>CM053790.1:150720165-151320165 GCA_028749045.1 Cupressus sempervirens
TAAAGGCATTGGCAAGTTTTGGAAAAGAGTCAATAGAATAAGGAGTCAAGGAACAAAACCATTGCAAGGCCTTATCACAAAAAGTTCTAGCAAACAACTTGGCTAAAATCCTATGGTCATGAGCATAGTCACTACAATGGATTTGAAATGTTTTAACATGAGTAACAAGGTCTCCTTTTTTATTGTAATTCTCAAGACGAGGCATATCAACTTGCTGAGAAATAGGAGTATGAATGATGTCTAAGGATAGAGGACTTCCCATGTCACATGTAGGAATGTTAAACTTGTTTTGAGTTAAAAAAGCAAGTTGTTGTAAAGATGACACAATTTGAGCCAAACTAATAACTGTTGAATCATTACAAGAAATAGCAGGTACAAAAACATTAGAAACATGGGGTAAAGTGTAATTAATGACAGGAATAGAAGACACAACTGGAGGAACACTTGGAACCACAATTGGAAGAGGATTGGAATAAGTAAAAGGAATATTATGGTAAGAAGGTTGTGATGAAGGGAGGGATATAGGAGGAATACTCATAGAAAGAGAGGGAACCATTATAGTTGCCAACTTGGAGAGGTATATTTAGGAAGACTAGGTAAAGGAACTAAAGAAGGTTCAACACTAGCAACCAGAGGAATAAATCCTAAATCTTGAACTTCTTGAACTAGAGGTTTAATATTTGAATACATGAGGTGAGTGATACCACATAAGAGATTAACACCTTGATCATTATCACGAAGGACTTTCTTAAGAGCCTCTATAGCTTGAATAGAATCTTGATTATGGTTTTATTGAATAAGCCAATCACCCATTTTATCAAGTTTAGTGGAAAGTTTTTGGACTTGTTCAGGAGGAACTGTTAAAGCACCATCCTCATCATGAGATGAGCGAGAAGAGCTTTGCTCCAGAATAGGCTTGGAATCATGAATAATCAAATTGTCATCTAGGATCCCTAGGAAAGGAGAGGAAGACTTAGGATCAAAGGCACCCATAAGTCTACGACTTCTTCTAACCAAAATATTATAAATAACACTAAAGGTAGTAAGGCTCATATACCAATGCGATGTGAATAAACTAAAATAAGAAAACACAAAGCATGAAGAAATTATTTTTTTAAAAAAATTACTTTATAAGAGATGCAAACACATAAAATAAATCTAATACATGCAATATCTAACACCATAAAATAAAGAATCGTCTATCGTGGGTTCACCAAAATATAAGATGAAGGTGAACACACAAGATAATATGAAGGAAAATCTAACACCAAAAACACAATAGGGCATCTAATTCCACAAAAGAGAGGGGTAAGCTTGTCAGGTTCACCAAAATAAAAGATCCATGATGAGTGCTCACCAAAGTGTATGATGAACAACAATTGTGTATCAAAATGTAGAGGGGGGAAAGAAATATAAGATCTACCTCTAAATCCAAATTCCCAAAGAAGTGATCCAAATTGATCGACCAAAAAGGCTAATTGCATAAAAGAATCAATCTATGGAGAATATGAATAGAGAAGAAACCTTATATTTTGTTATATAAAGTATGTATTGAAATCTTTATTGAATTGAAAACAAATACTAACCTTAAAGTATGGTAAATTTGGAAAGTGTTATTTTTTGATGTCTATATACAATTTCAAGAAATTTTGCAATAGGATCTGGACTAGAAATGTAGAAATAGAGAAAACCCATAAACCTTTATCTTTCTAAAGAAAATGAACTTTGATCGAAAGCCGAGGTAAGATCTTGCCCCATTATTTTTGACCTTGACCTATGATGCTCCAACGGAAATTATGTTCGCAGATCTCGAAAGTTCACTAGAAAGGGTACTCAAATTTGCATTGATATTCATTGATCCACACCTGCTCCTGCAAGAAAAAAGGTTATGTTTTTTGGATGGGGGGTTTTCCTTTGTCAAACCTCAGTTTGGAATTAACGTTGAAATTAAAATTGCAAAATAGATAAACAAAGTAAATGGAACTATTCACCTTGCTTATGTTGTAATCCTTGTGGAGGATTCAAATCCTGAGATCCACAAGTATAGATGTTCCAAATGGATGTAGAGTTAAATGTAGGATGTCTCAAATCAATTACATTAGATCTTCAACACCAATCTTGAATGGATCTTGGAATAGGAAGAAGCTTGAATGAATGCATATGCTAGAATCTTCAACAAGAGGGCTCCAAAGATATTGAATCCTTCAATAGATATCAATGGATCTTCTTGCTAAATTGAATGCTTGAATGCTTGATCATAGAAAGTTATTTTTGAATCATCTCCTCATGAAAAGTAGATAATAGATAGATAGATGTCAAAATGAGAGAAGAAGGCTTCCTTTTATACTAGTTTAGGGCACAAACTTCTAAAGAGGTCAACATAGGAGAATCAAAATCCAATTAAGCCTTAACCCCTAGAATGGTCCTACATTAAATGCAATTAAGGGTTTACCATTCTGAAACCTAAAACAACTAACCCGAAAATGGGAAAACAAACTTTTCGAAGCCTAATATCCTAAAACCTCCATAATCTAAAATTTGGACCTAGGGTGAAGGTCAAGGTTGACTCTAACCTAGGTCAGGGAAAAGGTCATCCTTGACCTAGGTCAAGGTCAAGGTTAACCTTTACCTAGAAGGTTGTCCTTGACCTAGAAAGCCAAAGATCTCAGACCTTTAGGAAAGACTACCAGAAAAGTGCTAGAAATAGGAGAGAGAAAAGAAAAACAGGGAGAAAAAGTCAGATCCGGTCAAATACCTACTCAAGGTGCTTGACATGACTCCAGACAACCTGTTCAGAGGGCTAAACTAGTCCTAAATGGAAGTGCTTCCATTTTTCGATGATACAAGAGGAAGAGATGGAGTATTTTAAAGAAAAAGATCCTCCACTAGAGGAGGAAGATCCTATGCAAGTAAGAACGAGGGAAATGCATAAATCAAAGAGGATATTTATGTTGAAGGGATGATAGAAACTTTAGTGTGAATAGTGCAAAAACATGGATACTAGAGATAGGATGCTAAATAAGTTGAGGGAAAAGTTCTTGCTTTCTAATTACCAAGTGAATTTGTCTAGGATGTTGCAAAACATAAGACATAAGGAATCTAGTGTGAAGGAGTATGTTAACAAATTATACAAGCTGGAGAAAGATCTAGACTATCGAGAATGATGTTGATAAATTTGAAAGGTATCTTAATGTTTTGAGAGTGTTTGTATATGAAGGTATCAATTTAATCAAGTTGTAGAGTGTGGAAGAGGCTTACTAATATGCCTTAAAGGGTGGGACAAGTTGAGAAAAAAGAATGAGTCGAGACAAAGAGGAAGAGATGGAATATTTTAAAAAGGAAGATCCTTTACAAGAGGAGGAAGATCTTATGCAAGTAAGAACAAGGGAAATGCATATATCAAAGAAGATATTTACGTTGAAGAGATGATATAAACTTTAGTATGAATAGTGGAAAATGTGGATAATGGAGACATGGTAGGAGGATGTTTAGAGGAACTTTCTTTAAGTGTGGAGGAGAAGGTCACAAATCCTTTGAATGTATTCAAGGGAATTCTAACAAGAGAATGAAGAATAATGGAAGAACTACTTTTGTTGAGGAAGAACCTAATAGATACTTTAACTAAGTTGAGGATGGATAAGCTTTTATGATAAGAAGCACCTTATATTAGAATGAGATGGATCAAGATTCATTGTTGAGGAAATTTTTCTTCAATACCAGATGTAAGATTGAAATAAATATTGAAAAGTGATCATTCACAGTGGTAATTCAAATAAGCTAACTTTAGAGGAATTAGTGAACAAGTTGAAGTTACAGAGATTGAAGCACTCTAAACCATATCATATATCCAATATTCATGGTGATCATAAGGTACTAGTAAGTGAATAACATTTGGTGACATTTAAGATCATATCTTATAATGATGAAGTTATATGTGATATTATGTATATGGATGTATTTCTTATCTCATTGAGTAGATTGTGACAATATGATAAACCAACATTGCATGATGGGAGAAAGAAAATGTATACTATTGTTTCTAATGGGATGAAACAAGTGTGAAGAGAATCCTGAGAGTGAAATGTGTACCGCTATTAGAGTTTTTTGGTTAAGAGAAGAAAATTATTAAACAGTTTGAGAAATAAAAATTTGTGTTATGCTTTGATTCCTAGGAAGACTAATTTAGGATCAAAACAAGGACCAAAAAAAGAAATAAAGGAGTTGTTGAAAGCATTTGAGGATATAATATCAAATAATGTACCTGATGGATTATCACCTATAAGGAGTATCAACTATTGCATGGATGAAATTCTAGGAGCTGCTCTGACAAATAAAATAATACATCATATGACATTTGTAAAGAATGAAAATTTGAGCATACAAGTGTAATAATTTTTTAATGAAGGGTTTGATTACAGAAATTTTGAGTCTTCTTGAAGTACTTGTAGTGTTATCACCTAAAATGAATGAAAAATGTTTACTGATTCTAAAGCTATAAATTGAATTACAATGAAGTATGGGTTTCCTTTTCATATGACAGATGATGTAATGGATTGTTGGAGTGGCGCAACATATTTTACAAAGATAGATTTGAAGAGTGGATATCATCATATTAGGATAAGACAAGGTGATGAATGGAAGAACACATTCAAGAAAACTGAGGATTGTATGAATGGTGGGTGATGCCTTTTGGACCAATTGATGCATCGATTACTTTCATGAGGTTGATGGACAAGGTATTAAAGAATTTTTTGGGTAAGTTTGTAATTGCATATTTGGATGATACTATAATTTTTAGTAAGGCAAAAGGAGATCATTTGTTGCATTTGAGACATGATTTGGAGAGGTTGAGATAAGAGAAATTATGAGTAAAAATTAAGAAGTGTACTTTCATGAAGGAAGAACTAGTGTGTTTCAAACTTGTGATATCAATAGATGGATTGAAGATGGACCCTAAGAAAGTTAGAGTAATTATGAAATTGGATACACCTAAAGGTGTTGAAGAGGCAAGATAATTTCATGGATCAACTAGTTTCTATTGAAATTTTATTGGTAATTTTAGTTCATCTTGAAGCCCTATGATTGAGACAATGAGAGGTGACCAAAAGGTATTCTCGTGAACAAATGAAGCACATAAAAGCTTTGAGTTGTTGAAAAAGAAGTTGACTAAATGATCTATGTTAGCACTAATTGATTTCATGTTATTTCAAGCTTTTTGTGATGCAAACGTGAATCTAATTAGAGTAGTATAGAGTCAAGAATGAAATCATTTTCTCTATTTCACTGAGAATTTGATTGATGCAAAGAGAATATATGCAATATTTGATCATGATTTATATGTTATAGCTCAAATCTTGAAGAAGTGGAGACATTATTTGTTTCCAAAGAAGTTTTTATTGCATAATGATCATCAAGCATTACAATATTTGAATAGTCAAGGTAAGTTGAACCAAATACACGACATAGATTGAATTCTTACGTAACTATACTTTTGTACTGAAGCATGGGAATGTTAAGTCAAATAAAGTTGTTAATGTTGACATTATAGTCATGTTTTTTTATTAGTGACATACACTTATTCAGATTGTAATTACACTTATTCAGATTGTAAGTATCTACCAAGCACATTGTACAGTTAACAGTGTTAACCAAGCATTTCAGTATGTACCAAGTTGTGTAGTACTTACCAAGTTCTTAGTTATGTGATGCGAGTTTAGTGTTAACCGAGCTACTTAGTGTTAACCAAGTGACTCAGTTTATACTGAGCTCATAGTGATAGCATTGATCGAGCTATGCAGTGTGAATTGAGTGATTCAGTTTATATGTCAAGTTTCATAGTATTCATCGAGTCACCGGTGCAGACCGAGTTCAAGACTACTTGGAAGTGATCAATATGGACCAAGCTTCTACGTCTATCAAGTGCATGATGATACTAAGCATTGATAGTGGATGTCAAGTATCAAAGCCTCACCAAGCCAGTCTTCAGAACTCACGTTTCTACAATTGAGCCGACTTTGTGGTTTTTGTGTAAACTTGTATTGTGGCCAACTTTGTAATTTGTAAATTGGATTAGTATAAATGTAACGTATTGTATCACATCCAATGAAAAAGTATGAAGTAATGTAATAAGCAAAGAAGAGCAGAAGAGAGAATTACAAAGGTTACAACAATATAAGGAGCAACAAAGATCTATCTATCACAACAAGTTGATTACTATACTCAAAGGATTCTCATTTAGAAAACTAAGTTGCAGATCAGAGATCAACTACTATTTCATTCTAATAGGTAGATTAGTCAAATCCTTTTTACAAGGTAGACGTAATAGTCTTATGTAAATCCCTTTACCAAGTGCATACTTCATTGTATGTTTGTAAATCCTTTTGCAAGGTGGACCTAGCAATCCTTATTGCTCCTAATAGGGTGGATCGTCATAAGTGATCATTATAAGCCTTAACAGGCCAACTTTATACTACATTACTAAATCTTGTGGGTATCTGTAATGTCCCCATCTCTTTAGCCTCTCAATAGATTTCTTAGCCTTTCGTCCTTCGAAGGCTAAGTGGAAATAATTAAATTTATTTCTTTAATTAAATTGATTTCTTATAAAGTCATTAAATAAATTAAAAGAGATGACTTTAGATTTAATTAATTTAATATTAGGGAATCGTTGAGAAGCATAGCTCATCTATTGTTGGAAAGGAGGAAGCTTCTAGAATAGTGTGATAAGATAACACATGATTCTTCTAGAAGTGGGGGTAGGAATAATATAAATAAAGGAGAGAGCCTCGTGGGAAGGCATCTGGATTTGTATTGACATTTGCCTATGTATTTGTGGAGCCAAGAGCTTGCAAATAATCAATTTGTCTTTGGGAACGAAAACTCCCAATGATAGCAATTTTGAGGGTGTGAAACACACCCGAATTATTGCTGGTTGGAGGTGATATTTTAGTCACTTCATTGTGCTGAATTTGTGGCCAAGGGCTAGGCGTGAAGAAGAAAAATAAGCTAGGGGTTTGCTATAGGCACCTGTTGTAGGAACATGCTATTACTTGTCATTAGGGTTTCATTTAGGGCACATCATTTGGAGTTGTTCGACAACCTCATTTTTAAGAATCAAATACTTTAAGGAGGTTGCCTTTCATCTTGCCATCCTGTGAAGAATCAAATACTTTAAGGAGGTTGCCTTTCATCAGAGCCTTTCATCTTGCCATCCTGTGAATAGTCAAACAGTAGATGAGTGAGAGAGAAATTAGATGTTATAACAAGGAACAACAAAAACAACAATATCAAAATCCACATGTTGAAGGGGATACATCCTCAAAAGCTTTAAGAGAAAGAGATACCAGTAAAATAGTTCAAAATATGGTAGAAGAAGAAAATAAGGATGCAAGAGCTGAAAAGAAATTTGATACCATGATTGATATGTTGTCATGCTTATTAGCAAAAATGGATCAGCAAGTCACTCAAAATCAGAACACAACCACTCAAAATCAAAACACAACTGAACATAGTGGAAATAATGAGGGAAGGTCTATACATCATGCTGAAGAAACTAGAGGATCAGCCTCTAGGCCTCTTTTTCCCACCTTTACACCAAGAGAAGAACAACCACATGCTACTTTGGCTATTTCTTTTGGAGATGAAGCTTGACAGGCTTACTTGGAGTATACCAATCTTCCTCTTGATATGAGAGAAATATGGATGTCTGATCAATTCATGAATGAAAGGAATAGGAGAGGAGGAAGGAATGATCACTATACTCCAAGAAATGACTATCAACAAACACTTGGTAAGATTTTCATGCCTTACTATGATGGAAGTAACAAATGCACAGCTAGGTCTTGGGTTCAAAAGCTTGATAATTATCTTTCTTTGAGACCAATGCCTGAAGAGGATGCCATAAGATTTTCCACACTACATCTTGAAGGAGTTGCTCACAAGTGGTGGTATCATGGGTTAGTCACTCTTGGACATAACCTTATCACTACATATGAGGAGTTTACTAATAGGGTGATTGAAAAGTTTGATGTCAAAGATCCTGAGGTGACTTTTCGTGAACTGACACAACTAAAACAACATGGTTCTCTTGATGCATATGTGAATGACTTCCAACAGTTATCGGTCATGGTTCCTAACATCAGTGAAAGAAGATTGGTGGTCTTATTCATGGAAGGATTGATGGAGCCGTTGAAGGGTTGGTTGAAAACTTTTGATCCTCCCTCACTACAGGAAGCAATGAAGAAGGCACAAAGCATGGAGTTTGCTGCCCCTACCAGAAAGTTTACATCAAAGGGAACATTTTCTAGTCATGACAACAAGACATTTCCTAAGAAGGAGGACAAAGCCAAAGATAAGTCTACTTTTCCACTTGACAGTGAGACTCTTAATGATTTGAGGAAGAAGAAACTATGCTTCTATTGTAAGGGACCATATGATATTAACCATGACTGCCTTATGAAACCTAAGGGGAAGTCAAATCATGCAATGTGGGCACTAATTGAAGATTTTGATTCAGACCAGCAATCTGAAATTAATGATTTAGAATAAGAAAAATTAGAACATGATGAAGATTTAGAGGAAGAAGTGAAGCTTAAGGAGGCTCATCTCACAAGTATTCAGCGAGAAGGGTCTTTTAGGATGCGAGGGGTTCTTGCTAGTCAAAAGATTATTACTCTTCTTGATACAAGTGTGACACACAATTTCATTGATACTAGGCTTGTTAAGAAGCGTGGTATATAGACTGAGAAGTTAGAGGGAATTCGAGTTAAGGTTGCTGATGGTTTCACTCTTAGGTGTGACAAAATGATTTCAAAATTGCCCATGTGCTTGAATAACTATGAGTTCAAGGCAGATTTTTATGTGGTGAACATGGGAGACACAGATATGGTTTTGGGAATGACATGTTTACATGACATAGGAATATTTACCCTCTACCTCCATGAGATGGAAATGAGATTTGAGATGGATGGAAAAACTCATGTGCTGAAAGAACTCAGAGACACTAGTTGCAAGACTATTTCCCTCAGGAAAATGGAACATCTCTTGTGTCATGACATGGTTGAATGGGTAGCAGGTTGTGTTTTGAAGCCAACATGGAAAGAGCAGCAAAAACCTATTTATCATCCTAATATACAAGAGTTGAGGATCAAGCATGACAAGGTCCTTAGCGAGATTCCACCTGGTAGACCTACAGATAGAGGGATAGAACACATCATCGAATTGGAGGAGGGTGTTAAGCCTATTATAGTCACTCCTTACAGGCACCCTAAGCGGCTTAAAGATGAGATAGAGAAAACTATCAAGGAGTTGCTAGCTATGGGGCATATTAGACTGAGTAAGTCACCTTTTGCTTCATCAATAGTATTGGTTAAAAAGAAGGATGGTACTCTAAGGATGTGTATTGATTATAGGATGCTAAATAAGAGAACAATCAAGAACCACTACCCCATTCCAAGGATTGATGAATTGATTAATGAATTGCATGGTGCCAAGTACTTCTCCAAAATTGATCTAAGATCAGGTTACCACCAAATTCATGTGAGAGAAGAAGATATTGAGAAAATAGCTTTTCGTTGCCATTGTGGACATTTTGAGTTTGTGGTTATGCCATTTGGGCTAACCAATGCCCCTGCTACATTCCAGTCTACTATGAATAGGGTATTTCATTCACAGTTGAGGCGATTTGTGTTAGTCTTCTTTGATGATATCTTGGTTTATAGTCGGACGTGGGAAGAGCATCTTGCACATCTTGACATAGTTTTGGGTATTCTTGGTAAGGAATCTCTATATGGAAAGGAATCTAAATGTGACTTGGGCATGATAGAATTATTCTATTTGGGTCACATCATTAGTGCAGAAGGAGTTCGAATGGATCTTTATAAGGTCAAGGCAATTATTGAGTGGCCTACTCTGATGAATCTGACACAACTTAGAGGATTTTTGGGTTTATGTGGATTTTATCGCAAATTTGTCAATGGGTATTCTCGCCATGTAGCACCACTTACAGATTTGACTAAGAAAGGGGCTTTTGTTTGGACTCATGAGGCACAAGAATTCTTTGAGAAGTGCAAACAACTTATGACTACTTGCCCAGTGCTTGCATTGCCTGATTTTACTAAACCCTTTGAGTTGCAGTGTGATGCTTCAGGTGAGGGGATTGGAGCTATCCTTATGCAAGACAAACATCCAATTGCATATGAAAGCAGGAAGTTGAGGGGCTCTGAGAGGAGCTATAGTATATATGACAAGGAAATGTTGGCCATTATGCATGCATTGGCTAAGTTCAGGCAATACTTAGTGGGCAGTAAGTTCATTGTTAAAACAGACCATAATAGCTTGAGACATTTCCTTGGGCAACTGGATCTTAATGACCGTCAGCAAAAGTGGGTAAGCAAGTTACAATCTTATGATTTTGACATTTCTTTTGTCAAAGGTTCGCAGAATATAGTTGTTGATGCCTTATCTCACTGACCACATCTGAGCTCTATGGCTGAGGTTTCAGAGGATTGGAGTCATTTTCTTGTGGTAGAATATGCTAAGGATTCTTGGGCTTCAAGTATTATTGATGGGTCACTACATGATAATAGATACACGGTGGTGAATGATCTTATCATTTACAAGGGGAGGATTTTCTTGACTCTAGGATCAAAAGTGAAGAACATAGTATTGAGGTCCTTTCATGATTCACCATTGGTAGGCCATCTCAGGTATTTCAAAACCTATTGAAAGATTTGGGAGAGGTTCACTTGGAAGGGTCTAAAATCTGATGTTCTACGATATGTTAGAGAATGTGTTGTTTGTCAGCAGAACAAACAAAATTATACATATCCTGCTAGTTTATTACAGCCACTTCCAATTCCAACCAAGAAGTGGGAATGTATATCTATGGACTTCATCACAGGGTTGCCAAAAGTGCAAGGCAAGGATTGTGTTTATGTGGTGGTTGATCGCTTGATGAAGTTTGCACATTTTTTCCCAATCACTATTTCATTTTTAGCCACACAGGTTGCTGAACTATTTTTTCATGAGGTGTTTAGATTGCATGGATTACCATGAAACATTTTTAGTGACCGAGACAGTCGTTTTATGAGAAATTTCTGGAAGGAGCTTTTTAGATTGTGTGGGACTGAGCTTTCTCTCTAAGTACTAGTTACCACCCTCAAACAGATGGACAGACGGAGATAGTCAACAAATGGGTGGAAGGATACCTCATAAATTATATTGCTGGGAAGCAAAAAGGATGGGTTAAGTGGATATATCTTTGTGAGTACTGCTACAACACCACTTACCATATTTCTATTTAGATGACACCACTCATGGCCTTGTATGGTTATGAGGCTCCTAGCTTTCTTGATTTGTTGATAAGTGATAGTAGAGTGCCTAGTGCTGGAGACATGTTACAAGAAAACCAGGATATCATGAGGGCTCTTCGTGAAAACATCCAGAAGGCACAAAACCAACAAAAATAATATGCAGATCAGAAGAGAGTGGAACACTCTTTTGAGGTTGGAGACATGGTGTATTTTATGTTGCAACCCTATAGACAGTCTACTCTCAAGAGGAGTGGTGTAGAGAAGTTCAAGCCATGATACTATGGACCCTTCCAGGTCATTAGACGTGTGGGTGAAGTGGCTTATGAGCTAGAGTTGCTGGTGAATAGCAAAGTGCACAATATTTTTCATGTATCATGCCTTAAGAAGGCATTGGGACATCATGTGGCTCCTTCTGTAGTTCTACCACCCTTAGATGATGAGGGTAAGTTGATTTTGATACCAGAGGCTATACTAGATTTTAGAGAGAAGAGATCGAGAAGCCGTGTCATTAGAGAATATTTGATTAAATGGAAGAACCTACCTATTGAAGATGCTACATGGGAGAGCGAAGAGATTCTGCAACATCTAGAGTTGAGATTGCTTGGGGACAAGCAATTTCTAGAGGGGCGGACTGTAATGTCCCCATCTCTTTAGCCTCTCAATAGATTTCTTAGCCTTTCGTCCTTCGAAGGCTAAGTGGAAATAATTAAATTGATTTCTTTAATTAAATTGATTTCTTATGAAGTCATTAAATAAATTAAAAGAGATGACTTTAGATTTAATTAATTTAATATTAGGGAATTGTTGAGAAGCACAGCTCGTCTATTGTTGGAAAGGAGGAAGCTTCTAGAATAGTGCGATAAGATAACACATATGATTCTTCTAGAAGTTGGGGTAGGAATAATATAAATAAAGGAGAGAGTCTCATGGGAAGGCATCTAGATTTGTATTGACATTTTCCTATGTATTTGTGGAGCCAAGAGGTTGCAGATAATCAATTTGTCTTTGGGAACGAAAACTCCCAATGATAGCAATTTTGAGGGTGTGAAACATCACCCCAATTATTGTAGGTTGGAGGTGATATTTTAGTCACTTCATTGTGCTGAATTTGTGGCCGAGGGCTAGGCGTGAAGAAGAAAAATAAGCTGGGGGTTTGCTATAGGCACCTATTGCAGGAACATGCTATTACTTATCATTAGGGTTTCATTTAGGGCACATCATTGAAGCTGTTCGACGACCTCATTTTGAAGAATCAAATACTTTAAGGAGGCTGCAACATAACCAAGTTTCCCTTATTTATTCATGTGATCATATTTGAGCAAGGCTTATTACAGTATCATCCCCCCCCCAGTTTTACTTTCTATTTGGAAGGTTTCTATGTCACCAAATTGTGTGTCAAAGTGTTATGAATGCTTTAATGTTTTCAGTTTCTCATGCATGCAATTAGATCATAATACTCATGAAAGATTAATTGCTAATTAAGGATTAAGTTTCATTGGTTACCGATTCACCTGTCCCCTCTCAGTAAATTAGCCTATGATAATATTTCCAATAGTTAATGCTTTCAATAGGAAAATGAAATTTTTGATGGAGATGAGAGATTAAGTGTTAAGATTTGATGAATTAAAAGCCTTCTTTGAGGATGACCTAGATTTTTTTTTACCTTGGAGAGCTTGTAAATAACCTATTGTGGTAGAGAAAACAAAGTAGTTGGATTATTTAATTTAGGATGAGATGATATTTAGGAGAACTTAGTTGTGTGATGCTAGAAGTTCAATGAGGGGTAATTTGATAAAGGAAAAGCATTCTAGAGGATTAACAAAACACTTTGGTCTTGACAAGACAATGGATTTGGTAAGTCAAAATTACTTTTGGCCTCAGATTCATAAGGATTTAAGGAAATTTTCTTGAAAATAATTAGAGTCTATTAAGTTGCAAAACGAAGTAGTTATTTGTGGTATATAAACCTTTAACATTATCAAATACAACTTGGCATGGATTCATACTTAGATTTATTAAGATACGTAGAAGGTATGATTCAATATTTGTGGTACTATATAGATTTTATAAGATGATGCATTTCATACCTTGTGAGAAGACAATAAATATTGTATATGTAGCAGACCTATTATTTAAAGAGGTTGTGAGATTACATGGGTTACTCAAGAGTCTTGTTTCATATCGAGATACTAAGTTTGTTGCTTATTTTTGGAGGACACTTTGGAATAAGGCAAAGACATAATTAAATTTTACTTTTGCACTTCATCCACAAACAAATGGAGAAACAAAGGTAGTAAGCAAGAGTTTAGGGAATTTATTGATATGTTTGGTTGGAGATAAATCTAATAGTTCAAATTTTATACTTGATCAAGAAGACTTTGCATATAATGATTTTGTAAATATGATTACAAGGATGCTACTTGATATTATTATAGGGATGAATTCTATAGGAGTAACAAATATGAGAGATATCAGGTATGAGGATTAAAGGAGTGTGAAAGCAAAGAAATCTGTAGAACACATGAAGTCATTGCATGATAGTGTAAAACAACATTTGTAAGACATGAACCTTAAGTATACAGACAAAACATATGAAATATGATAGACAATAAAATTTTCAATTGGATACGGGGCAATGTTATATTTGAGAAAGGGAATATTTCTAGTTGGAACATACAATAATTTGAAAATGAGAATTTTTGAAATTTGTAGGATCTTGAGGAAATTTGATTTAGGTAATCCTTATGAAGTTGATATATCACCCATATTCAAATTTATGGATCTCCATTAGTTTCAAGAAGCGAGATTCAATGAAGATAGTGGATCAAATTTGAAGTAGTAGTTTCATATAAAGGAATTGGACAAAATTTAATATCCTAGATACAGAGTTGGTATAAACTTATGAGACACGTGACACTTTTAATATCTTGTAAAGTGGAAGAACAAACCACTTGAAGATTCTTCTTGAATATCTCGGGATGAAGTTGATCATCTTGTTTTTTTGTTGGCATCATCAAAGCGAGGGACTCAGTTTTAAAATAACCCTAGGTCGATGATGCAAGATCATCCTTGGTTATTGGAAATATTGCATTGACCAAGTCTATGTATTTTCTTTGTCATCCTTCCATGTTGGCACATTTGATCATGCAAACCTCGTGACATATTCCTAACATTGTATTTGAAATCTATGTGAGTTAACACCTCAATATTTTTCTTCATAGTGAAAATCTCTTAGATTCTTGCTCAAACCCATTTGTTCTTCATGTCTCAAAACCAATTGGAGCATTCTAATCATGCAACACATTTTTTTGATTTGTAGAGATATATGGATCATTCCACACTGTTTTTCACTCTTGTATGATTTTCCTATGGAATCACACTTCATTTCAAAATCTTGGAAGGGAATTCTCAATGATTTGGGTTCTAATATATATTTAACATTATGTTTTCCTCACTAAATAAAATGTGATCTTTCTTAGTTGAATTGATTATTGAAAAGGATTTATATATTAATGTAAATGATCCTTGGAATAGAAGATCCTAGATGAATGAATCTTAGAGTTTCAAATTTAAGGATAGTTTGGGTTTTTGATATGTAACTAGGCTTGTATGCCTATTTTGTAGGCCCACATGTTGCTTAATTTTATGGACATATGATAGTGTGAAGGTTTGATTTGGCATTCTCTCAATTAATTATTGTTTTTTTTTTTTTGTGACTCTTTTTGTACAAATTATAATATTTTTTTTATGACCCTTATATCATGACTACATTATCTACCCTATAATTGTTGACATGATATTAACTTGTTGACATTAGGGTTTTATACTTGAATCTTGCGAGCAATATGAAGTCACTATAAAATGGTGTGACATCTGGAGCTATTGACTTAATTGAAGATTCCCAAGTGTGATGCTCCCTTCTACTAAGTCAATCTTCAAATGATCCTTTTGTTCTTGATTTTAATAAACATATTGTATATAACATAACCCAATACTATTAGTAAATTGAGATATCATTCATAACCCCCTGTGTATGAAATCCTATAATGGATGGTAGATTTATAGTTGCTCAAGTTGGTACATGATCTATATGGAGTTTCCATATTGGGATCCTCTTGCCCCAATGCAAGCAATTTACTTCCCCCTATGCATACTCCCTATCCATATGTACTAATACAAGAGTTCTTATAGGTTTATCCATAATTTATTAATATTATTGATAATTTATTATGTTATCCTCAAATTACGCTTAGATTTAAGGTGTAATATTTTGTCATAGGCTTCTTAATTGGGTCATTCTATGTGCCATCCCAAACCCAAAAAAGGGCATCCCCATGCCAAACTTCGATAAACATAGACATTAACCAAAAAAAACTAGAAAGATCACTAACAATAATAAAATCCCTTAACAACACAAAAAGATAATCCAAATCAAAACTAACCCTTAATGTTTGAGAGACTTTAAACCATTTCTTAGTACATTTCCTTTCAAATTCTACCACCAACGTGTTCATACAACCATGTATTTAGTTTGGATGTTTGTGAAGTCCTTGCCACCTTTGTCTACCTCTTTCCTTTTCTGGAGCTTCTGTCGTAACCTAGCATCATCTTCTTTGTCCCACCCATAATCATGTTTCATCTTATCAATATATTTGTGCAAGAAGCATATCATAGCCACCATCTTCAACACCACCCAACCCTTATGAGCCTCCACAAATGTTTGATTTTTGTGCTTCTCATTAAAATTCCACACAAAGGGTGCACACTTTGTGACCTCAATCTTCACTAAGCCACTTTACTTATCACCTAGATTAATTCCCAATCTTGGGATTCATTTCTTAGAATTTCATCAAATCCTTCCAAAGCCTCTTTAGGAACAATGATATTCATTATCAACTTGACAATGGATCTATCCTCACCTAATTGTAATTTCCATGCCATCATCATGGAGTATATGTTTGTTTATTTTTATGTGCCTATTTTCTACTTGATGAAACATTTCTCCCAACAAAACCAGGACACTATCAATGAGCTTGTTGTCCACAAAGTTAAACGTCTTGTCAATTCTAATACTTATGCCCACAAAAGGGTTCTTCTTTTTGGTGCGAGTAAGGGTGAAAGAGGTCTTCATCCACAAATATTGCAAAGATCTTCTCTAGAGAGCAAAAAATATAGAAGAAATCCCACTACCTAGTTTTAAAAACTCTTAAATCAATAATTATGAGTCATAATAGCTTTGAGTGCTAGTGGCTACTTGACATTCATAGCAAAGCTTAGATTTAAACTCACATCACTTCACCAGTGCCATAAACATGCAACATTATATAATTCTTATTACTTGTGGACAAAAGAAAGAAAAAAATTATTATGATGGATTTCCCACATTTGTCCCTAACTTTTGGAAATCTTCCAAGATGATTTTGTGCATGTTAAGAGTTAAAGCCTAGTTTAATAGCTTGTCAACCTCCTTAATGCCTTGCCTATGAAGATTTGTTATTTTGAAGTTTTCTGGTGAGGCCAATTCTTCAGTAATTTGGTCAATGTAGTTCTACAAGTGCCAAGAATCCATGTTGCCTTTAATTATTATATTTATAATAATTTGTGAGTCTCCCTCTACATGAAGCTTGTTGACAATTAACTTCTTGGATGCATATATTTCTAGCAAAACCACTTCTACTTTAGAAACATTTTTTATTCCATCCTGCAATTTTTTCCCCTGCATGCAATAGGTCTCCATTTGAATATTCAATAATGAAGTCTCCACCTGAAGGTCCTGGATTATTAAACATGTATATATTACTGTTAAGACTTTTACCAAATTATTATAAGATCATTTCTTGTCATGCCATTTCAAAATTTCTAATACTACAAATCAACCAGATATATCATATCTCGATAAAAGGATATTCAGAGTTATATGGAATATTATTGTATTTGGAATAATGGTGATGCAAGTAGGGATTGAATAGCTAGGGCCAAAGGTACACCTAACTATCCAAACACCTTGTTGAGTAAACACAACGGAAGAAAACACACAAAGAACAACACAAAGGAGAGAGAAAAAAATACTTTTATTAATTCATCCAATTATCATCATACATGCCCAGCCATAAGGCCTTCTAGGTTATGACTAGATACAAAATATGACTTCAAGATTTACAACCAACTTCAAATTTACAATTCCATAAACATCTCTGCTGACTCTCTAAGTCTTACCCTAAACTAAACCAAATACCTCTACTTACTGTTTCCAAAATGGCTTACAAAAGATTCTAGAACATTACATAATAGAAAGGCCAACCTCAAAATGGCCTGTACACATCCCAAGACAAGATCCTATCATTAAACTCATGATCCAAATTAAATACATAAGTTAGCTCAAACTAAGAACCAATCACAAAAAAACTCGGTCAAAGAAGAACTTGAGCATCAACAAATATCATGCTCACTCAGTGCATGAATGATCACTCAATCAACACATAATAGCTTGGTTAACACTATAGGAACTCGATCAACACTAAACATCTCAATTAACACTAAAGGAACTTGGTCAACACTTGAACAACTCAATAAACACTAAAGGAACTTAATTGACACTAAATAGCTCAGTTAACATTGAAGGAACTTGTTTAATACTGAACAATTCAATTAACACTGAAGGAACTCGATTAACACTACCAGAATGAACAAAAGAGCAGGATTACAAGGCAACCCAGGATTCTCCTGCATCAGACCACCAAGGTTGAAAGAAATGATTCTCCTAAATCATGCAAGTTCCATAACTCGAGTTGAATCTAACTCAGATTGAGAAATCCATGTAGCATCTTCAACTGGTCTATTCTTTCACGTCACCAAGTACTCATAGTAATCTTTTCCTCTTGTGCTTTTACCAACTCTTTGATCCAATACCTATTCAACCTCTTCAATCTACTTCTTGGGACAATCATCTACTACTACAACTTCATCATTTGAATCATGATACTTATACAAATCAACAATATTGAATATAGGAGATATATCCATGCCATTAGGTAACTCAACTTCATAAGCATTACCACCATCAAACTTCTTCAAGATCTTACAAAGTCTAAACTTCTTCATTTTCAGTGTGTTCCAATAGGAAATCTACCTTTCTTAAGATGAACCATCACCTCATCACCAACTTCAAAAGTATGATATCTTCTAGACTTATCAACATTCTTCTTATACTTCTGATTACTTTGTTCCAACTTCAACTTCACTTCCTTGTGCAAAGACTTCATTAAATTGACAAATTCTTCCCCTTCAACACTTCTCTTCTTTTTGCCAACAACATCCCTCAAATATGATATTCCTTTAGGCTGCATTCTAGTAACAATCTCAAAAGGTGTTTTCCTTGTACTCCTATTCACATAATTATTATATGCAAATCAGCTTGTGCCAATACTAGCTCCTAATTACTTGGCTTATCTCCAATTAAACATCTCAACAAATTATCCAAACTTCTATTTACAACCTTTGTCTTTCCATCTTCATGTGGATGGAATGTAGAACTAAATCTCAACTCAGTACCCATCTTCTTCCACAAAGTCCTCCAAAAATAACTAACAAACTTATTGTCTCTATCAGAAATAATACTTTTTGGTAATCCATGCAATCTAATAATCTCTTTGAAGGAAATCTCAGCAACATGCACAACATATGGTGTCTTCTTGCATGGTATGAAATGTGTCATTTTAGAAAATCTATCCACAACAACAAATATGGAATCATACCCTCTTGTTGTCTTAGGTAGACCAAGAACAAAATCCATACTTATGTCACTCCAAGGTTTCTTAGGAACATAAATAGGTGCATGCAATCCAATATTCTAACTTACTCCTTTTTCAGCTTAACAAATTCCACAACTCCTTACATAATTTTGAACATTATTATACATTTGTGGCCAATAATACTTATCCTTCAACAAAATCAATGTCATATCAATTCCAAAATGACTAGCCAATCTACCACAATGCTTTTCCTTAATCAAATTAACTCTCATAGTACTCCTTGGTATACATAACTAAATTCCTTTGAACAACATACCTTCTTGAATGAAATACTCATCGTACTTACTCATGTGATCTGATAGATTTGGTGCTCTGCACTCTCTTCGCGCCTCAGAAAAATTAGGGTCAATATCATACAACTATTTCATTTCATCAAAACCAAGAGCCTGAACCTTCATCTCGCTCAACAAAGAATGTCTTATGCTCAATGCATTAGTAACTCGGTTAGTAACTCCACTTTTATGCTTGATCACAAATGTGAAACTTTAACCCACTTCATATGTCTTTGATTCAACTTATGTTGACTTCCCAAATACTATAAAGCTTTATGATCAGTATACAATTCAAACTCTTTGGGAATCAAATAATCTCTCCACTTCTTCAAGGCTTGAACAATAGCATTTTGATCATACACAAACTACTTCCTTTTAGCATCATTCAACTTCTCACTAAAGAAAGCAACAGGTTTACCTTCTTGACTCAATACTACCCCTATTACACTGCCACTTGCATCACATTCAACATCAAATACCTTGTTGAAATCAGGCAAAATCAATACAGGTAACTCAGTAACCTTTTGTTTCAATGTCTCAAAACTCTTATCAGCTCCATGTGTCTAATTAAAATCCTTTTTATCTCATCTCATTGTCTCAGTCATAACATTACAAACAAAACTAAAATTCTTGATAAACTTCCTGTAGAAACTAGCCAAAACATGAAATGATCTTACTTCACCCACATTCTCAAGTGTAGGCCATTCCAAAATTGCTTTAACCTTCTAAGGATCCATTCTCAAACCATCATCTAAAATCTAAAATCCCAAGTATACAATCTCTTCTTGCATAAAAGAACACTTTTTCAAGTTAATCATCAACTTCTCCTCTGTCAATCTCTGCAACACTTGTTTAACATGCTCAAGATGTTCTTCCTTGGTCTCATTGAATATCAGAATATCATCCAAATAAACAATCACAAACTTACCCAAAAATCTCTTGAGAACTTCATTCATCAACCTCATGAAAGTACTAGGTGCATTAGTCAAACCAAAAGGCATTACCAACCATTCATACAAACCATCTTTGTCTTGAAAGCAGTCTTCTAGTCATCACCTTCTTGGATTATGATATGATGATAAGCACTTTTCAAATCAATCTTGGTAAAGCACTTTTCTCCACTCAAACAATCTATCATGTCATCCATCATTGGCATAGGAAACCTATATTTCACTATGATCTTATCAATAGCTTTGGAATCAATACACATTCTCCATTCTCCATTCTTCTTAGGTGTTAGTGCATCAGGTACAACACATGGACTCAAGCATTCTCTGATCAAACCTTTTTTCAACAAATCATACACTTGTTCATTAAGTTCTTCATTCTTTATAGGTGTTAATCTCTATGGTGCTTTATTTAGCAAATAGCTCCAGGAATTAGATCCATACAATGACTTATACTTATTACTAGTGGTAAACCATCATGTATATATTCTACAATAATATCTTCATGCTCATTCAAAAAACTTTCAATTTCTACTAGCACTCGGTCAATACTACCGGTCTGTTGTCACTCAGTTACTACTAAGCTCTATCATTCAGTTAGTATTGTTTGTGACTTGATCATCACTATTTTCTAGTCACTCGATCACTACTAGCACAACTTGGCCTTCTAGGAATTATGGCAAAAAAGTTTTGGTTCTTCTTCATTTCCTTTTCAAATTGCTTCCCATTGACCACACAAACTCAAATAGTAGTACAATTAACCTCATCTAGACTTTCAATCCAAGGAAACAATATTTACTCTCTCCCATTTAACCAAAGAATATATTGATTCAATCTTCCATCATGCATAGCATATCTATCATATTTCCAAGGTCTAACCAAAAAAATATGACAACAATCCATAGGCATAACATCACACAGAACCTCATCGAAGCAATTGCCAATCTTGAACTTCACAACACATTGTTCACTTACTGATATCATATGCTCATCCTTGATCTGTGAATTGTGATAGGGTTTAGGATGCTTGAGTCTCTACAACTACAACTTTGTAACTTTCTCCTTTGATGCCAAATTTATATAACTTCCACTATGAATGATCACTTTGCAGCATTTTCAAGCCATCTTACATATAGTCTTGAAAAGACTTCTCCTAAGGACAAGTTCCTCATCAATTCCCTTATTACACAAAGTTCTTCCCACCATCAGATTTTCTCTAGCCTCAGGTCCACTTGGTGAACCCTCAATGTCTCCTTGAATCACAACATTTATGTTACCTTGTTCATTCTCACCAGAGGATCTACACTCAAAGGATTTATGCCCTTCTTTACCACATATAAAACAATTACCATAAAAACCACCTCTAGAATATGAATTACCTCTTCCTTAATAGGAACTAGTACCTCCTTGGTAGAATTCCCACCTTTCCATTCGGTCTTGCCTTTTTCATCACTTTTCTCTTCAGATTTACCCTCATCTTATATAGTATTATTAGATCTTCCACCTTCTCCATAGGATCTACCTCTGCCTCTCTAGAGTCTACCACCTCTACCTCTTTGTCTTTGTTCATGCTTCTTTCTCAAGATCTCCTAACTTTCAAGGCATACTGATATGCTTCTTCCACACTTTTGAGTTTCACAAAACTTATTTCATCTTGAATTCCAAATCTCAATCCATTGAGATACCTTGCAACTTTATCAACCCCATCATCCACATGTCTAGATTTGATGTCCAATCTATAAAATTTCTCAGTATACTCCTTCACATTCATGTCCTTTTGTCTCAAAATTTGCATCTTTCTCAACAAGATAATTTGTTAATCGGTAGGAAGGAACTTCTTCTTCACCTCGTTCACCATTTTTAGCCAAGTCCTTATCTTCTCATTTCCTCTCCTTTGTCTATTAATTTGCAAATGCTCCCACCACAGTGAGGTATGACCCTTCAACCTAGTGACTACAATTTTCACCTTCCTAATATTAGGAGTGTTTTTGAACTCAGAGAACTTCTCCATATCAGAGATCCAATTGAACATAGCATTGGTGTCCAATTTTCCATCATAAGGAACAACTTCTACAATAGGCTTTGAATGTTCCCTAGATAACACTCTTAATAATCTTTCCCCATCTTAATCTTCTTCAAGTTTTGGATTAGGGTTTGGTGTCATTTCTTTATCATCGCTCACATCATCTAGATGTTCTCCTCTCCTCTAGGTTGTCTCCATAGTATCTCATCTTGTTGCAATTTGTCTCAACATGTCCATAATATAAGTGTCAGCATTTTGTTTGTCTCAAACCATCTTTACAAATAGGTTCCTGCAAGATCATAACCCTCTGCAAGTTATAGGTCAAATTCGCAGATTTGTAACCCTACAACCAAATTCAACTTAATTTTCTACATGATCCAATCTCTATAAGGATGAACCTCAAGCTCTGATACCACCTTACACAAGGAGGGATTGAACAACTAGGGCCAAAGGCACACCTAACTATCTAAACACCTTGTTGAGTAAACATAATGGAAGAAAACACACAAAGAACAACACCAAGGACAGAGAGAGAGAGAGAGAACAAAACACTTTTATTGATTCATCCAATTATCAACATTCATGTCTAGTTATAAGGTTACGACCAGATACAAAATACAACTTCAAGATCTATAATCCAGCTTCAACATCACAATTCCATAAGCATCTTCTTTGAATCTCTAAATCTTACCCTAAACTAAACCAAATACCTCTACTTATACTTGCCAAAATGGCTTATAGAAGATTCTAGAACATTACATAATAGAAAGGCCAACCTCAAAATGGTCTGCACTCATCCTAAGACAAGATCCTATCATTAAATTCATGATCCAAAATAAATACATAACTCAGCTCAAACTAAGAACCAATCACAAACAAGTTTCTGTCTGCAGTGGCGTATGATGTCTTCTATGTGCATAGGGGGGGTTTTCTTGTTGTTCACGGGGGTGCAAATAGGTTGTGGGGTCAAATTTTGGTTGAGGATGATTGTAAAATACTATGGTTTGGTGTGATGGTAAGGTTTTTGGTCAGAGGCTTCATTGGGATTGGAGACCATGGGTTTCCTATCCCATCTTTCTTTGTGAGTGGGCTGTTGGGCTTGCCCTATGGTGAATCAGGGTTTAGTTTTATCTCAAATTTCCTCTGAGTATATGGAGATGGTTGATCTGTCTTCTTCAACGCATGTCAATGGTGAAGATCGGATGAGTAAACCTACATTGGGAGATGGGGTCTCATCCTCAAAAGGGATACCTTGAATTTAAAAAGTAAATAGATGTTTGGAAAGATCTAAAGATCGACCTATTTTGGTCATCCAACCAGAGTAGATTTTAGAGGATGTTGAATATTGGCATAATCATGCCCTTATTTGCAAATTTTTGGGCCTTCATCTCTCCTTACCTGTGTTGGATTCCTGGGCTCATCGAGTTTGGAATCCCGAAGGTGATATGGAGATTATTCTTGCAACAAATAATTATTTTTTGGTTATCTTCTCATGCATGTCGGATAGTAATAGGGAATTTGAAGGACGCCCTTATTTCTTTAACCAAGTGGAGCTTTTCATCAAGCCTTGGCACATGGGCTTCAATTTATCCAAGGAGATCCCCTTGCGGGTACATGTGTGGGTTCATTTGCCAAGACTTTTGTTGGAGTTTTGGAGGGAAGATATTCTTCACTCAATCTTATTACTTCTTGGAAATATTGTGGGAGTGGCTACACAAACTCAAGATCGTAAGGTAATCTCTTATGCTCGTATTTGTGTAGAAGTTGATTTAACTAATCCACTACCAGATTCTGTGGAAATATGCATGGGATCCTCTTCTTGGATCCAATAGCTAGATTACGAGACCCTCCCTTTTAGATGTCAAATTTGCCATGAATATGGCCATTTACTCTATAAATGCCCCAGATTTAAGCCTGCTCCCTTGGATGTTTTCGAACCTCGTAAGCTAGAGAAGGGGAAGGCTCCTACATCTATTGAACCCATGGATAATGAGGGCTTTACTCAGGTTAAATCCCATAACAAAGGTAAAGGTAAGAAGAGAACCTGGCTGGATAGACACAATGATGGTACTTTTAATAGATTTGATGTTCTTGAAGACCTAGTTCAGGAGGAAGGTATTCTGATTGAGCTTTCTTCTAGAGATAAGGGTCTACATGAGGTTTAGGAAGAAGAGGAAAATAAAGAGGATTAGTTGCTATCTTCAGAGGACCTTCAGAATGTACATATTTATATGGATTTACCTCCTCAGGTTCAGGATACCAGGGATCCCCAGGGATCATAGGCTCTGATGAGTTTGATTGTGGTGGTTCCAGATCCCCTTGCTCCTAAGGGGGACTCAGATTTGGTGAAGGGCAGTAAAGCCTATCCTACATTAGGCTTGCAGCAGAAATCCTTTAAAAAGGGGCCTCTTGATAAACTATCAAGGAGTGGCAAAAAGATTGATCAAGAGAAGGTCAAGATTATGGGAGATACTTTGGTTGAGTTTGGGTCTATGAAACCCATTGATTCCCACTTCTCTCACCCCCATAAATGATTTTTCTATCATGGAATGTTAGGGGGTTGAACAACATCCCTAGACAAAAGGTTGTTCACAGATTAATTGATTCTTAGTTACCTGATGTGCTTTTTATCCAGGAAACTAAGCTTACAGTGGATGGCTTGGCTAATTGTTTTTCATGCATCTAGCCCTAGGGAAATTGGAAAGGGGTGAGAGCTCAAAATAGTTTGGGGGGGTTGCTTGCTTTTGGAACCCGAGAAAAGTTCTCCCCTTATGGTGGATTTCTATTCAATCCTCTATCTCTTTGGTTACATCTTGTTTGGCAACTGGAGAAAGGTGTCTTCTATCCAATATTTATGCTCCTACTAATATTTTAGGCAAGTCAAATCTTTGGGCTCATATTAGTTGCATCTGAGCCTTGGACCAATTTCTCCCATGGATTTTGGCTTGTGATTTCAACTCTATTGCTAGTTTAGATGAAAAACGTGGTCGGGTTGCCAAGTTGGACCCTTCTGCAAATCTTCTCAGAGATATGATATATTCCTTGAAGCTCATTGATGTAAAGCCAAATAATGGTGTCTTTACATGGAATAATAGGAGATGTGGTGTTGAGGCTATCTCAGAAAGACTCGATAGATTTTTGGTTTCATGTTATTGGATGAACAACACGTTGATCACCAATTCAAAAATTCTTGATTGGAGATGCTCTAATCATTGGCCCATCAAGCTCTCGGTCACTGCTTATGGAGTCACCAAAAACCCTTCTTTTAAATTTCAGTTAATGTGGTTAAGAGATCAGTCTTTATAGGACCTTATGGTGGATTGGTGGTATGAGGGGATGCCTGTCCATGGGACAACAATGTTTACTTTCTGTAAGAGGCTTAAACATGTTAAGTACAAGCTTAAGAAGTGGAATAAACAATCTTTTGGGAACATACAGGCTCAGAGGATTGCTGCTTAGTCTAAGTTAGACAACATTACTCAGCTGATTCGAGATCAAGGGAGGACCCATGATCTAAGTAAAGCTGAGTCCTTGGATCTTAAAGGATTAGAAGAGTGGGAGCTTCAGGAGGAGATCTTTTGTAAGCAAAAATCTTGTGTTGACTAGCTTCTGGAGGGGGATAGGAACACTGCATTCTTTCATAATTTGGTCAAGGCTCAGAGGTAGGGGAATTCTTTCTCCTCTTTGATCTCGCCTGAAGGGACTCATCTTTCTTCCAATGTTGATATTTCCAAGGTTGCAATCAACTATTTTTCAAATCTCTTTTCTAAGGAGGATCTTGATGCTAGGGAGGAGGAGAGGGCAATCTTGGATTGCATTCCTCACCTAGTTTTTGCGGAGATGAATGAGGCTCTCTTACATCCTATTTTGCTATCTGAATTGGAGAAAGTGGTGTTTAACATGAAGAAAGGTAAGGCTCCCAACTCTGATGGTTTTCCAATTGAGTTCTTTCAGGAGTTCTAGGAAATAATAAAGTTTGATCTCCTTGAGGTGGTTCATGAATCTCATAGGAACAAATAGATGCTCAAGTCCATGAATTCTAATTTTTTTGGTTTCATACCTAAGTAGGAGGGGACTAATCAGTTGGCTCAATTTAGACCTATTGCACTATGTAATGTTGTTTATAAGATCATCACTAAGCTAATTGTAGAGAGACTTAAGCCTCTTCTCAATTCTCTAATCTCTTTGGAGTAGGGAGGTTTTTTTGAAGGAAGAAATTTTTTGGATGGTGTTGTGGTTGCAATGGAAGTTATTCATTCTATGGCTAATTCTAAGGAGAAGGCTATGTTTATGAAGCTTGATATGGCTAAAGCTTATGATCGAGTGAGTTGAGAATTCTTACAAAACATTCTCTTGGCATTTGGTTTTGTTGAGGAGTGGGTGAATTGGATTCTTAGTTGTGTGACCTCTTCTTCCTATTCAATTCTTGTAAATGGGGAACCATCAGATTTGTTCAGTGCTTCTTGGGGACTTCGGCAAGGGGACCCTTTATCTCCTTATTTATTCATTGTCATGGCAGAGTGTCTTGGAAGATTTATTAAGTCTCAAGTGGGGTGGGTTCTTATTCAAGGTTAGAGTTGGGACAACTATCTTCCTTCCTATTCTCACCTTCAATTTGTGGATGATACTGCGTTGATGGGCATTGCCAAAGTTAGTGAAGCTATGAACTTCTTGTAGGCCTTAGACATTGATTTGAAGGCTTCAAGTTAGTGTATCAATGATGACAAATATTCCATTTACTTCTTCAATACCCCTCAGCCTATTCAAAATAGGATTGCTAGGATCCTTAGATTTCAGATTGGTTCTCTTCCCCTGATATACCTTGGGGTCCCTTTGGCTCTAGGATCTTAGTATAGGGTGTATTGGCAGGGGATCTTGGATAAGTTTTGGAGTAAAGTCAACCATTGGACTTACAAGTGGCTTTCTTCTGCTAGGAGAGTGGTTCTTCTAAAGAATGTGGTGCAATCTCTCCCTATTTATAGGTACTATGTGCAAGTTCCCCCTTCCACCTTTGTGAAGGATTTTGATGCTCTTTCTTGACAGTTTCTTTGGTTTGGTACCCTTCTCTCATCAAAGTGGAGTTTAGTTAAGTAGGAGTATGTATGCAAGCCAAAGCATGTTGGTGGCCTTGGTCTTAGGTCTATGGCACTTGTTGTCATGACCCTGGCTACTAAGTTGTATTGGAGATGGTGCAACAATCAGCAATTATATTGGGCCAAGATTCTTACTCACAAGTATTTTCCTAGTGTTGATAGCTCAAATGTGCCATGACTCATTTTGCTGGGGAAAGGTTCTTATGTTTGGAATACTCTTAAGAAGGGAGCTGATTAAGGAGGGTCTGTTTTGGATTTGTAACAGTGGATCAGATGTTTTGTTTTGGCATGACTCTTGGGATGGCCACCCGCCCATGATCTCTAGCTTTCCCTAGCTTCAACCTCTTTGTCACACTTTTACTAATGCTGGCTGGTTTAAGGTGGAGCATTTTAAGACTGTTAAGCATTTGGGTCAAGTGGAGGTGACTTGCTGGAAGGATTCTTAGGAGTGGCCTATTGGTGGCTCTAATGAGTATCGCACTCTTCTTTCTCATGTTTTGTAGGATAGGTTTTGTAGCTCCCTCAATGGGAGGGATGTTTTGGCTTGGAGTCCTAGTC
Source organism: Cupressus sempervirens (assembly GCA_028749045.1). Classification (NCBI taxonomy): domain Eukaryota; kingdom Viridiplantae; phylum Streptophyta; class Pinopsida; order Cupressales; family Cupressaceae; genus Cupressus; species Cupressus sempervirens. Next base: position 150,748,182 of record CM053790.1, read on the forward strand.
CAAAAGGCAAATTCTCTGTGGCTCAGGGCCAAGCAATATGTAGTGTTGTTGTGGGCCTTTTGCCTTTGCTCTGTAATTTGGATTTATTTGAATAAATTTTTACCCCTTTTTCCAAAAAAAAAAAAAAACCAATCACAGACAAACTTGGTCAAAGAAGAACTCGAGCATCAACAAATATTAGGTTCACTCGACGCATGAATGAACACTCAGTCAACACAAAACAACTAGTTAACATTGCAAGAACTCGATCAACACTGAACAACTCGGTTAACATTGAAGGAACTATGTCAACACTTGAACATCTCAATTAATATTGATGGAGCTCAATCGACACTAAATAGCTCAATTAACATTGAAGGAACTTGATTAACATTGAACAACTTGGTTATCACTAAAGGAACTCAGTTAACATTGCCAAAATGAACAAAAGATCAGGATTACAAGGCAACCTAGGATGCTTCTGAATCAAATAGTTCCTAATTAACACAATGATCATATAGTTTTCCAAATTTTCCATGCTCATGAAGTGTAAGGCCACTTTCAAATCAAAGGTGTAGACACAATTGTTCATTTTTAGTTGGAGGAAAAACACTCAAGTGACACTCCTTGTCTTGAAGTTGAGATGTTGAAGACTTGATTTATTAGACACGTTACATTTTATATCACATACCATCATATTATTTACAATATATTGTACTTCACATCTATGATATAATGCTTGTAAAATGAGAAGTTGCTTCACTTTTGAAAAGATGTAATTCTTGATGAAAGACTATGAACTCTTGATATAATATAATGATGTTATATTTTATAGTAAAGCTTGTTGACATTCTTATCTTATAAAATGTTTTTAAATGAATAAGAGCTTTTTTCATAGTAAATGATTGAATACTTTACCTCATGATTATGTGCATTTTAAAGATTTTACATATTTTAAATTTTTTTTTAAAAGTGTTTTTTATCATGAGCTATTAGGCTCATTATATGTGGTAGGTCATGGTTAAAATAATAGCGTCTATGTACTTATTATGCAAGAAGTTGTTAAGAAAAATAACCTTGTGCTATGACATAAATAAAAAATGAGCAAATCAAAGTCTAGAAAAAATAAAGAAAAGTCAAATTAATCCAAATAAATCAAACTTGAAGTTAAAATTAAGAAAATGGTGAGCTAACAAATTAAGTTGAACTCTTTGGTTTCGAAAGACTAACTTATATTCTCAAGCAAATAAAGTTAGAAAAAATTAAAAATAAATGGAGCAATAATTTTCCATTCTAGGTAAACTAAGGAAATCCCCAGTGATCCATGATATGCCTTTTTCTCTCATGATCATAATGCACTAATTTTAAATAAAGAGGTAATTGAGAAGTACTTGCGTGTAAATCAACATTTTGAGTTTGCATTACTAGATTTAAACAAAGAGAAGGAACCTAGAGAAATTACTCTCTTATATTAATGTGAAACTACAAGAAAACCTTACATATATAAGGATGTATGAAATCATTGATACAAGTAAAAGTCTTTTTTGTTGCCAAAAGAGTTGACTTTTTAAATTAGATCATGTATCCTCTTAAGAAGTAAAGTTTTGAGTAGATTTTGAACCATTAGGTACAATCACGACGAAAATGAGTACAAAATAAATGATAATGGTATTTAATGAAGAAATAATCAATGATTAATGTGACAAATATTAGAGGTCAATGATTAGGAGATAATTTTTTAGTGTCCATGCATTATAATAGCACTTATAGTCGCTAATCCATATTTCAAAACCATAGAAAATGTTGAATTAAGGGTCTAACTTATGAGAAAATTGCCCTTGTAATTTAGTTGAGTCTCCTTAAATTTCCCTAAACATAAAAAGTCCTCATCAAAATTCATTATTTGAACTATCATGTAATGCCCTGCCAGGGAACCCAAAAGAAACTAACCTAATATGTCACTAAGTTTGCTAAAAAATATTTTGAAAGATTAAAACAACAAGAGATAACATAGCGGAAGCAATAACTCACATACATACAAACAATCCATAAAAATATTACATCTCTCAAGAGTTCCATGACGTTGAATCACATACATAAGTTTTATCAATACTAAATCTAATACATAACAAAATCCACATCATAGAATAACCATAAGTACGAATCTAATGAAATAATATACAATTACATAAGATGCCACATGGCATAACCAGAATGCGTAATTATCCACTGTACAAGTCACAAAGTATGAAAAGCTCAAAGAATATACATCATGAATAAATACAACATCTCATAAGATCTCCATATAATCAAGTACAGTACATCAGAATATGACCACTTAACATAAACACAATATCAGAAAGAAAGGAACAACTACACAAGTACATCCAACTGTCAGATCTCAATGGTATAAGAAGCACTACCACCCAACCTCGTGGAACCCAAATGGCCCCCTCCCACCTTATTGAGGAGATAATCTCAAGTCCCAAATAGATAACAACTCCAATAGTCATAACCATCATCTAGGTCAAGGAAATATTGATAGCAGTCTATCTCAAAGGTACCAAGACACAAGTAACATCTAAACACATAGGCAACAAAGACACGTACGAATTCTACTATGTTAGTGGGCAAGCATCATTGCATGAGTCAACTCTAAGGTTACCCTGGTAGCCTCTCTAAACATTGGCCACCTAGTGACTCTATGCAGCATCAATATTCTTATTTAAAGACAAGGCATACTAATAAGGCAAGGTCACAACCAAGTATCCTTTCTACTCCCATCCTAGCATGTACAAGAACTTAAGGCATGGACAAGGTAAAATATTGACTCTTATTAATTCATTTTTAACCAATTTAATGAATTGTTATCACTTATTAATACAACTTACAATGGGTTACCCAGGCAACCTCTTTAGTGCTCTGACCTCCATTGCAAGCCACTTTCCAGCATACACATAGATAACCTACCCTAAGCTCATAAAATAATAACTCGTAAAATTAGAATATTCACCTCATTCCCATACAAGCAACTGGAAAGCATCAAAAGATAACTGATTGAAACTCATAGGTAACACCAAGAAAATCACACTATTCACCTCAATCCTATACAAGCAACTGGAAAGCATTAGCAAGTAACTGATCAAAACTCATCGCAAAATTACATGAATACATCATAATGGTTGGGAATAAAAGATCATGACAAAATCACATACATAACAACATAAAGCAACAACTCCCAGGCCTTTGGTAAACACCCAAAATTGGTCAACATACTAAGTCAAACCCAACCCCAGTAAAATAAACCATACATCACACTAAATGTAGTTTCATAATTCATTTGGTTCTGAGAACATAAAAGTTCAATTTTTACAATTGGGTTCGAGTTTTCCGTTTTCAAAGTGTCACATTGGCTTAAGGTTTTCGAGTTCACAAAAGTAATAAAACTTCTTTAGGATAAAAATAATTTTCCTATAAATGAACCATTTCCCAAAATAACATTCTCCAAATTTTTAATGAGAAATTCTTTTTTTAATTAACAACCTGAAATACATTTATTTAATTTTTTAAAAATGATACACTATCTAACAACATCTTATGATTAAATATTATTATTAAATTATTAATAAAATTATATATAAATTTATAAAAAATAATTATTATTAAATTAAATATAATAATATTAATATTAATATGTATAAAAAAAGAATTTAATAATTCATATTGCATTCCCCAAATTAGGGAGGTCGTTTAGCGGCCTGGCTGCTAAAGGCAGTCACTACTATGACAACATCTACTACTTTTGCAACTGAGGGGGAGGTCATTGCTACATATAAATCATCCATCTAACTATCACCATGGGATAGCTGAAGTCACTATATAAACATACGAAGCATCATCATTGAAAGGATAAACATAACCACATAAAATAACTGAGTATCAAGTAGGTAACTAAGTACAACTAAATCATAAAACATAACCATAAAGTTGGCCTAAAAGAATTCAACAATAAAACATGAAAAGTAAACTATGGGTAGGCACTACATATCAAGAGAAATGAATCTAGATAATCGATTTCAATTAGCGTATTCTTGTATGTGCATGTTTAGATTTGTACATTACTCTAATTTTATATACTTAAAAATATGAGATTCATATACACAAATTTAATTACTAAAAAAATATAATTAATTTAGAATTTTAGATTTAAAATTAAATATATTCTATAAATTTCCATTCAAAACATCTTTAACACCAAATTAAATGAATATAAATAAAACATTTACGTCAAATTTATATTCTTATGATTCTTCATTTTATTTGAGATTTATTTTTGAATCTGTTGACTATTTTTAATTTAATTTAATATTAATTTATTATTGTTTGAATTCAAATCACATTTATTAAGTCGACACACTTTATGTGGAAACTTTATTCCCAGAAATGACTTTTTCTTGCCTAATAATTGTATTCCTCTTCCCATAAAGTTTTATTCCAACTAACTTCATTATTTTCTCATTATTTATCTAAGAATTAACATATAACAAGTTAACCTTTGTTTTATGAATAAGATATTGGGTTTAGATTATTGTGTCCATAAAATATAATCTCTAATGTTAAAAGGTACTAACATAATCCCCTAGTCTAGAAAAGATTTGTCTTGGTTGTTTTGGCAGGATATCTTCAGAATGAGGTAGAGCTCATCTTTAGCCAACTTCTCTCTGAAGTGGTCCTCATCATCAAAGTCTTTTAAACAAAATGTAAGGGAACTTGTTCCCAATTTCTAATGTATTTCTCTCTACTAAGAGAGTATTTGTAATATCTTCATTATTATGCAACTAGTTGTTCTTAATAATACTAAAGCTAAAAATCATGTACAAGAGGGTATGCCCTCTTCAAGTTCCTATTTGAGCATTTGTATGTATACAAGACTTTGCTTTCAGACTACACTACACTGAGGATTTTCTTAACCCTGTTCTTTTCCCCCCTGTGCTTCCACTTGAATGAGGTATTTGTAAATATTTTGGAATTAATAAAAAATGGGCACTTGCCTCTTATCGAAAAAAAAAAAAAAAAAAAAAAAACTTAACCTAACCTATGGTTTCTTTCAAAAAAATTCAAATTTGATTTTTAAAAAATGATTTAATTTTTAGTTTTTAAAATTATTTAAAATTATTATTTAAATTACTTTATTTTTTATTTTAAAAAATTTGTTTATCTATTATTATTAATTTAGTTTATTTTATGCTCTTATCTTTATCTATACCATTTTTTTAATGTTATTTTTTTATTAAATATAAATAAATAGATAAAATTATCAGAGGATAGAACCAATATTTTCTTTTTCCTAATCGGTAGATGGCCGAAGTCTTTTGATTATATTAATTAAATAAAAAATACATCCAATTATCTCCATTCAAACAGGCATTGGTAGGAAAGAACGAAGAAGAAAACCTTTAGTCTTGCCCGGGACCGTAGTCCTTAAATATTACATGTTTAGAAGGGGCATACCCCATTTTTCAACTATCAATTTTAGTTTTAGGGTACAATATCAAAGCTTGATTGTCATTTCTAACAATACAATGTAATTTCACAATCCTAGTTAGCAATTTTTAGGATCACAATTTAAGGTAAAATTATAAAATTGTGAATTACGTATTTAGTGCAGTGACATGGGAGAGAAGAGGGGGAGAAAGAAACATCTTGATCTTTGTACTCTGCTATCTTTCTGGATAGAAAAGTTTCACCTTGTTCACCCGCTACTAAGAAAATCAACTTAAAAGTGTTGTTAGTTTAGTTAGAAAAAAGTCAAAAATTATAACCCCGGTTACCATATTTGTTTCATTTATATTTTGAAAAGATATCTTTAGATTGATTAGGGCTACTTTAAGTCAGAGATAAGGTTAAATATATAATAATGTCAAACAAATTGCTAAAAACCTACAAAATGAATCTGATTTTCTAAGAGTTTTCGAAGAGGGTTTAAGCTAATTCAAAATTGTCAACCCAAAATCATTGATAAACAAACCACCACGGGAAAAAATAAACCAGCACAATTTTAGGCTAAATAGGAACAAACACTTATTAATTTGATAAGCTTAACTATACAAAATTAGAGAGAATAGAACATGCTAACGAAAGGACTCGAGCTCGAGTTAACAAGGTTAGATTAGATAACCCCATGAAAAGATAAAGACATATATAATGTTTATTTTATATTCATATTAAGATAGATATACATTCAAACCAAAGATATAGACCAAACAAGCCAAAGAACAACCCACTGCTAAGAAACAACTAGAATAACTACCTAGGACAAAATGCATAATGCCTTATATCTGCATATATACAAAGTATAAAAAACACCACTACCCTATCCAAGGAGCCCTAAGAAAAAATAACCCGAAAAACATACTGAAAATGAAACCCTAATGCCAGACCATGCTAAAAAAGTAGGAGTTAAGCCAAGGTTAATTATTATTATTTATTGTGATTAATTATTTTGATTATTAGTTAGGCTTAAGTAGATTTGAACCCAAGACCTCCCAATTAAGAGGCTCACAATTTACCGTTGTGATGTAGGCTCTTGCCTACAATAAATTATTTTTTTAGCCCATTTTAAATATTTAAATTATATTTTAATTAAAAAATTAATTATAGTTTAAAATTATATTATATTTTTAAAATAATCTTATTATTATAATTTTATGAGTATCATTAGTACAAAAACATGCAACTACTTATTTATTACTATTTCCACTATTTATGTCATGGTAATTAGATAAGAATAGTGAAAATGAATTTAAAAATCTAACAATGCTACATTTATGTATTCAACATTTTCTTTTTAATCGAAATGATTATCTATCTTCATTAATTTAATATTTATTTATTGCTATTTAAACTTAAATCACATTTATTAAGTAGATGGACTTCATGTAGGAAGAAATAACTTTTTCTTTCTAATATAACTTCATTTTTTCATTATTCTTTAAGAAATTAGCATAAAGTTAATCTATGTTTTCTTTTCCAATTTGATTTTGATTTTTTCAAATTTGATTTAGTATTTAGATTTTAAAATTATTTTAGCTTACTTTTTAAATTAGTTTAATTTTAGTTGTTATTATTTTTTACTCTTATTCATTTTTTAATTAATTTTTCATTATAATTTTTTTAAAGATGATAATTTTATTTATATTTGATAAATAAAATATAAATAAATAATTATTTCTAGTCTATTTAAAATGATTTTTAAATTTTTATTGTATTTAAATTTAAAAATTAATTATAATTCAAAATTCAAAATTATATTATATTTTAATTATAATAATTATTATTATTTATTAGTTAAATTTTTTAGTACTATGTCAATTTTTAAAGCAAATTGCTACCAAAAGGGGTAGTGCCCATTAAAATTAATATAAGAATAGAGATCCAAGAGTTCCCAAGAAAAGGAACCGAGTTACACAGGGGGGCAAAGAAAGGGTTGAGGGAGAAGTAAGGAAATCGAAGACCATAGTGCTAATGAAATCATCTAGAACACCAATAGAGGGTGTGACACACCAAGACCACATTGACCAAATACTATAGCCATAAGTAGATGAATTCCAAGCCATATATGATTTGGACATGAAGCAGAATGTACACCATGGCTTAAGCACATATTGCATCAGAAGTGGGTACTAAGGAGAGAAAGAGACCAACAAGAAAAACACTTAAAGGAGTATCATAATTAACCTTCCCCAAAGGAGCCAAGCAAACTGAGACTAGCCACACCAACCTTTGAGAAGAGATAAACATAGGCAACTCCGAAGAACATAAAAACCTGGAGAAAAGTAAGGATGCATGCCATAAGAGTTGATTGGTCTATGCACATGCACCAATTGTTAGGAGCAATTAGGCCCCTAACAATCCCATTCATTATATTCATTTTTTGGTAGAAGATGGACAAGCCCCCTCCGAGCATGTAAGATAGGAGCTAATTGACTATTGCTCTCCCAATTGGGCTTCTTCCTCTTTCTTTTGCTTGTTAGTCTTCCATCCTATTTTCTTCTGCACTGGGTCATTGTGAATCAATTGGGCAACAAATTGCAAAATAGTTATGGGTTCAATAATGTCTAGTTAAATAATGAAATGATCCTTCTCAATGTCATCATCCCCAAAGTGTTCAAGAAGAGGGTTTGTGACCAGAACATGTGCCTCCAAGGGAGGGAAGGAGGGAAGTCAGATTATCTATAGCTGCATAATCATATTCAAAGCCCATAAAGGGGATTGCCCAAGGTTGGGTGAGGGTGAAGAGCCATACACTCCTTTGAAGGAGGAGGATAGTTGATGGGGGTCAGACATCACCATCTCAGATATCATTGGCTCCTTAGAATCTATAGTAGGACATCCTGACAACAAAGGATCTGAAGACATCCTAATGGGAGGATGTTGAATGGCAGTCAACACATTAGATTGGATAGTCATAAGAACTAGGGAGGGGGGAAAAGCATTGCCAATATTCTTCTTGGGAGTCCATCATGTTGTCGAACAGATAGGGCATTCAACCTCCATGTGACATATTGGTGTTTTGAAACATCACAGTTTCAAATTACCCCGATGAGAACAAAATACATCTAGGGGCAACTACTTCTCATCTACAACATATCCTTTCAGAAATAGGGCCAACTATAAGGCTTGACCCTTCTTCTACTTTAGGCTCTACAAAACCTAGGCGAGTGAACCTTAGATTCATTTATATGGTACTACTGCTAAAAGATACACTTGAATCTAACAAAGTAGATAAAACCCTTAATCTTCTAACACTTATGCAAAGATCCCAGATATGAAATAGCTAATGACATTACCTAATAAATTGATAGGCTAAGTGAGGGCATCTTTCAGCTCTTAAACGGAAAGGGAAATGGATGATTAAAATGTTGATTTCAGCAAAACCACAAATATGTAGCAGTAAGAACAAGTTGATCCTATAGCTAATTAGTGCCTTATCTATTGGGCAATTCCACGAATCACACACATACATCTATGATACCATTGACATATCCCATACATCAAGATATCATATCTATCTTATCACTTTGTGAATCAGACATCAGTGGTCATAAAGATCTCATTCTCATGAAATATCCTTCTCAAATAACTAGCAACCCTGTCAAATAAATATATCAAGCATTTACTTGGCCCTTTGTTCCAACAACAAAACATATCAGACATACAACCTTATAGGGATGCAAATTGGTCTAAGTTCTTTGTTCCTAAACCTCAAAACATTGTAGATTGCAAAGATAAGAGATGATAATCAAAATGAAACTAAGGAGATTCTTGCTCATTGTATTCATTTATTTGAAACTATACATTCAGATGCATGTAAATAACTCACGAAACCAGTAAATAGATCAGAACAATCTATATTAGCTTAACTATTGTTGTTCATACAAGAGAAATATGCTAAAGAATGTAGTGGAATCACAGCTCTAGATCCAACAATGTGGTCTCACAGACAAACTGGAACCAACCCTTACAATGAATGAGAAAGAGAGAAATATAGGAAAGGAATGAAATCCTAGATCTTATCTAAAAGTGACATGTGTCTACTTGAATCTTCATTTCTTGCTATCGTAAAGCATCTCTCATCTTTCTACCCATGAAATATGATATGATTTTCATCATTATTCTGTAACAAACTCAAAATATCTCTTCCTCAATGATGAAAACCCTTGTGTTGCCAAAATATATGAAATGCTGATAAAATCTCCATTTAACTAACTTAAAGGTGAGAAAAACTGCCCCAAATTGCATTTTTACTGCCTCTAATGCTCATTTAGTTCACCATTCACTGGAAATCAAATCAAAATTGTCCCAAATGAATGAAACTGAAAAATCAATACCCAAGACAAATCTTTGAATAACTCAAACCAATGGCTTCCTATGTGAAAACAAACTCCAAAAATGGAAAGTTCATTCTCTCCTTGTTCTAGCGATATATAATAGTGCCATGTTCGCTTACCATAAATGCCTAGGGATCAAAATGAAAATTAGGCTCCAGGACTAGTTTTAGGGTCTACTTATCATTTTAAATTTTAAATTCAAAATTTTTTAAGTCCCTAAAGTTTAGACTTTATAATATATCCCTTTTTCATTTAAAAAAGATCTGCATGTTCACATAGGAAAACAATAAAAAATTATTATTTTATGAATTTTGTTTTCCCTCCATAACCCAATCTGTGTCAAACCCATTTGACCATCCATGCACGTGGTAACACGCCATTTGTTTGTATCTGCCATGTCATACGCTACCTGGGTACCATGTGGCACCACCAGATTGGTCCCACCTATCACACTGACACATGGTAACTTCTCATTGGCTCTCCAATCGTCTGATTCGTGCCATGTCATCCTTTGTCTATACCTGTCATGTCACCGCCAATTGAGGCCTGCTGCCACATGTTAGCTAGGTGCTTCCTTGCATGTATAGTTAGTAGCTACCATGTCATATGCAGGAATGCACCTTCATGACATGTGGCACACTGCACTATGTTGGCACCTCAGAATCCGCACTAAGCTAGGTCACCCTTGACATGTGTTATTCTATGATTCGTCCATCTATTTTGGTCAAAATTTAACCTTTTATATCCTCTGGTCGGTCATGGGCCCTATGCAAGGAGTCTTTGGCTTACCAAAAAGGCCATGTCTTCAAGACATTTCTTTATGTGTGTGCTTGTGTACTTAAACAAAGAAAAATATTTTCATGCAAGCAATGTGGGATATAGCATTTTATTTCCCTTTTGACTGATGCAATGCCTTTTGCACTTAATGTGACTATGTTTGGAGCATATTTTCACATATCTTATTAAAAATATGGCACACAACTATCTCCCTCACTTCCATCACCCCTTAGCTTCTCAAAATCACCCTTCCTTAGTCAAGAAAAAGATTAAAAAGATAACAGGGAGGCCCTTGAATGGGCATTTCAGCACTGATGTTTCCAACTTCTATTTCCCATCATCATGGATGGAGGTCTATTCCAACCGTGGCCTGGTTTTCAAACTTTTTACCACTGTGGACTTGCTCATCTCCTTAATGTTGAGCTCTCTGCTCTTCTTTCCATGCTATAGAGCTAAGCATCCCCCAAATGCCATGGATTACTCTCTCGATTGGGATTAATTGGAGCAACATCAACCTTAGTCACTATCCATTCTTCCATCCATCAGGAATTGAAAATATTGCTTCATAGAGGACTTGTGCTTTCATTACTACACCCTCTTTAAAAGAATCGATAGAAGCACAAAGGCATGGATCTCATCCTTTATTTAATACACGCGCCCCTTCATGTGGAGACCCTTTTATTTTTGCGACTTTCCAAAGGATGCCTATAGGGCTATGACCAAATCAACAATTTTTAAATTATTTTTCAAGTAGGAGAAACTAGCTCTTGCAAATTTACAGATGTCTATCTTCAGGAGGCAAGTGGGAAAGAGCAGAGCCATCTTTCTGATATATTACGCCTTCTCTGACTTGGAAATTGAAAAGAAATGAACAAGTCTACGATTCAAAACTAGCTGGGTGTGAGTATAAACCTTATAACCTCTTAAAATTCATAATACAGAAAGGCTTCTCACTTATTCATAAACTCTATTTTTTAAAGCTCAATACATTATAGATTTTTCTAATGCCACAATCACTTTAACATCGAAATCCTTTAGCTTTGCATTTAAGAGATTTGTGTTCTTGAGTGGAAAGAGAATACATGCGTGCCTACAAATTTCATCTTTCATGAGCACTTGGATTTGCCAAATTCCAAGGCCATCAAATTAAAACCAGACAATTGCATCTTAAGGGTGCAATAGGTACACCAACATTTTCTATCTTTCTTTCCAATGTAACCACTTGATATATCTCTTCGTAGAAAACTTCCACTAATTTAAAGAACTTGAAATAATGAATAGACTATATTCAATTTTATCACAGATATTGGAACATCTTTGACATATTCAAATTCTTCATGATTTATCATGAATAGACCCCACTCACCAATTTGATTTGCAATAATTCTCACATACCAAAATATCCTCATTTCCAACATCTTATTAATTTGATGGAAGTAGTCAGGCCCCAAAGTGGGTCCGACTAAAAAAAAATCAAACTTAAACACATGATTCTCAAACTAACCTTTATGAACTCATTGCAGTAATTGAAAACAAAATCGATCATTAATTGAACATTTAAAACTCATTTTTACCTCTTTCTACAACTCATCAACTTTATGTCAAAGGGTCCACTGACTGGCCTCAAAAGCTAACCAAAACACCTGATTGAGCTTTGAAATTAAGTGCATTGATTCTCTGTTCCACATTCTTATGTCCTACCAAATTTCATCTCATGACGACACTTGGGTCACAAGATATTGATCGTAAAAGTTGCCTTCTCAGAATTGCCTGCAAGCAAAAAAGTCGAAAAACAATAAAATGCATTTGGTTTTGGCTTTGAAAACATGTCAAAATGATACTTGAGGGCACAAAAATTGGGACATTGGTTCACTATCACAAGGAGAGTATAAATTTGGGATTTGGGCTCGTGATGAATAATTGGGCAAATTTGGCAAATGGTCAAAGTGAGCTACTCAAATTTGAAGAACTAGGAACAATGGCAATTTTTGCAAATGGAGTGGACCTGGGAAAGTGTGCAAACAGATTTGTCAAGACTTGCAAACTAGCACACTTAAAGAATTTTCAGAGTAGAACACAATGGTACAATCCATTTGAACTCACCTATTACAAATTCAAAGTTATGACATCCCGAACAGGGGTACCGATCAATCTGCATTTTATGACACTAGTAAAACTTTACAAATTGCAAATGGAATCACGTTCAAAAATTGATCAAATGATTTTTTCATAAGCTCAAAATTTAATCATAACAAGTCTCTAATCCCTAGAATGTCATGCAAAAATAATTTTCTCATTTTTATAACAAGTCAAAGAGGGCCTCCCAGAATTTTGAACAATTTGCATCAGCATGACAACCATAAACAACTAACTTTGAGGGATTCAAAACATGTCAAAATGACTTGATAGGAATACTAAATAATCCCAAAATAGTGATTCATGAAACACTACTGGGTGCGAGATATTCAAATGCAAACTAGGCCTCTTGTCGTTGTTTGACACAAGCAAAAACGCAGATTTGGACATTGCTCAAAATGGAACTCCACATAATGACTTAGAATGGTAATTTATCTTTATGGGATGAGTGGATATGCTAAATGCAAGGTGTTAGAAACATTAAACATCTCTTAGGCCTCAAACAAATAGTCAAGTACATATGCATTGAATGTGCTTTAAGGGGCTCAGAAGCTTGGAATGGTACTCAAATCGAGAAGGTGATTTTGAGTCCCAACATGACTTTGACTTTGATAACAGATGCAAAAATTCCCAGCATGCTCCATAGCCAAAAATTGAACCCAGTCTCCTACAGGATACATAAGACAAATGGACCTTGGTATTAGATAAATAGAGAGGACCTGGATCTATACAACTTGAGCAGAGTTAAGGGGGCCCTTGTTGATAGAGAGAGGATGCCTAATAGATTTACCAATCATATCCAGAACATGATCCGACCAGAATTCCAAGGGTAAATTATACAAGCATATCCAAATTGGCCCAGAATATGGGTTTTTAGTTGCAATATTGAAGAGGGGAGACCATCCTTGAACAAAAATGTGTTGAGATTCGATCATCCACGAGGATTGGGATAGAACCCCATCACACTGATCTTGATTGCCAAAATTGACCATGAAGAATTATAATGGCATGAAGTGAATTTCAGAGACATCACAACCCCGGGTCCATTCCATTTGCAAAAATCACCATTGTTCCTAGTTCTGCAAATCTTAGTAGCCCATTTTAACCATTCGCCAAATTCGCCCAGTTATTCATCATGAGCCCAAATCCCAGATTTATACTCTCCTTGTGATAGTGAACCAATGTCCCAATTTTTGTGCCCTCAAGTATCATTTTGACATGTTTTCAAAACCAAACAATTGCATCTTAAGGGTGCAATAGGTACACCCGCATTTTGTACCTTTATTTCCAATGTAACCGCTTGATATATCTCTTCGTAGAAACACTAATTTAAAGAACTTGAAATAATGAATAAACTATATTCAATTTTATCATAGATATTGGAACATCTCTAACATATTCAAATTCTTCATGATTTATCATGAATAGACCCCACTCACCAATTTGATTTGCAATAATTCTCACATACCAAAATATCCTCATTTCCAACATCTTATTAGTTCGATGGAAGTAGTCGGGCACCAAAGTGGGTTTGACTAAAAAAAAAATCAAACTTAAACACATGATTCTCAAACTGACCTTTATGAACTCATTGTAGTAATTGAAAACAAAATCGATTATTAATTGACCATTTAAAACTCATTTTTACCTCTTTCTACAACTCGTCAACTTTATGTCAAAGGGTCCACTAACTGGCCTTAAAAACTAAACAAAACACCTGATTGAGCTTTGAAATTAGGTGCCTTGATTCTCTGTTCCACTTGTGTCCTACCAAATTACATCTCATGATGACACTTGGGTCAAAAGATATTGATCGTAAAAGTTGCCTTCTCAGAATTGCCTGCAAGCAAAAAAGTCAGAAAACAATAAAATGCATTTGGTTTTGGCTTTGAAAACATGTCGAAATGATACTTGAGGGCACAATATTTGGGACATTGGTTCACTATCACAAGGAGAGTATAAATCTAGGATTTGGGCTCATGATGAATAACTGGGCGAATTTGGTGAACGGTCAAAGTGGGCTACTCAGATTTGCAAAACTGGGAACAATGGCGATTTTTGCAAATGGAATGGACCTGGGTTGTGTTTTAGGGAATCAACATTAGATTGAACCAGCGATGCCACATAGAGCCGAACTAAGGAGAAGCAGATATCCACATGAAGACTGCTACACTTTGGTAGATCAATGCCCTTAGGTAGAGCCATTCGAACTACCAGAGTACTATGCCATTGTTATTAGATAATATGAAAAAGAATTTAAAAATCTAACTAAATGTTATATTTATATTCATTTAATTTTTTACTTTATTTAACATTTTTTTTATTTGAATGGCTAATTTAATTTAATTTAATATTTATTTATTATCATTTAAATTTTAATCACATTTATTTATTTGATAGACTTTATGTAGGAACTTTTTGCTGACTATATAGTTTGGTTATTTTCTCATTTTTTAAAAGAAATTAGTATATAACAAGTTAATCTACGTTTTCTTTAAGAAAAACTAAATTTGATATTTTTTTAAAGCAAGGGGCCAAAGCCATTGGTTTCATAATATAAAGAGATACACCCCAAATTAAGAGGCACTGAGAGGACAATGTTGGGTATAGGTCCTTTAGTTTTTCCTTACACAGATATAGCCAATAACCAACAAAATTAAAGATCAAACACCAAATTTCCATACTTTATCATAGAAATTCTCATTCTTTATCAACCCTCCTTTATGATCAATCCTAAAACATCACAGCCATTGGTACCACCAGACTATTTATGTTACTAGTTAGGGGGTTAGTAGAGAAAACAAAATAAAACCCTCTTTACTAAGAAAAAATAAAGAAACATAAAAATCAACTATAGAAGTAGAGAACATAAAATCATCAGAAAATCACACAATTACATTAACTTATTCATCTTATAGTAACATGAAAGAGTGAACATCAATCTATTGGTATGACTAGAGGAAACAAAGGCTCCTCCTTTATGAATCTAAGCTCACCACTATTCCATTTTTCTAGGCACCTATTATTTCTTCAGCTACATACTTGTCTATCTAGTTTATAACTTGAGGAAGATGAACATGCATAAAGTATAAAGGAAATTAACATTTCTATGTATTATAACTAGCCATACCACTATTCTTTCTAGGTCAAAAGTCGAGATAATTGGATATAGGGGGGGGCAATTGATGACCATATTGAGGGATGTCATAATAACACGGTCTACAAATAAGAAGATCATCCCTGTCATTTTCCAACACTTTCTCTAGATTTCCTAAGAATTTTGGTTTAAATAATGTCTACACAATGTATTGATACTATCCTTGTCAGATTCCACCAAGCTAGCCATGACCTTAAACATTGAAGTAATGTCACTATTAACCCTGTAGTAGTTTGTATTGGTGATAAACTCCTTACCTAGAATCGTAAATATAACTCATACCACTAAGAAATGGGTGTTAAGCAAGACTTCTTTAAAATGATTACCTAAAATTGGCTCCTCATCTATTAATTCACATAAGGTTAGATCTCGAGTATTAGATAAAGGAAATTACACATGTATCAAGTGAAAATTCTAAAGTAATTAATGGTTATACAATTAAATCCAGGTAATGTTGTAGTGCCTACCTAGAAAACATATCATTGATGAACTAAACATTTATCCCTTCCAAAGATATACTCATAAATTCATTGGCGACAGATTACCTAAACCCTAGTTAGCTAACTCATTTGCCCTCTTGTTGCCTTCTTGGTAGATGTGGTTGATCGTTAGTTTGTCAAGATCGTTGCATAGCTTCGCATCCTTAGAGAATTCAACATCTAATTTCCAATTAGTAAGAGATCCCTTTCTTATGGCATTGATAATAGTTGTTGAATCTCCTTCTATTTCCATTTTTCTCAGTCATAATTGCTTACATCAAATTAGACCCTCTACTAATGTTGAGATTTATGCCCAATTATATGTAGAAACCCCTATAGCTTTAGCAATATATGTTATCTCTATGCCTTCATCGTCATGAATACTATACCCAACGCCTACTTTTCTCAAGTTACCCCTAGAGGCTCCATCAAAATTAAACTTAAACCATCATTTCCTAGGCACCTTCCAAACACACTCCTTTCTAGAATTGATTCCGTTAGACCCCCCTCTACCAATAAAGGGGGGAATTTTAAAACCTATCCATTGATCTCACATCTTTACATCACAATGTGTCATCACTACCATTTTAGGATTAGAATTCATCAATATGTTTTTGGTGAATTCGATAATAGAGGATTCTATTTTACTAACTAGTTGCTTGACCTCCATTTTCTTGTCTTGAAAAATCCTTTTATTCCTTTCTTTCCAAAGTCCCCAGAGGATAATGGAGGGAGAAGAGTTTTAGATTGGGGTTGTCGTTGCACCAAAAGACTAATCTATCAATGTCTGATGTACAACCACTCAACTTATAGTACATATTAGGCATTTAAGCCCTTATCACAAATCCTGAGGCGAGCATTGAACAAATTTCCAGCAATCTCCCCCTCAACATTACTCAAGAGTTTGAGGATTCAAACCTGTGACCAAGCTTTGATACCACTTATTAGAGTGGGGTTTTCATTGCACCAAAAGACTGATCTATCAATGCCCAATACAATCACTCAACTTATAGTACACAAGAGGTAGTTAAGCCCTTGTCACAAATCTGGAGGGGAGCACTGAATTTTTTTCCAACAAAGAGATCCAAAGATTCTTATAGATGTTATCATGTTTTAACAGAGGCCATGCTGAGATCATGTCACTAATAAACTTCAGGAAGGTCGAGCTCCAACCAAGCTGAGAGAAAAGCCATTGCCAACTATACTTAGAGTAGGGACAACTAAGGAATATATCATCAAAATTTTCCTCCTCATCTTCGCATAGGGGATACCTCCTAGGGCCTTAATAGCCCATCCTCTTAAATCTTTTTGCTGTGAGGGCATAGTTGTGGAGGACCACCAATGTAAAAGCCCCTACCTTAGGAAGACATAACTAATCCCAACATAAATTGATAGGCAACTAACATTTGGAATGTCCTTGTGAGGATTCTTAAAGTTTATAACCCATCTCGAAGCTATAGACCCCATTATTGCAACTATTCCATATTAGAACATCTTTAACCCTTTTGAGTGAAACTTTCCTAGAAAGTAACAATTTACTCAAAATCTCCTTTTTAGTGGATGAAATGACTACCCGACTGAGGTCCTTCCAATGCCATCTTATGATATCCTCTTCAAACATCAGATAATCTTTGACTTTTGATCCCCACCGAGATGCCAAATACCCCATGTATTAAGGAGAGATTGATAGTTGTCTAAAGCTTTGAAACCTCTTAAGAATCATGCCAAAAGAGTACCTCAACCCCATCCCTAGATTCCAAGTAAGTTTATTTTGGATAATATTTCAAAAACTTAATAAGAAGTTCAAGATTCTAGATCCCTTGGGGGGATTGGCTTCCCTAAATAGGTTAATAGGATAATGAGATGCAAGGTATTTGTAAGTCAAAATCTTAACCCATTTAAGATTAGGGAATTTAAGCATTCTCCAAACTAGCATGACCACTAATGTTTTCCCTTGAATTTTTATATTTTTAATGCTTACCCCCCTAGATCTTTCAACCTAAAAACTTTATCCCATGACAAAAGAGGGAACTTCTTCTTCTCTTCTGAGCCTTGCCATAAGAAAGTTCCAAGGAGTCTATTAATCTCCTCAAGTTTACTAACAGGGAAATCCAAGTAGGAAAGTTGGTAGATTGATTAAGCTGCCAAAACATATCAAACTAAAGTCAGTCAGTCTGTTGCCAACAACCATTTCCCTTTCTAGCCAACAATTTTCTTTTGATTTTGATTTTTTAAAATTGATTTAGTTTTAAGTTATTTTTAAAATTAATTATTATTATTTTTTTTTATTGGTAAATGGTTGAGGCCTTGCATTATATTAGATAAATAAAGAATTAAAAGATTACAAGATTCTCCATTCTGATGGGCGCTGGTAGGAAAGAACGGAGAAAGAAAACCTCCAGTCTAGCCTAGGACTGAAGTCCTTTATTATACATATAATAAAAGGGGCATACCCAGTGAGAAAAAAATTCAAAATATCTTAATAATATTTGGGTGAGAAAGCTGGGTAGTGATTGTCCATTAAGAGAAGGGATCCATAATCACCAAGTAATATATATTCCTTGTGGAGGTGTAAGAGACCTCCCAAAAAGGAAAGAACAACAAAAAAACTAACATCCAAAAGGGGTTAAACATTTATTAAATAAAAGCATAAACTTTGTTAGGATAAGATAAAGACATCCAAAATCATAGTCTATAAATGAGAAGAACTTAATGTCAAAGGGTTAGAGAAGTTTTGAAATACATTGTCAATGACCCCGAGCTAATTGAAGGTTTTGTCTTGTTTAAGATTTTTATTAATAAAATACTACCTAATTTTGTTTTTAACTAATTTTTATATTTAATTTTATTAATAATTTGTTGTTGATAGCTTTTTTAATATGATATTTTAGAGATCCTATATAGCCTTGGCATCTCATTTGAAAATTATGAATTGATTGACAAAAGGAGGGTGATAGATGAAAATGCCAGAGCCAAATTTATCCCTCTCATTTGTAGTGCTATGAATCAAATGAATGTATTACAAGTGAGTGACAAAATTGGCTCTTTAAGTATGTAAACAAATTAAGGCTCGATTAGATCTGGAAGTTTTAACGGATTTAAAGACCAAATACAGTCATAAAATATGATACCATACAATTGACCGATCTCAGGCCCATCAAGTACGAAAAAAATTGACATAAAATAAGGGTTAAGTATTAATATGAATAGAATTTTACATAGATAATCAAGTCATACTTTGACACATTCTAAAAAAGCCCTAGACAATATATATTCTACTGGCTGCCTAGATAAAATGCAGCAAGTCAACGCCAACTATACCCTTAGATTAAGTATTTTCTACAAGCTGCTTGGAAAAATGTAGTAGATTATAACCATATAAAATCCTAAACATATAAAACTAGGATTTGAGCCCAATACTATGAAGGAGGGAGAAATATACATAGTAGAGAAGAAAACGTAAGGCATGCCCTTAATTTTGGCTAATCTTCTTAAGTCTACTTCCAGAAGACCATAATGATCTTTGAGGCTTCTTGCAGGTTTTTGGCCTTAGAACCAGGTGGGAACTCATACGTATTCCTCATTCTGCTTGATCTGTCAAAGTTGGGGAGATAGGATTCAACAACTTCCAAATCAGAAAGGTCCACATTCAGGTGAATATACACGTCGAAGGCTTACAGATAAGTCATGAGCCACTCCCTTGCAGGGTCCTCTATTATGCCTCTCCATTGCAACAGGAATTGCACACTGGCCTCCATCCTTGGCCATTCTTGGTAGAAGAGAATGTTATCTCTAACTACCAAGCAGAGGCGCTTAGGGACATTAGCGAGTTTGAAGCTACTCAATTGATGAGCCACGTATGCTTCTAGCAATGAGATTTTGAGTTTATCATCAATGCTAAAAACCACTTCCTCTAAACCTACTAACTTGCTTGGGTCAAATAGATTGTAACAGAGTTTGATTATGTCCCATTTTTCTACTCTATCCCTAACTAGGCATCCAATCCACAACCCCAAGATATCACTATTGGTACGCCATGAAAATTCGTAGTTGAAAACACCTTCCCTAGAGCCTTGTTGATTGCAACCCTACTCATATCATTTATGGGTCATAGTAACCGATTCCACCTTTCGAGTTTAACTGAACCACAAAAGTCCATGATTATGTTTTTGGAAGCATGATACAAGCAAATGTTGGTATCCCTTAGAATGGGGGCAACATAGGACCTAAATTGGACAAGATAGGGTGAATATAGAAATTAGTGAATCTGGCTTGCCTTTATAGAATAACCAAAGGGAACCATCTAGAAAGATGGGTGGTGATGCCATCTTCATGCCATTGAATGATTTTCCTCCACTTGAGATCATAATTAATATGTTACTTGTAATCACAATATTTTTGAGATGAGGATTCAAATATGTAGAGATTCGTGAGCCAAGATTTGCCCTGATAGGGATAATCATAATTCCATGTGTCGAGGGGGATGACAATAAGGATTAGTAACTTATGATAATTATCCTTTACTAGCTATGATTAAATATTGAAATGTTTTCTCCGTCTGTTCCTTTATTCACTAATCTATCCACTTCAGTATTGCCTTCTCTAAAAATATGTGAAATTCTAATTTCTTCAAATTCCTCCAATAGTCTTATGGTTTGTTATAATCTAGAGTTTAATATCTAGTTTGGAGTTTTTCGTTTCCTAAGTGCATTTAGAACTATTTGTGAGTCTCCTTCGATTATAATTCTCTTCATTTTCAGGTTAATACAAAATTTTAATCCTTCTTCTACAACTTCTAGTTCTGCCATATTGTTTGAAACTAGTCCCAACAACTTTGTTCTTTTTTCTAACTAGTTTCCAGATTCTTCCCTGATTATACACCCTATTCCTATTTTATCAGGGTTACCTCTAGAGGCTCTGTCAAAATTCAGTTTCATCTAGCCTTTTAGTGGAGGTTCCCATTTGCATTCTTTTCTGGTTGCATTGTTATCTCTCTTATATGTGAGGGGTGGATTGATTAGATGTTTCCAATTCATTTTAATTTCAACATCCCACTATGAGAAGGAGCCTTCTTCTTTTGAGGTTTTCCTTAAGTCACAATTTATGACTTCCACTATGTTAGCCTCAAGTTTGTTGCAGAGAGATAGTGTGTTGAGTTTTACATTCTAAAAGATTCGTCTGTTTATTTCTTTCCACATCTCCCAAACAAGAGTTGCTGGAGTAATGCTCCAGAGTTTTCCATATACTTTATTATCTACTTTTTTGGGCCATCCTATCAAATGGTCTTGCCATTTTTCCGGTAGAGGGGTGGTCTAATTTAGTTTAGTTTTGAGCCATATCCAACATTCCTTTGCAAATTTGCATTTGTAAAGAAGATGCTTTGTTGTTTTTTATTCTTCTTTGTAGAGAGTGCATCTTGACGGGCCTTCAAATCCCATTTTCCTAATTTTGTCTATTGTAAGAATTCTTTTTTGATTGGTTGCCCATAGGAAGATACCTGCTTTCGGAAGCCCTGCTAGATCCCAACAAAGGTTCATTGGGATGTTTATTGCTTCCCATCTTTGCAAACTAATGATTTAGTTATACCCTTCTTTTACTTTATAAGTACCATATGTAGAAGCTACCCAGACAAGTCTATCCTCCCTATTCTTAATAGAAATCAAATAGTTTTAAAGGATATTTTCGAGAGTCTCCTGATCTGCCTAATTGAGACCATAATTGACTAAGGGTTTCCATTCCCAAGTAGTTACTTCATTGGTTTGGATTGGTTGAATATAATCTTCTATTTTTGTTCCCTAGATTATTTGTAAGTGAATTTTAGCATTACGAGTAACCTCAAAATGGTCAAGGGGGGATACCCATTCTAGGAGTCTTCCCATAATAGAGCTTTATCATCTTTATCGATATCACATGTCGTAAATTTGGTGATAAGGGGATGACATTTCAATAAGAAATTCTATGTTGTTGAACCTCTAGGAGGGATCCTAGTTCTAAATAATGATGTGCTATTTCATGCATTAAGGTATTTATTATACAAAATTTAACCCGTTTGCTATCTTTTTCTTGGTACATTCTCCATACTTGTTTTGCTCCTAGTGCTTCATTCTGCCAGTCTAGATTTTTTTATTCCTAGTCCCCCTGCTTCTTTAGGCTTGCATATTTTCTCCCATATAATTAATGTTGCCTTCTTCTTGTCTTCTAAGTCATTCCAAAAGAAGTCTCTTAATTTATTTTTCAATTTTCTGATTTATATTCTTAGGTAATTCTGAACACGAGAGTTGATAAGTAGGTATGGTTGATAAAATGACTTTGATTTTTTGTTACTCTCTCGGCCTTGGTCAGCCATTTCCCTTTCCAGGCTTCTATCTAGTTGTCAATTTTTTCCAATGTTTGTTCCTAGCCTTAGTTTTTTTATTTCCTTTTTCCAGATATATTCCTAGATATTTAAATAGAAAGGTGCCCTTTTTAAATCCTAGTTTATTGCATATATATTCTTCTCTATCTATTGTTGTGCTTAAGATTTATTTATTTTTTTATTTCTAAATTGGTTTTTTGACTTGAGGCTTTCGTATAGTTGTTTAGAATTGTTTTGAAATAGTTTGTCTCTTTCTTAGTGCTTGCTCCAGCGAATAGTGTATCATCAATGAATTGTTGATGTGTGGTATTATCCACATTTTTGGTGACCTTTATCCCTTTAATTTTATTTTGTAGTTGTGTTGTTTTAATTGCTCTTCCAAAAGATTTTGCCATAATTATGAAAAGAAAGGGGGATATAAGGTCACCTTGTTGTAGTCCCTTAGATATATCAAAAAATCCTTCTGGAGTTCCATTAATAAGGAGTGAGATTTTTGGGGTAGAGATGCATTGAAAAATGATGTTTTCCATTGTTTTGAGAATTTGAAAGATTCAAGTGCTTTACATAGGAATCTCCAGTCTACTTTATCATAAGCTTTTGTATGTCTAGTTTTAATAACATGCATGCTTCTTTATTTTTGGATGTTGAGTGAATTGTTTCTTGAATGATAGAAATTCCATCTAGAATAGATCTCCTAGGTACAAATCCTATTTGTTCTTCTGATATTAATTTAGGGAGAAGATTTTTGAGACAGTTAGCTAACGCTTTTGAGAGAATTTTATAAATAGTATTGCAGAGTGCAATAGGTCTGAAATCTCTAGGTTCTTCAATCCTATTTTTCTTGGGGATAAGAGTAAGGGAGGTGTGATTGATTTCTGCTAGAAGAGTTCCTCCATTCCTAGATGCTTCCATTGCTTTCCATAAGTCTACACCTATAATTTCCCAACATTTTTGGAAGAAGAATGCTTGGAATCCATCAGGTCCTGGTGATTTGTCTAAGTTAATATTAAAGAGAGTCATTTTGATTTCTTGTAGTGTGAATGGTTTATTGAGGGCTTTATTATCGTCAATTGAAATAACCTTAGGTATTGTTTTCAACATTTCTTATTATTCTATTTTATTAGAGGTATCATAATTATTAAGGATATCTTTAAAATATTCCACAAATATTTTTGCTATTTTATCTGGATTATCTGTTGATTCACCTTGTGTATTTTTTATTTTTGTTATATTATTATGATCTTTATGATGTAGGGTGCTATTGTGAAAGAATTTCGTGTCGCGATCGCCTTCTGCCAACCATTTCTCTTTAGATTTTTGCTTCCAGTATACCTCTTCTTTAGCTAAAATTTCTTCTTGTTTTAGTAGATAATTTTTTTTCTAGTTGATAGGTTTCATTATTCATTCCTTTTTTGATAACTTCTTTGATTAATTCTTCCAGTTTGTCTTCTGTGTCTAACTTTTCTTTAAATATGTTTTGGAATTGTGCTTTATTCCATTTGAGTATCTTTTCTTTTGTGCTTTTTAGTTTTGATACAAAGCAGAACATTTTAGAACCCTAGAATTGTTCTTCTTGCCACCAATTTTTTATATTATTCATAAAGTTTTTGTCCATAAATCACATCTTTTCACATTTGAATGGGTTCTTGTTGGGCTTAGCCTACTCCTTGGTTTCAATTTTAACCAGAAAGTGATCTTGATCCTGCCATTGGTAGAATTTCTTCACTGATTTCTCTATCTAGATTACTTCGCTCTCCTTTAAAGAAAAATCTATCCAATCTTTCTACTGTGTAGCTAAAATCTTTTCTTCTATTATTCCATGTGCACATTCCATTTTTTGTAGGAATGTTTATGAGAGAATTCCTTTCTGTCCATTCTCTAAAATCTTCTGCAGCTCTGGATATTGTCCTTATCCCATTGTATTTTTCATCTCTTTTTAATATTGCATTAAAATCTCCCATAACCCCCAATAATAATGTTCTCATTCTGTAGTGTGTTGAGAAAAATGTTGATCTTGCTCCATACTGCTAATTTGTTTGTTGTTTGTGTGGGCCCATAGACATTTATTACTATCATCTAGAGATTAGTTTGTGTGCTAGAAACTCTACTTCCCATTCAATTAGAATAGGAGGTTATGCATTCTAGATTGACTTTCTGGCTATTCCAAAATATTCCCAGTCCTCTTGAGGCTCCTTCTGATGGTTTAAACTTTGATTTCCAAGTTCCTAGTTTCTGTCCTAACTTTAAGCCTTCTTCCTTGTTTAATTTTGTTTCTTGAATTAATAGAATCTCTACATCAAATAGTGTTAGATTATGTTCCAATAAGTGTTTCTTGCTAGGGGCATTTAGGCCCCTAGCATTCTATGTAGTGATTCTCATTGATCCTTGGGAAGGTTCTTCCCCTTCCCGCCTTGTGGAATTTCTATGATCTTAGTTTGTTCTTTTGCTTGTCTTGCTGCCTCCCTAAGCTCTTTTAATGATTTTTGTCCTTGTTTTAGTTTTAGTTTTCCACAGTCGGGTGTCTTTAACCCTTCCCGATTCATGGATATACTCAAATTTTCCAAATTTAGTTGATTGTTTACTCTATCTACAATTTCCAATTCTTCTATTTCCTGATTATCCTTTGTTAAATGTCTTTGATTAGTTGGTTATTCATTTGATAATCTTTTGCTTCTAGATTTTTCCCTTCTTCCTCCAACCTTTCTTCCTTTGTTTCATCTTCTGAATTGGAGCTTTCCACGATAGATCCAAAATCTTCCCATATCGAGTGTTCTTCTCTCTAATTTTCATATTCTTCTTCTTATGTGCTTATTTGCTTACTAATCTATTCTATTTCTAAGGATATTTTTTCTATATCTGTCTCCCTTCTTATTTCTTCTTTGTCCTGGTCAAACGTGTCCTTTCCTTTTCTTGGTGTCTGGCAAAATTTGTAACTCTTCTTTTTTGCTTTTTTCCTAATAGTGACATTACTCGATTGGGTTGATTCTACTAGCGAGATATTAGGACTCTATTCTCCAATATTTGATCTTGTTCTTGGTTCACTTCTTGCTCTGATTCCATTTCTCTTCAAATCCCTATTTCTATCTACTTATTGTAGTTCTTCCCTCCCTGTTTCGCTGTTGTCTCTTCTTCTAATGATTTGAATTGTGTATTACCTCTGTTTTTTGATTACTTCTCTAAGTTTGACTTCAAGACCTTCTTATCTTTGCATTCTGTATGATTGGCTTCTACTATGATACATTGGTCTTCCAGATCATTCTATAGTAGCAATATCTCGTGGGAACGCATTTTTTATTTGTAAAAATTGGTCTCTATCTCTTCTATTATGTCCTCTGTTTTGCAATCTTTACAATTTTTGTATTTTTCTAAAGAATGTTGATAATCTATATTTGTCATCCATCCATATTTTGCCCCTTCTTCTCTTTTCGGATTTTCCTTTTGAGTCTCTTGGACTATCTCTGTTTTCTCCATGTCTTGATTTCTTTTCTTCTTTGATGTACTTTTTGCCCTATTTTCCTCTACTTTTTTTTCCCTTTTTCTTGCTTGCCCTTTGTATTTTCTTTAAGTTGTTTTTAATGTTTATGCTGTTAAATTCTTGTTCCTATAATTTTATTTATTTCTCTTGTATATTTAATAAAAATTAATTTGTATATTGATCTATTTGTTATAATTTTCCTGTTTATAGATTTGCTTTGTTTTGTTTTTACTAGGAATCTTATCTTACTAGTTTTAGATTTATTAACTTCAAATCCTATTAGAGTTCCTAGAGATTGTTCTATTCTTTTAATGATGTGGATATCATTTAATTCTGATGGTATGTTTGCACATTCCATCCATTTAATTGACTATTTTTGTTTATTATAGTTTTCATTGAAATTGGGCTGCCACGCTGAAAAATTTATACAATGCCCTTTGTAAGAAAAAATTGATAATTATAATAGTTCATTTCTAGATTCTATTTCTTGACATTGTAGAAACCAATATTGATTTGCATGAGGAGTTATGTTACTTATCTCTGCTCCACAAATTTTAGCCAGATTCTATTATGAATTATTTATGTATTTTGTTGGATCATTCCAATATGCATGATGCCTTTCTAAGAGCATTCTTGCCATTTTGCTTTGATGTATATGTTGGTAATGATTATAGTGTCAATGTTGTTTATTTCGGTTGAATTGCTTGGATTAGGGTGTATTCCTTTGCTTGGTTTGTTTAATGCATATTGCTTCTTCCGATGTGGGGGAATGTGTAAGAATTTTCCTTAAGACAAAATTCACCCAAGAACTCAAACACAAGCACAACTATAGACCAGAAAGGAGTATGATCAGAATAACAATGTATTTGATTCAATATCCATAAAGTACACTAGGAGTGCTTGTATATAAAGGCCTTTGAGATGCATCTAGAATGCCTACGAATCAACATCATGATAACTCACACAACTAGACACATCTCCGCTATATATGGGTTATCCTCCATTAAGCACAAAAGTAAGTGCGATGATGAGAGGATAAACCTAAAATGGTGTTGCACGCAAATAAGTGTTGTAGACAACATGTGCTAAAAAGGGAGTGCGAATAACTGTGTTGTCAACATGACAACTCAATGAATGATGCAAACTTTAGTGTTGTAGACACCATGTGTTGAATTAGAGTTGCGTAATTCTATTTTGTTAACATGACAACTCATAAAGGTACACAAACTCCTAAGTGTCTCACAAAATAAATAATAAAATAATGCAATATAATAAAATAATGCATTAACCTATGTAAAATTAAGTAAGTGTAAATAGTAAATACGTATTTACACCAACAGAATGTATATTGATGATGATGGTGTCTTAGTTCCCTTATGAGTTAGTTTTTTTCAGTATAGAAACATATGTTTCATGCCTTTCTGTTGGAATCTGTGTTCGAGACGGAGAAGAGCCTAAGGGTATGTTATTGGGCTCGGAGATTAGGATGGGCTCATATATTTGCTTTGCCTTGACGAAGACTTTTTTTATCTTCTCCGCTGGTGTATTTGGTTTTATTGAAAAATACCTCTTGATTCTTCAGTCGCTGATCCATACCTTCATTCTTGGTATATGCTTTTGTAATCTATTTTTTGCCATCTTATCTATACTTCTTTCTATTAGAATGATCTTCCATCCATTTTTATTATTGTTGTTCTAATTTTTATGAATGATAATGCTTCGTTCTACGTAAAGCCTGATTAGGGTTTCAAAGCCTTTCAACTTTTTTGATTGTTTGCAAATTCACTGTTCTTCTTGGATTGTGGTGAGTACTTCAAATTGGTTTTTAACTTGGAGAGTGCTACCCATCATCGTTCGATGTTGATTCACATTGTAGTTCGGTGGAGGCCCGTGTTTAGGCACATTCATATTTCTCGCTTTCTTCGGGTATTTTGTCATATTCGTCATTTTCGGCGAGCAGAGCAAAGTTTTTTTAAACTATTTTTTTAAAAACCATGCTTTCTTTAATATTCGCTACAATAACAAAATAAAATACCCTCAAAATTAGTTAAGTTTTTAGTTTTATTTTACTTTATTTTATTTTTTGTTCTCATGTATATTTTTAATTATTTTTTCATAGTAAATTTTTAATTTGAAAATTTTGAGACAATTATTTTATTTTATTTTTTTGATCGGTAAGAGGCCGAAGCCAAGATTAATTATTGTTATAATTTATTAAGTGCGATCGCGAGTAGATTCAAACCCAAGACCTCTTCGATAAGAGACTCACAATTTACCATTATATTGTAGGCTCTTGCTTAAGACAATTATTTTATTTATATATGATAAATTAAATAATATATTTTAGTCTATATGAAATATTTTGATTTTTTATTATATTTAAATTAAAAAAATTATAATTATAATTAATTAGTGCAAAGGCAAACTAGTTTATTTATTAGTATTTGACTAAATTATGTC
This sequence comes from Cupressus sempervirens, assembly GCA_028749045.1. Taxonomy (NCBI): domain Eukaryota; kingdom Viridiplantae; phylum Streptophyta; class Pinopsida; order Cupressales; family Cupressaceae; genus Cupressus; species Cupressus sempervirens. The sequence goes on from CM053790.1 coordinate 150,776,890, forward strand.
ATGGTTTTTCCCTTCCAAATTAATTAGATAACAACGTTGAAAAGGAATTTGACCTAGGAATGGGTAAATTAGCAGATAAATCGAGCGTAAACTAGAAGACCTCGGTTCTAATATAGATTCAAACCCACCATTCTACGTTTACACCCAATTTTATCCAGTATCAGAGTTTAAAAACACGAAAACCGCCTTCCTCTCAACACGACTCATACCTCAACACGACTTTCATTTTCATTTTCATTTATATCAAATCCACGTCTCGATCACAGAAACAATAAACAAGCTTTTAAATCGACCCAAGAAACTTTTTCATCAATCCACCTGCGGCTTTGCCGACGCGATTTCTCCATCACCGATTACCCACTGGCCAGATAATTGTAGCTCTGCCCTTGATAATCCTTCATAGAACTAGAATAATTAATCATGGAAACCCACATTGCAGGGGTCACGGGATCTCAGAACGAGCCTTTTTATGATCTTCTTCACCCAAATCAGAGCAGCAGCACCAATAATAACAATAGTAGTAGTGGGCTAATCAAGCAGATGGATGATCTAGGGTTTGAGAAGGATATTGTATTACCCTCTTACACGTCACAGTCCAACAAAACAGAATTCAATTCTTCATCTTCTTCTTTAACTGGAGCTGATTTGCAAGATAATTCACCGCGTCTTGTGCGACAACGAGCCGCCTCTCCTTCTTATCCTCCTGCGGTAAGAATATGCATTTGTTTAGCTTTTATAGATAACTCACAGATTAATAATTTGAGTTACAGATTTATAATTTTATTTACTTTTTCGTAGACCTTTATTTATGCGAAATCCTCATAAGGGTTAATCTCATTTATTAATTTTTCCCAGTTATATGGGTTGTATTTTAGATGTTTTATAATTCTAGTTATCAGATGGGGTATTTTACGCAATAACAACATTTTATCAGTGGCTCTCGAGATGTTGATTCTTGGGCGGCTCTTTGAATCGTCAGGGCCAACGGGAGGTATCCTCACCTCTAACGGGCAAGCTGGATTTTCAACAGTATAGTATGTCTACATAATTAGGAGGCGTTATTTTAACCAAAAGCAACATTTATCCCGAAAAATTGAATCCTGAGCTATCAGGCAACCTTATTCTATTCAATTATCATTCTCTGCATTTGATGGAATACTTAAATCATGCCTTCAAGTAGTTGTGGTAATTTGCCCAATTTCAATGCTGTCTTATGTCGGCTGTTAGGTTGGTCGTGTATTGCATTTCATACAGTTTATCATGTATGTAATTAGATGCATCGTTTTATTGGAATTTGTAGCATTTCATCATATCTGATGTTGGATGCCGTAGTTCGCTTAAATCAACAATTAGTCATCATGTCTTTTGCTGATTTGAATTTGTTTTTTTTCTCTTTGGAATCTTATGTTTTTATGGGTTTTCCACTAGCTTTTACAAAGTAGCTACGTTTCTTTTTGTTGGTAAATGTTGTGTCTGCTTTTTCATGGGTTTTCTACTATGTTTTGTGAAGCAGCTATCACCTTTTGGAAAAAATATCGGGGAAGTTAAGGGCTGCCTTGATACCATGGGGGTTATGCTTCGGGCAACACCATGAATGTTAAAGCTAGGTTTCGTCATTGAAGGCTTGAAGGCTTGAATGTGTTTCAATGGTGTTCTCAGATCATTTAGGACTTGCCATGTTCAGTTTTGATTGGTATTAATGGAGGAAAACATGATATTCCCTTTAAAACAATGTCGTTTAAGCATGGGTGTATGATGTAATAGTTACCAACAACCTATTTGTATGTTTATCGGAGTTGGTCGTTGCACTGGGTCAGGATGAGGGGTATCTTGAACTGTGTTCACACTTTCATAAGTGCCACATCACCTATACAGTACAACACACAGTATTTTAAAACACTATTTTGGGCTGGATGGGCATTTGTCTGGGACTGAAATGGGCAGGACATTCCAAAACTGCATGCAACTTTTGCGGTTCCTACATGCATTGTAGTTCAATTATGCTGCTAAATATGTTGTACATGCTTTGTTAGTGAAACTCAACAATTGTCAACTTTTTTGGTAACACATTGTTCACATTTTTAATTTTTTAATTTTCTTTTTCCTTTTATGGCTTTCTATTGTTATGACCTTTATAGCTGTGAGGTTTTTAACTATAGTTATATCTTGTGGTTCGGTAGTGCTATTTTTTGTGCTTTTTTAGAGGTGTTAATTATTATAGGATCTCTGATAGAGAGATGCAGATATCTTCCTCTTAGTTTTCAGATTATAAACTGCAGGATACTGATATAGTATTAATTGAATAATATATATGTTCTCTGAATCTGAATTTGATTACAATTCAAAACAGTGAGGATTTATTTTATCTGATTCTTAATGTCAAAGTCGACTGTATATGCATCGGCTGAGTATTGTATTCTGAATATGATTATTGGTGAAGGAGAGCGCATTGCCGTTTTATCGATGTTCTTCTTAAATCAGCGATTGCATAATATAGGGAAGTAAGAAGTCATGTTCCCGTAGCAACATGACTTTACGTGGCCTTTGGCCACGTAGGGTCATGGCCCTACAGGTTCATGAACTTATTTTGGATGCCGATTGGTTTAGCAAATCAATAGGATCAACATTTGTTAGCAATTGTAAACTCCAAGGTTAAGTATAGACATATATATTAGTAAACATATAACAATGATTAAGTATATATATGTGTGTGTGCGTGCGCGTGTGAATATATAAACAAATATCTGAACAATCATTATTGACTTCTTTCATATATAAATAACCATGAAAATATATACGTGTGTGTGTGTAAGAATAGAAACAGTCATATACATAGATATACTTCTCCTGAAGCTATATATTTAACACTCCCTCTTAGCAAGGGAGAAGTGAAAATATCAATCAGATCTTATAAAATCTTAACAAGATATAAAAGATAATGATATTCATACAAACAACAAATTATCTGACTTTAACACTCTGAAATAGTGACTTGTCAAATAACTACTATCACAATGTTGTGAACACTATCACAACATGTATTATGATCTCCGGCATTTTGGATCAACAACTAGAATGATCATAATACTTTTGTTATCAATGACTTCTGACAAATCCGGAACAATGACATAAACTATCATGATAAAGGGCCTATCATTTGTAAGATTGTCACCTTACAATGATTACCTTCTGAATATATATGTCTATGAAAGATCGTTATCTTTCATTGCATATCTGATGCAACTATTCAATTAGAAGCATAAACACACATATAAAATTGAAACTTAAGTTCAATATTAAAAAATTACAATTTGATCATACCAAGTTTACCTCTGAAATATTCCAATTTAACCTTGGCAAGAGGTTTGGTAAGAATATTCGTTGTTTGCTCATTTGTATTTATGTAAACTAACTTGAGAACATCTTGATATACCATATCTCTGATTCAATATGTCCCCTATGGTCTAGGGGTCATACCCCTACTGGGGATGAAACAGGGATGCAGGGACAGATTTTTGCCGTCCCTTGTGTCATCCCCTTTTTAGAAAATTTGGAAATGTTCCTGAAACAGCCAAATTTTTTTGTCAGGAAACTTGGGACAACCAGCGGTACCGGGGTCGGTTTTGCTGTCCCCTATCCGTCCCCAAAACTGCTGGCCGTCACCTTTTTTTTCCAGCCAATCTGGTAAAGGCAAAATGCACTCAAAAAATCATTTTAAAATTTGTTTTGCTGTCCGCACAGGCCCATAGCTGTCATAAAGACATAATAAAAATATGGAAACCATATTTGTTCCATTAAAATACTAACTCTTCTACTCATTTTTAGATTTGACATACTTGCTAAGAGGAAGAAAAAAACCATAAGAGCAGTAGCAGCAGTGAGGAAAGATTGTGTTTAGTAAAGAAAGATTGCGTTTAGTATTTACCAACTATTTTAGTTGGACTTCTCTTTATTGCAGTCTGATTTCAACATGATACTTGGAGCCTTTCGGCATTTTGATTTTTGCTATATATGTATGTGATATTGTTATAACGGAAGTACTTAGTATTTTCCATTTGATAGTATTCCATGTATTGATCTTCTAAAATGTTTATGGTGAATGGTTTATCAATGTTATGATATGCATATTTGAATGTTTATGGCGAATGGTTTATCAATGTTATGATATGCATATTTGAATTCTATCTCTCTATATAAACAAATCCCCTATGTTTTTAATTGTTGCCTCCTAAATTTTGGCTTCGACCCGTACTTGTACCGGAAACATGTCCTCGTCCCCTAAAACGTCCCCGTCCCAGAAACTCCATGGAGCATATGCTTATATTGATGAAAAAAACTGAATTTACAGATAACTGATTTATCTTTAGGTGTGAGTACACCATTGCATATGTCATTTATGTATTCAAACTTTGGAAAACTCTCCCTTTGATTCCTCACCTTGGGTTTCTCATTTAAATTTATCCACTTTATCTCTTTGTTCAACAACTTAAAATGCAAGATTTTCATCCTTTTCATCCTCAACTTCCGCTAGGGCTGCTTGAATTTTCTCCCGTTCCAGACAGACGTTATGAGTTGACTGAATTTGTCACATTTGAAGTATTGTACTTTGGACCAATCTCTTTTTTTGTATAATTTGTTGAATTCCTTGTTGTTTTGATGAATTCCCTTTCTTTTTCCCTTATTATTGGTACTGATTTGAAGACCTTGAATTTCTCTCTCTTGATTTGAAGTGATTCCTCTTGTAATTAATCTTGACTCTTCTTGAGTGCATTCATTTTTGAGTAGTTCAAACTTAGGAAGTTTTGGTTGAGAACTTAGTCCATGAGTAAATGTCTCCCAAGATAGTGGTAGTCCTTTTAGGGCTATAATGCTGAGTTTTTTGTCATCTACTTGATTTCCAATGGTTCCAAGTTGATCTTTCAATTTTGAGATTCTTAGGAAATAAAACGTAATAGTTTCTCCATTATTCATCTTGTTGTATGGTAGATCTTGCTTTAATGTTAGCAATCTGCTTTTGTTATTAATTTCGAAAGTATTCTTTATATTGGAGAACATCTCAAAGACTGTCTTAAGATTTGCTATGGATGGAAGAATGTTTTCTTTAATTGAATCTATGATGATCTTCATGGCTTTGTTGTTGCATCTTTTCCAAGTTGTTTTGTCTGGATCATTTTCCGGCATAGATCTATTTTCCTCTATTAACTCTTCTAACTCCATTTCACATAGTACAATCATTTCTTTGATTTTCCATGATGCAAAATTTGAGGCTCCTTCAAGCCTAGCTTCTAGTCTTACATGATTCACCATTTTGAATTAAGGTTATAAAGATATTGATATAGAATTTATTATAAATCTGAATTTCTCTATTAGGGTGGCTCTAATACCATGTTAATTATTATAGGATCTCTGATAGAGAGATGCAGATATCTTCCTCTTACTTTTCAGATTATAAACTGCAGGATACTGATATAGTATTAACTAAATAATATATATGTTCTCTGAATCTGAATTTGATTACAATTCAAAACAGTGATGATTTATTTTATCTGATTTTTTAATGTCAAAGTCGACTGTATATGCATCGGCTGGGTATTGTATTCTGAATATGATTATTGCTGAAGGAGAGTGCATTGCCGTTTTATTGATGTTCTTCTTCAATCGGTGATTGCATAATATAGGGAAGTAAGTAGTCATGTTCCCCCCGTAGGAACATGACTCTACGTGGCCAAAGGCCATGTAGGGTCATGGCCCTACGGGTTCATGAACTAATTATTATTGTGGATGTTGATAATATAAACAACACTTGTTAGCAATCGTAAACTCCAAGGTTAAGTATAGATATATATATTAGTAAACATATAACAATGATTAAGTGTGTTCATATATACATATATAGACCCTAGAATTTTATGGGCCCCCTAAACAAATTATTCTATGGGGGTTTGGAACACTTAAAACCCAGGACCAATCCCCGGGCTACTCCTGCCCCATAAGATAGCCAAGCAGGAATCCTGGGAGCATTCCCATACAGAAGACCACGCCGCAAACTTTAAGAAACCAGATGAATACTTCCTTTTTGGCCCTCAAGATTTCATCTGGCGGCGTTTCAGCCCCACACCCTTTTTTTGTTTTGCATCTCTCTCGAAGTTTAAATAAAGGTTGTCCTCAGGGGGCCCCTTCTCATGTGAGACCCAACACTTTCTTCCCAATCCGACCACTCCACCAGTGCTTTGTCCGGAGGCCCCAGCGGGCAAGCGATGCTTTATCGAATATTTATGACAGTAATTGATACTTTTTAGATCTGGGAACTGCTATAATAGAATTCAGAACTAACTAGAATTGGGGGGGGGGGTTCCAATTTCTAGTTCTGGGAAGCACTATGAAAACCAGACGATGAACCACCAAATGCTAGAGCAGGTGATGTAGAAACTAGAGAACTCACTTTACTTTTACCACTGGGCGCCTAGGGCCTCCACCGGAAAAAAGCGTGATGCATGCAGAGGTGAGCCAATTGATCTGGACCAGCATCCAAGCTAATTGAATAGACCCCGATGGACCAGCAGGGTGTGGAAGGAAAGAAAGCGAGAGAGACTATAACGGAAGCATCAGTTTCAGTAGACTATCATTACTATATATATATGTGTGTGTGTGTGAATATATAAACATATATCTGAACAATCATTATTGACTTCTCTCATATATAAATAACCATGGGTCCATGACTATATGTGTGTGTGTGTGTGTAAGAGTAGAGACAGTCACATATATAGATACTTCTCCTGAAGCTATATATTTAACAGGAGGGTGATAGTTATGTAATCGGGAAGTGACTGCATAATTTTGGACATGAATGCAGAATGTTGAATGTATGGTATCAGTTTGTGGAAGAAACGTGTAGCCAAACAGTAATATCCCGTGGGTTTCTTGGATCTGGAAAATTTGTCTTAAAATAGTCAACAACTTCATAATATGATATTGTCCATTCAGCAGATGGACCGGTTCCTTACGTAAAACATTAGATTGGAAAATCAATAAAACATTGAAAGAGCACATTATTAATATTGTTTTTGCCTGTAATACTCCATTGAGGTTACAACCTGCCTGCCTTATATGGTATGAGTAAGTCATGCTTCTTATTCTCATCTCAATGTGTGGAAAGCACAAGGAGGTCCATGACATTATGCAAGTGAAGAGAAGACTTAATATTTTTTACTAATAGAAAAAAACTTGTCTTAATATCACAAACCTTGCAAATTTCCAATCATTGGTTGAGATAATTCAAAATTGAGTCGAAGACAGATATATATATCTTGAGATAATATTAGAGCTGTGTAGCAGAAGTGAATTATATCCCATGGAGGATCTAAGAGTGACAAACGTCCAAGGTTCAGTTTAGGGACCCTCACTTTGAAAGGCGAATAAAATTGACATTGCTTGAGGATGAGCAATTTTTGGTAGGGTGGACTGCCATGCCCATGCCCTACCAAACTAGGAATGAAGGGATCAGATTTGTGGTCTTTATATTAGTTAAACCTTGGTAATAACAGAAAATTATTAAGAGCCAACTTGTGATAGCATTATTAAATGGTAATCATCAGGCTGACCATGTCTAAGGGTCTGGAAATTTATGGCTGACTAGACTAGCCTAGGGTATATGTATGTACGCGCGCGCACACACACGCGCGCACACGCACGCACACGCGCACACGCGCACACGCACGCACACGCGCACACACGCACACACACACGCACACACACACACACGTAAACATTTATTTATGACCCATAATCAATTAAATGCAAGATTAGAGGAAAACTTAGTTTTTATCGGCTCCCTTGAACTAAGTATGCTATACAAAGGGATAAATTTGGTTCTAGTTGGACATTACCGTCTTTTTTGGTGGGCCGAGAGGCAAATTGATAATTGGGTGGGATGGAACTGACCATAGTTGGATATTCATGCCACTTGTGAGATAAGGGGAAAGTTGCCATGATGTGAATGTTGTGTGATCTCGAGTTAGGTGGGCTGGGCAAGTGTATTGGCATTCTTTTGAATTCACAACCAAGACTAATTATAATGCCTATCTTAATCTCCTTATTCACCAACTGATGTACTTGTTCATTATTTCTCAAAATTGTTATTGGCTAACAAAGCTCACTTTAGCACATTATTGTTTTTGTGTAAAATAGGCCTACTCCAATTTGGGGACATTACAGAACTGCAGTCAAGAAATACAGGTTTTCAATGCAGTTCGATGATAGATATGCAACCTTAGGATACTTTCTGGCATATTTATTCTTTCTCAGGATCATAGTTTCATGAAGTTGCAAGGTGTTTAGAAAGTTTGACAACAAGTTTTAAGGGTCTTTCTTAAGGTTCAAACGTATTAGAATCAGATAATTTCAAGTCTGATTGCAGATATGATTGATTTGCAAGTGTGATATTGCGATTGTTGAAAAGTTTGACGAGTGTTTGCAAGATTCCTCTGCAATATACATGCTTCTTAGAAAACTTGACAATTGAATTGTGGTAATATTTGACCCATTCTTGCCAAACTTATCTCAGATAATGTATAAGTGAGCACAGCTATAAAATTAAGTGTAATTTGTAGTTTTCCTTTTAGAAATTGCGTTCCACACTTTTCAATTGTCTGATGGCTGCAAGTCGATATTCAACTGTGACTTTTATTAATATTGTCAAATTTTAACTATTTGACGAATTTAATTGCTTAGTTGGCAAAAGTGAAGAAAAATAATATTCATTCATGTTTGCAATGGAATGCGATAGAGTTGTTAGTGAAAATCGTAAAAAGATTGGCTGATATATTTGTGAGTTGTAAAGAGTGAAGCGATACAAGTTATGTAAATTTTCAAAAAATCCACTACTCTGTGTGCCCTTTTGTGGTTGTAGGGTTACAAGCTCACAATCTAATCAAATAATTGTTTGATTCCAAATAATGGAACTTTCAAAGGTTAAAAATCAAATTGCAAAATTTGCATATTGCAATTACATATTCTAATTGTCAGAAAAGCAGAGGTCACATGTTACCTTGCAAATTTTGCATTTTAAAGCCAAAAACCTGCCAGTTTTGCCCGTTTCTCCACCCCAAAATTCTACACTAAAAGTCAAAAAGCAGGTGGCTGGACTTGATATGCATACAAGCAAATTGCTATGTTGCTCCTGCTTCTTATAATCCTTCAAAGGTAACAAAAAAATAGAGTTTTCTAATAAAATATAAAGTGAGGGTTAGGAACTCCAATACACTTGAAGCCTTGCCTACTTGGAAGGTAGATAACTGGAAGGAATTATGGTTAGAAAAATCAGTTTTGTAGAAAAAAGATCATTGATAAAAAAATAGAATAGTCATTTATGAAGAATCAACTTCAATGACCAGAATTACATGTGGGCATAAGGCTAAGTACAAATTGCTATAAAATGCCTACTTTCTGTGATTTAAAAGGGTAGAAGTCAAATACATTTTGAAGCTGTGAGGTTGCAGACTTACACATGTTTGCAATACTGCACATTGCAAGAGTTGTGCTTCCCATAGCTTGCTCTATCCACATCTTCCTTTGACTACTTGGCCTCATGGATGTGCCATTGCAGGATTTGAATGAAATGAATTTGTTTGAATGACTTTCAAGCAAATGCAGCTTTTGGCTGCAAAATCCAAAACCGGTGACATTTTCTGGCATTCTCCTATGTCGTGCCATTAATGGTAACTATAAAACACACAACAGATTGTTAAGGAAGGCAATCAACTAGGTGCTTTTGCAAATTTGATAAAGAATATAAAGCTCCAAATAAGATGTATATTGCAATATGTTGGTAAAGCTTTGTGTTTTCTAATGTTATATCGTACTTCTATTGTTTCATTGGATTCTCCTTTTTGCAATCTTCCAATTTAATCGTAGTCCATTTGCTCAGTTGTAATTTATAAACAGCCATTGCTGTGCAGATTTGTTAAACTTTGGATTCTAATTGGTAAATCTTCATATATAACTTCTTTTCTTTTCTCATTGGTTATGAGCAATCTCAAATAATTGTTTGTGTGTAATTTATCTAGGGTTTTTTGACATTTCTTCTTTTTATTCCCTTTCCTTTTTTTCCCTTTTGTACTTTTTGGATACAACATAAACATACTTTAATTTAAACCCTAAAATATCCCAATCATATGAGGAAAATGTTCATCACAATGTTAGGAGAAATGGCCATAGAATTGGTGAGTTTCTTTATGAGTTAGAGGGGGCATCTGACATGGAAAACTTTAGTGGTTAATATTTGCCAATTGGCTAATCTCACTCATTAGGGACCCCAAATTTGGCTATTTTTTTTGCATTGTTGGGGTGGTCATGTTGCCCACACTTTAGAAAAATTGGGTCCCATGCTTAGGCCAATTGCCAATAATAATAGAGAAGTATTTGTATATTTGTGATGACTTCGCCAATGGAATTTAATTTTTCTACAGTGTAAATTAAATATTTTCACCTACAATTCAAAGTCTTGTCTTAATCAATGGTCAGATTCGCCAATATTTGGTAAAAATTTAAGTTAGGTTATAGGTTAAGTATGTAGATTTGACATGTGTCTTTATTCTAGAGATTTTCCATGAAACCTTTTATCCTTCCTCTCTTTGGCCCAAAATAGATTTGAATGGGGACCTCTGTGTTTATTTTTGGGAATTTCTTTAAAACTTGGTATCCTTTTAAAAGTGTAGCCTAAAATAAGTTTCAGGCCATTGATTTAGGATCATCCAATGGTTATAAATAATAGGGGTGTTGCCTCAAAACCACTATTCAATAATTTGAAGGGAAATTGTAATGATAAAAGTGGGATAAATTCAACCTTTGAGTTAGATAATCAATTAGGCTCCATATTATAATAATAATAATAATATCATAGTTTCTAAGTATGTATACCTTTGTCCATGATTTTCATAAATAATGAAATATTCACCAGGATTTTATAGAATTTTCATATGATTGAAAAAAATTGCCAATAAAATTAAATCGTTTCCTATTTCACAAAATAAATTCGCCAATAGAAATTAATTTTTTCCCCTTTGAACTAATGTTTGATTCGCTAAAATTCTATACTTTTTTCCAAAGGTGGGTTTCTTAAAGTTATCCCTAGCGTCTTAGGGTTTTCGGTGCTTTTAATGAAAAAGATTTAAAAGAGAATAAATGGAAAGAAAATGAAAAGGGAAAAATCGTAGAAACCCTAGATAGATCAAATACAAACAACTATCTGAGCTAAACAACTATTTGTGCAGGGATGATTGCTTAGTAACAAGCAAATAGACTTAATTCAAGTTTGCAAATTTAATCCATTGGTAGAGTCACATTGGTTCCTACTATTCATTGTAGCAGCTAGTTTGTTCACCAATAATGTCACCCCCCAAGCAATTGCGGTGATTCTAAGAGTCTTAAAGTAGGGGCTTCTACTTTCTAGGATAAATTTCAGGTTTATCTTGTTGTAATTTTTCCTCGTCCTATGGGACATGTTGCTCGATAATTATAGATTCTACAGACACCCTCTAGGTGGAATTGCTTTCTTTCTCAAGTAAGCTCATCTGATCTTGGATGAGACCTTTGTGTGTCCCTTTACTAGTGTGATAAGGCTTGGATCGAATTCTTAAAAATTGTAAATATACATGGTGCTTGAATGTTCTCTCTCGTTGTTACACCACAACCTTGCCACATGTTAATGGAGTTATGATTTTTCAATTTGCAGTAGGCAACTTGAACCTCAAGAACACAACTACAAGCTCCCCCAATCATCATTTCGCCATAATCTCTTTTTTAAGTTGCAGAATTTTTTAATACAATTTTAGATTTTGATTTTGTAACATTGTTTTTAGTTTACTTTCTTTGATGTTGAAAGCCAAGGCTTAAACGTGTGTTAGAATGTATGTTGCTTCTGTATCTCCGGCCAATTTGAGATTAAAATTCTTTTATAATTGAAACATGCATGGTCACAGCTCTGCAAAATTAACTAAAACACTTGTTCAGATTTGGCGTGTATGATAATGAGTTATTCCTACAGATCTCAATTTGTTGGGTTATATAAAGCAAATCATTATTTATTCCTTACCAAAATCTATGCTGCCAAATCCAGGTGATCCAGGTCAATTTGATTGTGAAATCATTTAAGTGGTAGGACAATCATTGCGTGTCCATCCTGGATTATAACCCAAGTAAAGCCATACTGAAATTGCTAGTTCTGGCAAAAGCCAAAATGAATCTGCTGAATTTTGACCATTGAAAAAAGAATAAGATTTGTTTTGTATCACTTGAGGAAAATCAACTCTTTTTCTGCTCATGTATGCAGGAAACTTGTTTGGTTTTACCAAAAAACTTGTAGATTAGGTTAATCTTCGTGTGAAAAGTTGAAAACCCCAGAACTACCACAACATGTCTGAATAGACTTACAAGGAGAAAGAATCACTGAAGCATCAGTTGTGATCTTGGAAAAGTTCTGTTTGACTTGTGTTTGCCCTTTAATGAGACCCTAGATTTGTGAGGACAAGAGAAAATTTCTAAATTTTTGTGCTGAATAAACTAGGAGAAACATTGTTTCACAGAAATTCAAAAGTTACTATTCATAGTGATGTAAATCAATGAAGAGGACAATGGGGGCAAATCCCTTCTCATAGGAGGGATGGAGCTGGGTAGGGGATATGAAATCATTATTAATTACTTACCAAAATCTATACTGCCAAATCCAGGTGATCCCGGTCAATTTGATTGTGAAATCATTTAAGTGGTAGGATAATCGTTGCATATCCATCCTGGATTATAACCCAAGTAAAGCCATACTGAATTTGCTAGTTCTTGCAAATTCCAAAATGAATCTGCTAATTTTAACCATTGAAAAAAGAATAAGGTTTGTTTTGTTTCACTTGAGGAAAATCTGATCTTTTTCTGCCCATGTATGCAGGAAACTTGTTTGGTTTCACCAAAAAACTTGTAGATTAGGTTAATCTTTGTGTGTAAAGTTGAAAACCCCAGAACTACCACAACATTTCTGAATAGACTTACAAGGAGAAAGAATCACTGAAGCATCAGTTGTGATCTTGTAAAAGTTTTATTTGACTTGTGTTTGCCCTTTGATGAAACCGTAGATTTGTGAGGGAGTTCTATTACAAACAAGAGAAAAATTCTGAATTTTTGCGCTGAATAAACTAGGAGAAATGTCGTTTCACAGAAATTCGATAGTTACTATTCATAGTGATGTAAATCAATGAAGAGGAGAATGAAGGCAAATCCCTTCTCATAGGAGGTGTGGAGAAGGGTAGGGGATGTGAAATCGGCGAGGCTGTAATTTTTCAGGGACTTCTTTATCAGAAAAATTTAAAAAAACATATATAATGGTTAATATCATTCTCTCGATAAATTTTGTTAAAAAATTACTTTCTACAATAGATTCTTTATTAAAGTGTGATGGGTTATATTATTATCCTTTTAAAGATATAATATTTTTTTTAATGCTTGTTACTTTATTTTATTTTCAATCACTATCATTAATGAAGACAAGGTTTTTTATTTACTATTTACATATAGATGCTGTGAGGATATAATGGGAGATAGGAATGTATTTATGATTTTTTATATGGATTTAAATATAATTTTAATATTTTTAATATTATCATTAGTCCCAATTTGATCTTGTCAGATTGACAAAATCTAATTGGGACTAACTTTATCCATGAATCTGAACAAGGATCCAAACCAGATCTGTCAGCGTAGACCAAAACTAATAAAATATGTTGTTTTTCGTACAAACACTTAGAAACACAGGATCAAGTGTGCACGATGTTGTGAAAATTGTGCACTTCCCAAAAATCCAAATAGAAATGAATCTCTTAAAGTAAAACTAATAAAATATTTTTTTTTTCCTACAAACACTTAGAAACACAGAATCAAGTGTGCACGATGTTGTGAAAATTGTGCGCTCCCCAAAAATCCAAATAGTATTAGAAATGAATCTCTTAAAATAATTTTTCTTTATGCAAAACATGAGCCTTCTTACAGCTTTTATTGAATTTTTATGTGCTGTTGAACTTGTATAGAGAATAGTCCTCAAAAGATTTGAATATAACATGAAGAATGCGATTTAACTTAAAAGTTGCAGGATTACAGAAATAGAAGTTGCAAATTGTTTTAAAAGTGTGATATTCAAATCTCCAATTAGTTACTATCTTTCTGATGATATTATCACTAAAACTCGTTGGAGAGTGTTTTTAACATGACATGAGAAGAAAACTTTATTTTCATTTTTACATTCTGATTCAAATGATGGTCTTATTGATTTTATAGATTCAGGGAAAGAAAAATAAAGTCACATATATAAATATTAATGGTACTGCTTGTGATAGAACATTTAAGAGCAATTGTTTTTTGAGTGATAGGCCTTTCTTTTAGAGGGTTATATTTTTTTTTTTTGATCGGTAATAAGATATATTTTATTAATCTTCAAAAAATTACATACTCCTTTACATCGTTACAAAAAATGCTTCCTGGCTTGTTATCTGTTTACATGTGCTTATTATACTACCCCCATACTTACAAAAAAGAATTCCCAGGGCTAGCTTTTTACAATTTGATTTATCAAAAACATACCCATAATCTGATTTACAAAACCCGACAAATTTTTTATCCCTTATGAACATATTTTCTACAGCTTATCAACTTTTATCCCTTTCACAGCTGCTTCCACTTCGCTGGTCCCATCCGCTGCATCAAATGACTTCCATTGAGCTGCTTCGCCTTTCCCGAATGCTGGAGACGAGAATTCAAAAACTACTATTTTGCCGCTTACATATTGGCACAAAATTCCGTGTAAGGGAGAGAGTTCATCCCACTATCGTAACCAACCAAAAAGACAACTTGCAGACTCCATTCCTTTAGGCTCTATTACCTCCTCTTGCCGAACGCTTCTTCTTTGGAACAACCCAGTTCATTTTCTTCCGACGTCCTTGCGCATTGAAATCTATGATGGCGTTCTTTAGGGTAGTCCATGCTTCTCGACATTCATTAACATATGCCTCTTTTCCGGAAAACCCCTGTGGCCAATTTACAAAAGGGATAATCCCTCTCTCCCGCCCTTCCTCCATTTCTTCATAGCATTCGCTATAGTCGAAGGCCCAGCCCGGGTGTGCCCACTCCAACATGGAGTCCATGTTCGGAATAAGAGTGTCTTCGAAGAGTTGATTCATGACCCATTTCACGATCTGTTCATGCTCGCCTACCTCCAGGCCACACGCCATCGTCATAGCTGCTATGTCGACCTGGATTTTCCACCTATGCTCCGCATTTTGAAAAAGAGGGCCCAGTTTGTTTTGCAATGCCTCCACCACAGCTTGAGAGGAGCATTTTACCATCTTTTTCAAATGGAAGTCTGCAACATGTCCGAAGAGAGCCTTTTGTTGATGCTCCGTTTTGAAAGTGAATGAGGGTTCCATTTCTCTCTTCTTCAAATTGATCAAAAACTTTGCCCTACCTGTCTGTCGCCCTTCTTACTTATTAAACACCAATTCGTGTGGCACTTGAAGACTTCATTAATGAAGTTTTATCACCTTACAATATCTTTAGAGGAAATCTGCGACCTCTTTATATTCAGAAATGTGCGCATGCTTATACGGATTTGATTCTTTGGTTATTATGCCTTCCATCTACCGCCTATATTTGTTATTTCATTCATCCTTCCAATTTCTTTGCTTAGCAATTTAAAAAGCTCTCCTTGCGAAAAAGCTTTCTCTACCCTCAATTGCTCATCATTCATTGTTAGAGCCTTTTTTGATAAAATGTCCGCCTCTTTATTGCCTGCTCTTTTAATGTGGGTTATTCTATAGTCTTCAAATTTTTGTAATTCCTGTTCTATGAGATTTATTATAGGTTGCAGATGCCAAGCATTTATACTAAGTTTGGAGATTGCCTGCACTGTAATTAAAGAGTCTCCTTCTAAATGTATTTTTTTAAAGCCCTCTTTACTGGCTAATTGAACTGCTATCAGAGCAACCTGGCATTCTGCAATGTTATTTGTGCCATTTGAAAGTTTTTTTGCTCCTACCAGTAAAAATTGCCCAGCACTGTCTCTGAAGACTACCCCCACCCTTGAAGCTCCTGGGTTGCCTTTTGCTGCTCCATCAAAATTAACTTTAACCCAACCTTCCTGTGGTTTTACCCATTCAATTTGCTCCTGTCTTACTACTTCATTGCTTGTGACCAATGCTCCTGAGGGAGATTTAAATCTAATCCTTGGCCACAATCTTTGCATAAGTCTGTTTGCTTTTGTAAACAGGACCATCATTCCTTGTCTCCTTGTTGCCGCCATGCTTACTGTTTCTTCTATTGCACTAATTATTCTGTTTAAGCATCTTCTTATGCTCTCCTTTTCACCCCTAAATATCCTCCTGTTTCTTTCTTTCCATATCTCCCATATTATCAGAGATGGAGCTACTAACCAAATACTCGACAGGGTTGATTTCCCATGTCCCCTTGGCCATCCATCAAAGACCTCCCTTAATGATTGCGCTCTTGGGCCTTGCCATTGTAATTTGAATTGAACTAGATCCCAACATTTTCTAGCATAATGGCAATTGATTAGTAAGTGATCTAAAGATTCTTCTTGTTTTTCACATAAAGGACACCTCGAGGGGCCTATAATCCCTATTCTCCTTAGTCTTTCTGCTGCTAAAATTCTTCCTCTATAAGCAAGCCATGCGAAAGCCCTTGCTTTAGGTAGTGCATCCTTATTCCAGCAGAGGTCTTTTGAAAGGAAGCCTTCCTTTCTTGTTTCTCCGAAAAGATTATATCCGAGTTTTACTGAGTACTTACCTGATAAGGATCCACACCATACAATTTTGTCTTTTCTAATAGTGATCAGCACATTCCTTTCTTTGAAGAACAGTTTCATCTGCTCCTTTTGTTCTTCTGTTAAGTCCTCCCTTGACACATCTCGCCAACACCATTCCTTTCCTTTCAAGCTCTCTTTTTCATTCATGTAATCTCTAATTGAGTTCCCCCATCTTTCTTTAAAATAGGTCTATAGTTCATTAACCCCTTCTGAATTTCCAAGAACTGTCATTCCATTCCACGAGTCCTCCCAGAATTTTGCAGATTTCCCATCCCCTATCTGCCATGATATATGCTTTGTTATCACTTCTCTACAAGATAGCATAACGTTCCAAATTGCTGATCCTCTTGGGGGATTCCTAATTGTGAAAATCCTTTGGTCTTCCATAGAATCTAGGTATTTGCCTTTCAAAACTTTAACCCAGTAAAGTTGTGGATTCTCACATAGAGCCCATATTAGTTTTGCTCCAAGTGCTTTATTCATTAGGTTCCAATCTCTCAATCTTGCTCCCCCTTCATCCTTGGGTCGACAAATTTAATCCCATGCTAACAGTGGAATCTTGTTTTCTTCATTGGCTCCATTCCAGAAAAAATTCCTCATCTTCCTTTCCAAAATCCGAACCACTTTTTTAGGGATATCAAGGCACATCATAGCAAAGACTGGCATTGCTGACAGGACTGTTTGAAGCATCAATATCTTGCCTGCTAGAGTTAACCATCTGCCCCTCCAACCTTCCATTTTCTGTTGACACTTCTCAATAAGCTTATCCCAAAGCTCCGACTTGTTTCTGCCTGCAAAAAAAGGGATTCCTAAATACTTATTTGGCATTAGTCCCATTTTTATATTCAGAATACGATAGATTCTGCATTTGACATTTTGGGGGGTATTGAAGAAAAAAATTTCTGACTTTTTCTAGTTTATAAACTGTCCCAAAATTCTGCCATATAACTCTATAATATCTTTCATCACCTTTGCTTCCTCTAGACTTGCTACACCTGCTAAAAAAGTGTCATCCACAAATTGCAAGTGCGTGAGAGGTTCCACTGTTTCTATGATTTTTATCCCCTTCCATTGACCAAGTTCCCTTTGTCTTTGAATCAGCTTACCCAACACTTCTGCCATGATGATGAAGAGGAAAGGAGATAGTGGATCCCCTTGTCTAATGCCCTTTTCTTGTTCGAAAAAACCTTGTGGACTCCCATTTATCAAAACTGAGAAACGCGGAGTTTGAATACAACCCTTTACCCATTGGATCCAATCCTTGCTAAAACCAAAACGACTAAATACTCCAGCATGAAACCCCTATCCACCTCATCATATGCCCTTCTTATATCTAGCTTTACCATCATATTCTGTGATTTCGAGGCTCGGATGGTGTGCACTGCTTCATGTGCCACTACTACCCCTTCAAAAAACGATCGGCCTGGCAGAAAACCACTCTGCTCTGTGGAGATAATCGAGTTCAGCACTTGCTTGAGTCTGTTGGCCATCACCTTTGAAATTATCTTGTAAACTGTGTTACATAGTGATATGGGTCTGAAGTCCTCGAAAGTTTGCTGAGTTTCCTTCTTTGGCACAAGTGCTATAAAGGTGTTATTAAAATCTTTCAAGATGAAACCCCCTTGCCTCGATTCCTCTACTACTTCCCATAGGTCTTTCAGGAAGATATGACTCAATTTTTGAAAGAACATTGCTGGAAAACCATCTGGTCCTGGAGCTTTATCCCCTCCTAACCCTTTCAAAGCTTGAACTACTTCACTTTCGTTAATTGTCCCCATGAGAGCTATGTTCTGGGCTTCGGTGATCGTTGTTGGAATGATATTCAGAACCCCCTCGACCCCCTGAGCATCCCTTTCTACTTGCTGCCGTCTATGTGAAAAAAAGTTTACAGCTTCCTTATTTATTTCCTCACTGTCTTTCTTCTGAATACCATTCATATCTTGGATTTCGTAGATACTATTTGCTGCTCTTCTGACTTTGATTGAGTTATGAAAGAAAGTAGTGTTTCTGTCCCCTTCCTTTAGCCATACTTCTCTGGATTTCTACCTCCAAAAGGTCTCTTCTTTATTTAGACAAACTTCCAGTTCCTTCCTTAAAAATTTCTCAACCTTGAAATCTTCTTCAAACATACCATTTTCTATTACTTTGGGGCTTTGATTTCTTAATTTCTCTTCAATATCCCTTTTTTAATCAAAAATGTTCCCAAAATGCTCACGGTTCCATAATTTAAGTTGTTCTTTTAAATATTGCAGCTTTTTAAAGAAAATGAAAGCTTTGTTACCTTTTCTCGGTGGGGCCTTTTTCCACCATTCCTCAGTCATTTCCGAGAAGCCATCTGATTTCATCCACATAGCCTCAAATTTGAAAGGACATCCATTAGGCGTTTTTTCATCTTAAATCCTAAGTATTATAGGAAAGTGATCTGAACCTTGGTAAGGGAGGATTTCTGCATCACAAGACCAATTTACCTCTGCCCAATCCCCTGCCACTAGAAACCTGTCCAGCTTTTCGGCTATATGCACAAAACCTTCTCTTCGATTGGTCCATTTGAAGTCACCTTTTTTGAAATTTATATTTATTAAACCATTGTTATTGACAAAGGTGCTGAAATCTTTTTGACTTTCTGAAAGCCATCTTTTCCCCCCTTTTTTGTCTTCCGGATTTAAAATGGCATTGAAATCCCCTCCTAGGATAGTCACTTCATTGCCCGTTTCCTGCACTTTCTCCGCTAGAGTTTGCCATAATATTCTCTTTTGGGCATTGTTATTTGGACCATAAACATTTATCACCCTAAAGAAGCAGTGAAGGTGTTTGACATAAACCTTTGCCCATTGCCAATTTGCACTTGAAAAAGTCTCCGAGATGGATATTGTTTCTGATTTCCATAGAACCGCTAGACCTCTAGACGCACCCTCTGCTCCTGTCAACATACATTCCCATCGCCTAAATTTGTTTTTAAAACTAGCAAAATCTTCTTCTTTGATCTTGGTTTCCTGAAGAAAAACCAGATCCGGTTTCGATTGATCAAGGCACCTCTTGATCAACCGAATCTTGTCAAGGGCATTGCAGCCCCTGACATTCCACGATAGTGTTTTCATGGCTCCCGGGAAAAGGCTAAGTCTTTTCCTGATCTCAAGATTTTGGTTTGGCTTGCATCTTTGCCTGCTAATTCTAACTTAACCTTGATAGGTTTTGGTCCTCTTTTCCCTTTCCTTCCAACATTAGGCTTCTTCTTTTGTGTACTGGTCTGTTCTAAAGACCTTTCCTCCATGATGCCTGGCACTTCTGAAAGACCGAGGTCATTTAAAGGATCCTCTTCTATGGGTGACGACTCCTCATCTTTACCACTGCAACTATCCAAGGTTTCCTCAAAGGATTCGCTTAAAATTCTGCCTGGGGAGACTTCAATATCTTTGAATACTAACTCCTCTTCTACTAAGGGCATCTGACCACTCGGAGTTTTATTCAAATCCGCCTTTTCTCCTGATAGATCCAGCTGATCATGTAATTCTGTCTCTTCATTCTGTGGATCCAACCTTCCACTCTCATCCACCAAGTTTACTTGTCCTTGTGTTCCCATATCTACTGACTGAGTGTCATCTTGCTCCTTATTCACCCTCGGAACTATCTCTTCTTCCCAGGGGGTTTCCTCTACCACTTGAGTGGAGTATTCTTTTCCCCCCAGGACGTCTGTAACAGCTGCTCTGCTTTCCATACCCCTTTCCTCTATTATCCTCTGTGTAGGAGATACCAAATTATCTTTTAAATTATTCAGGGGGGATTGGTGGTTTGCTTGTAGATCCTGTTGCATCCGACCTTCCATCTTCTCCAAATCATCTAGGAGCTTGTTTACCTCTAGACCTTTACCTTTCCAATTTCTGTCATTTAGAACTGTTGTTGAAAAAGTGTTGTTTACCTCCCCTTTCCATATTTCAATCTGTTGCTTCCACACTCCATTTTCCGTGCTAAGATTGATGTAGTCTAGGCAAGGATTTCCCTCTTTTAAAAGAATTAAGATCCTCGGATGGGAAGAAGAATCTTTTTTATTTAGGGCCATCTCAGAACTTACGTAATCTCCTATTGTGTTACCAATCTGTACTAGCACCTTCTCTTCCCAGTATTCTGTTGGTAGATTATGAAGATTGACCCAAATAGGGAGAGACTGTATTTTTTCTTTGCTCGGGTCAAAGTTTGGCCTCCATTCCTTGGTTATGATACCCTTTCCCTCCAATAAATAAGGACCATTATCCAGAATGGCTTTTTTTGTCTGCTTTACTCGAAGCTATGCCCATATAGAAGCCATTCGAAAGGGTTTTTAAATTGCATTCCACCCCCCATAAGGATTTGCAACCCATTCTAATAGTTTTAATCGATGGCCATGGGCCCAGCCATTTAAAAAAGAAAGCTTTCTCTCTCAAATCGTTAACGGAATCATTTAGATTTTCACTATTAATGCGAATAATAGACATTACCTCATAAGTGACATTTTCTTCTAAGATGTGGTTTGCCTCCTTCACCATCGGTTTCGTCCCTTTGACTGCTTCATCTGTTTGCTTTGGTCTGTAAAACTTGTGGGCAATCTTTGAGTAGTCAAACTTATCAAAACGTCTGTAGAAAGGATCACTCCTGTTTCTCCCAGTTCCCCAATGCCATTCGCTCCTTCCATTTTGCCTTCTCTGTGGATGCGGGAAACGCTCTCATTCTTGGTAAGCAGGAAAGGCTGAATGCCCTCCATTCCTCCTGTAATGATTCATAGGCCATATTCGAGAGAGTTGGTTCTCATAAGACCAGCCTTCATGGCGCCGGAACCCTGAACGGCTTTCTCCGCCATGTCCATAAAAACCTCGCCCTAAAGCAGAAGACTGATGCCCTCCGCGTTCAAATCTCTGGTTCGCCCGCTCCTGCTCCATTCTTTTTTTTGAGGGTTATATTATTATCCTTCTAAAGATATAATAAAATGCATGGTTACGGGGAGAACTGTTTCCCCCCTAAAAGTCGTGTCTCGGAGACTTTTCGCGTCTCCGGAGACCTCAAGAAAAATTGGAGACTTCATGACGAAGTGTCTTGAAGTCTCCCAATCTCCTAATCCAAAAAGTGAAGTCTCCCCGAAGTCTCCTAATAAAATATAAATGTAAAATATAATACTAAATAATTTTATGTATTTTAGTCCTCAATTTTAATGTTTTCAATGCAAAAATTAAGACTAGTGAGATACAATATGGTGATTATGTGAGTTTTGAAATATTTGGCTCTATATTAATGTGACATTACTATTATTATTTACTTTAGTCTTTTAGTTTTACAGTATTACTATTTTCAAATTTTGTATTTAATATTAGACTCTTTAAACTATTAAAAAATAAATTGCCGTCTCCAAGTACCCCCATCTCCTATTTTGAAAAATTGCCATACCGGTACCAGCACCGGAGACCTCTAAGTCTCCTTGTCCCTCGATGACCTTGATAAATTGTGAGGTGCTTGTTACTTTATTTTATTTTCTACGACTATCATTAATCAAGACAATGTTTTTAATTTACTATTTGCCAAAAGATGCTTTGAGGATATCATGGGAGATAGGAATATTTTTTATGATTTTTATATGGATAAACCTAAATCCCAAAAAGATTTTGTTAGATCTACAAGCTTTATCCATGGACCTGAACAAGGATCCAAACAAGAACTGGCAATGTAGACCAAAACTAATAAAATATATTGTTTTTTGTACAAACAATTTAGAAACATAGGATCAAGTGCACACGATGTTGTGAAAATTGAGTGCTCCCCAAAAATCCAAGTAGAAATAAATCTCTTAAGTGAACTTTTCTTTATGCAGAAGGTGAGTCTTCTTACAGCTTCTCTCTAATGCATGCAGCTGTGAAGCAGCAACCATCTCTAAGGCCTTTGCATTATCTCTTTGTATCCATCACACATCTTATCCTTGAATTATATAATATAACCAAACACTTGAAAGCTAAGTCACAGTTTTTTCTTAATATCATTGAAAAAATTGAAATTCAGCAAAATTCCTGACTCCTGAAAAATTGTCTAAAACTGACCCATTTTAATTTGTTGCATTGATGACTGTTAAAGGCCGTTGGCATGTATAGAATAGGGACATTTAGTATTTTTTAATCTGTTTGCTGGTTGTTTCATACTTTTCCACATTGGCTTTATTGTCTTTTTCTGTTGCCTGGGAGAGAGTGTTGATCTAGTTTTATCAAGAATTTGCCACTGTCCACTAAATCCGTGCTTGCATCTTATCAATGCATGCCACTTTCTTCTCTTCCCATGCTGCTGTTAAGCTGTTGCCCTGTTTAGAAATTGTTAAAACTATAATATTAATTAGTTATTAATTAAATGTAACTTTATATGAATATCTAACTTTTATAGCTTAAAAGTACAACTTTTATATATGGTATAACAGTACATTAATAATAACACTTATTAGTGTAATTTATATTAATATATAATAATTAATAACTTAGTGGTATGACTTTTTATAACTCTATAATAATAAGTATAATTAATATTTAAGTTACAGTTTTATTTAGTTGATTGTATAAATGATTGTGAACATTTTAAATGTCCTGTCTATTATCACCGTTTGTCTTATTTTTGAATATTATGTAGATTTACATTTGTTTGAACTTGATCACATTTTTATGTGCTGATGAACTTGTACAGAGAAATGTCCTCAAGAGACTTGAATAGAACATGAAGAATGTGACCTAACTTGAAAGTTGCATAATTATGGAAATAGAAGTTGCAAAGTGTTTTAGAAGTCTGATATCCAAGTCTCCAATTAATTCTATCATTCTTATGAAATTATTAATAAAACTGGTTGGAGAAAAAGCGTTTTAAACATGACATGATAGGACAAGAACTTTTTATTCATTTTTTACATTCTGATTCCAAAAATGGTTTTATTGGTTTTATAGATTCAGAGAAAGAAATATAAAATCACATTAATGTTACTGCCTGTGATAGAACATTGAATAGCAATTTTGTTTTGAGTGATGGGCATTCGTTTGTTTGCTGCTGAATTGGAACGTATAAAACATAGACTCCACCATATTTATTGGGGATTTGAACACAAAGCAATAAGCCTTGAGGAAAGGTAATTAAAAGTTATGGGGCAAAAATGTAAATATTGCTTCTCTTCATTGAATTCACCTTTTATTTGTATGGTGCAAAAAATATGATAGTTGCCTTGCATGTCAGCACTTTGCTGTTCAACACCTATCATTGAAATGGATTATATTGTTTTAATATTGGTTGCATGTGTGGAGGGTTTACTATCTTTAGTAGTGGGTTTATAGTGCAATATTATTCAGGTGTGTAACGGTAATAGTGGAAAATGCTTTCTGTTGTTTCAGCTGATGATGTAGCTCTTATGATGCGTCATCTGCAATGTCATTGTGAAAGTCAGAGTTGCAATCCTTCTCCTCGTTATTTAAGATGGAAATTTGTTAACGATAGTTGTTTGGACTTTTGGATTATATGGGAATTTCTTGCTTCTTTTTTCAAAATTTTTTATGTTTTTTTTTCACCATATTGGGATTAAAAATATTAATGGTCTTGACGACAATTTTTGCAATGGCTGGGGATATGCTGCAACAAAGGTTGATTTTGGCTTGTGGTATTTCAGGTACACAGTGCCAGTGATTCTTTACAAGCAAAGTGGGAAAATGATAAGGAACGATTTGAGGCAGCAACAATGGCATCTGTCGAACGTACTATGAAGAAACATGGCGACAATCTGCTTCGTGCACTGGAGGGCATAAGTGGAAGGTTGACACAACTTGAAAACAAAACCCAGCACCTGGAAGGGTCAGTTGAAGAGTTGAAAATGTCTGTAACTAAAGGCCATGGTGAGACTGATGGGAGGATGAGGATGTTGGAGAACCTTTTAAGAGAGGTATGGCTTGTACATTATCTGGTTACTATTTTTCAATGACTAGTTTGTTGTTCTGTTCCTGTTATTTTTCTTGAAATTTTAAAGTTTGTCTCGTAATAGTTTTTTATCTTCATTCCTTTTGTAAAAGTAGTGATGAGATTTTCCCAAAACCGGAATCAAATGATGATGGCAAATCATACATTATCAATTCAACCAAATCTTGATCATCACTTGGCTTTTCAATGGTTGCAAACTGATCATTGAGATTCTTAGCCCAAGATAACCAATTGATCACTAAGATCATTAGAAATAATAATTAATAGTTAAGATCCTTCCTGCAACTTTGTGGAAATGAAAGATTTTTACATATGAAGCCTTTGTGAGTTAATATGTTTTTTATAATTTGTTTTGAGATGATTCCACTATGTTAAAGTTACAGTGGCATATCTAACCTCTGGCACTAGTGCATCAGTAACAGGCAACTTTAGAAGCATTAAATCTGTCTTATGCCTTTAATCATAGTCCTCCAGATAATTTTGAGGTTGTGGCTCCTTATTTAACATGATTTGATCAAGATTAGGATAATCACAAATAGGGAGTATTTTGTGACTTCATTGATCATAATTCTTGCTATTAAACTCCTAAGAATCAGACAAAAGCAACTTTTGGATTCCTAGGGCAGCTATACACACCATTAAACTTGAAGTTTACAAAAACAATCAGAGTAAGCAATCTGCTAGAGCTGGAAAAAATTGTACAAGGGTGTTTGAAACACCATGAACCCAATGTGAATAATTTATAGAAATTATTAAAATCCCTCATCGTTTGAAAAATATTAAATTTTAACAGTTTCTTGTTTAGGTAATTCACAGAAGCAATAAATAAATAATATCAGATTTCCACAATCCATTTTTAATATCAAATTTTGTTTCTGGATTCGATTGTGTATGTTTATTAGCATCAATGATTCGGATCACACTCTGTGATCCATCATCAGGATGAGAGAGAAGAATAGTAAGGAAAGAAAGATATGCAGACTAGCCTGATGAAAAGAAACAAAAAGGTAAGGAGAGAGAACACCACGTACAATGAGGCAAAGGGGGAAAAAGAATTAAAAGGAATAAGAACCAAACAAAAATAAGTGCACCAACATATTCATCCAAATGCCTAAATATAAAATAGAGAAAAAAACACATGGCCACAAATAAACATATATACAATAAACCAAAAAACACAACAAAATAACAAAACATCGAGTAAAATAAAAATTGTATATAAAAAGATATTGTTCGCATACATATATACGTAATTACATACCCATACTAAGCACATAAAGAGTAATGCAAGTAATACATGTTTATCAAAGGAAAATGAAATTAAAAAAAGGACAAGAATGCAATTAAAAAAGAGAGGCATACATCTAATAAATCTATAAATAAAAAAAATGATTAGTATATATAAATTAGTGTATTATAAACAAATATTTAAAAGAATAAGAAGCCAACAAAGGTGGAGAGTGCAATTTACGACGAAACATAACAAAAAAAATATGAATATAAACTATAAACTATAAACAATAAAAATATTATATCTAATATAGAATATATGTATACTTATATGAACTCATCTAGCTATAAGCGTAAAAGAGTATTAAGTATACACACACACACACACACACACATATATATATAAAAGCTAATATACATATACCTATATATACTTGTATACAAGTATATATAGGTATGTAAGTCCACTTATATACGTATGTGCTTATATAAGTATAGTTATATATTTACTTAAGCAATCTAATATATATATGCACACATACACACACCTATATGTAAGCATGTGTGTGTGTGTAAAAGGGCATAAAAAACTCTCACAAATGCGTAGTTCTTATATATACATTAACTAAACATACAAATATCTAGTTCCTTACACACACACACACATACATATATACAAGGACAACAAGGAAGAACTAAAAAAGAACATTTTAAGAACTTTAAAAAATGTAAATAAGAAATAACACAAAAACACATGGACTAAATAAGTAAAGAACTAAGTGAGCATAAAACATACAAAAACGAACTGAGAATACATTAAGTAAAAACCAAAAGAATAAAAACAGGATAAAAAACCAATAAAACACCAAGAAGAGAAGCCACAAACCCATCCACGTGAAAAAGGAAGGAGGGAAAAGGAAGGAGGTGAAAAAGGAAAAAAGAAAAAGAAGAAAAAGAAGGAAACAATTCAATCGGAAGATTGGAGAATGCTGTAGCAAAACAAAGGGATGGGGCCTTTATAGGATCACTATCCACAATGTAGCCAAATTTAGGTAAAATAATCTACAAATCAAAAGCTATAGAATGGACACCCTTTTGATTAAGTGGTAAGCTGATTATTTAATATTTTACAAATTTTCAAGTTCATAAACTTGATAAATATAAAATAAAATAAATTATGCTTATGTTTTGCCTCTATTTTTGTTGATAGGTAACAATTATTTGTATTAAGTAGAAATGAAGATTTACAGAGATAATACTATTCAAATTTGCCATAGTACTGAGTGGCTCAATACAAGCATCCACACCTATACCCGATCCCCATTTACATTTGACAATTGACAATTGACAAAAAGGGCATTACCCAACCAAAAACCAGCACCCTTACAAAAGTATTTTAACATATTGTGTAAAGGAGAGAAAACACAACAAAATTAAAAACCAAGATTACAAGTCAAAAGGCTCTGGTTACTATTACATGAACCACTTAGCTGCATCTTCTTTGGTAAAATTCGAGATTCCATGGTTGTCCTACACCATGCCCTTTCTTCCAGGTCCCCGAGGGCACTTCTTGCCTATTGAAGTCGTGCAATTCTCAGTCCAGTGACATGTCCATCCATACACCCAACATCGTGTCCTCATCTCGAAGCAGACCGTGTAGCTCGTGCCATCTGATGTCTCAAAGCTTGCCTGGCATCCTCATGCTCTTGCATGGAGTTGATTTCATAAAACCCCTTCAAGCCTTGTCCTTATACCATACCATTTCCTCCAGGTACATGACCACCTTCCTTCAACCTCGCTCTGCTTTCAGAACATGCACTCCCTGTGGAGATTCAGAGGACCATATGAAGAGAGGTTGGACCTGAGTATCACCCCTACCAATCATCTGCCACGGGCCCTACCTCATGTCCAAGCCAACACCAAGCACTGCTCTATCAATTACATCGTCAATCCTTAGCAACCATTTTGGATCCATACAAGCAGCCACAACCCGATGGACTTCCTCCTTGGATTCATCAACCATCAAAGCCAACGCCACAAAGAGAGACACAATATCCGGATTGGACCTATTCCTCCAGTAAGTGTCAAGGTATTTCGGACCAAAAAGCTGAGAAATGTCAGTCATAAATTTCGTGTTGTCAAAACTAAAAAATGTTCTTCAGCCTTCTCACTGAGATCTTCCCTCCATACGACTGTATTTGATTATCAGATTCCAAAGCAAAATTGGCCTCCATCTCAAGTTTTTGAACAGAGCCCTCTACTGATATCAAAACTCAATTCGCCTTTAATCACGCCCTTGAAATCTCTGGAAGTTCAAACTTCGAAGGGTGCTTCTTTATGATTACAAATCCTCTGACACGCGCAAGGAGTTACTCCTTAATGAAAGCTCCTTCATCTTGAGGACAATATCTCATAATTGAATGAAATGCTCACTCAATAGGTGGGAAGATTTATTAATAAAAACCAGTCCAAAGCCCATACCCCTCAATCCAAATTAAGATGCTTTAGGTCTTCAAATAGTTCCTCTTGGTTCCCCAAGGAACCGTCCATTCCCAAATTTGCCAACTTATCTGCCATTTTGTCGGCCTACCGATAGATGTGGGTAATCTTGAAGTCTTCAAACTCCTGCAATAGACACTTAATCTGGCCTATGTGCTTGTCAAGGTGCCATGACTCCAATTTCCCTTTCTTAATTCCGTTTATGAAAATCTTAGAATCGCCTACCAAATGCACTTTGCTTATACCAAGGTTGATTCCTAAAACAAGAGCCTTTTTGGCTGCTTCGCATTCTGCCACATTATTGGTGCCATCCCTTAGACATTTTGCTGCAAAAGCAGATGTTTCCCATGTGGTCTCTTGCTATGCACCCACATCGTGATGAACTAGGGTTACCTTGTGCAACCTCATCAAAATTGATCTTAACCCATCCCTCCTCTGGCGGAAGCCAAATGCACTTATCTCTTTTACGAGAAGGATCAGCCCTTAAGAGCCTATTAACGAGTGTTGTGCCTCTATTTTGTTCCGCCTAGATGTTGGCTGCACCAAAGCGCCTCCACATTACTTTTGCTTCCTTGTCTTGTACTGTAGCATCTTCACACTATAGAGATTTATTTCAGCTCTGGCTTTGTGTTCTAATTCTTTTACCCATACACTGCACTCTTTGAACAAATTGAGCAAAAAATTGCATATAAAAAACCCAACCATATCTTCACAAATGGAAATTTTTGGCAAAAATTTGATTTGTATGTGGTATGCCTTATCCTTGTCATAGGCGGTTTGTATACTTTACCTATTAACAATCATAACTCTATATCAATTGCCATGAGTGGTTTGTATAAATGTCAGCACCCCTTGTGGGGTCTTGGGGTTAGTGGCCCCAAGCCTGCTCCCTATCGTGATACAGGGTGGGGTCGTGGGCAATGTCCCGAAGCAAAAAATTAATCTACTTTTGTAAAAGGCATTGGGAGTTAATTTTTTCTATTGGACAATATATTCTAGCCCTAATTTTCAAAGCGACAGAAGTCTTGTATAAAATGGCTTCTGGTTTGGGATTTTATGATGTATGATGATTTAGTAGCTTCTTGTGGTGGTATTGAGTTGCGAAGGATTGTAGATTGTAATCAGGTTGAAATGATTGGAAAATAAGAATATTAGACTCGCTGTTTGGTGGACGCAGCCTAGGGTTTGGGTGAACCACGTTAAATTTGTGTCTTATGTTCTCTTTTGTATGCTTCATTTTTTTTTGAGATTGGTTATATTTGCATGTAATTGTTATTTTTGTCTCTCTAATCCTAACAAGTGGTATCAGAGCGAGGTTGTTTTAATTGTCCTCTACAGGAAAGTCTCACAATTCGGTGGGAGCGATGTCAGACAAGGGTAAGCTGAAGGTTGAGAAGTTTAACGGGCAGAATTTTCAGTTATGCAAAATGCAAATGGAGGACTATTTTTATCAAAAGGATTTATTGTGGCCATTGGGAGGAAAATCTAAGAAGAAAGCCAATATGACAGATGAGGACTGGGATATTTTGAATAGAAAGGCATTTGGAAGTATTTGATTATGCCTAGCACAATCAATGGCATATAATATTACAAAAGTGAAGACAATAGAAGAGTTGATACAAACCCTAACAATGTTGTATGAAAAGCCTTCGGCTTCAAACAAGGTATCTCTCATGAATCGTTTATTTAATATGAAGATGGTAGAAAGTGGATCTGTTGCTATCATGTAAACGAGTTTGACACAATTACCAGTCAGTTATCTTCTGTAAATGTCAATTTTGATGAAGAAATTAGGAATCTCTTGATTTTTGTGTTCTTTGCCTGAAAGCTAGAATGGCTTGGTAATAGCTGTGAGTAACTCTGTTTCTAGTTCTAATGCCCCTAAATTTGATGATGTCATTGGTCTTATTTTGAGTGAGGAAACTCGTAGGAAAAGTGCAGGTGGATCTACATAAGGAAGTGTCTTGAACACACAAAGTAGAGGTATAATGAATGAGAGGAAACAATTCTGGAAGTCGTGGAAAATCAAAGGGAAAGAAGTCTCAATCTAGAGGACGGAGAGATTGCTGGTACTGTGGAAAACTAGGGTGTAAGAAGAAAGATTGTTGGTCTCAGAAGAACAATGAAGGAGACAAACAGGATGGAAACAAGAAGGAAAATGTGGCGAGTAATAAATCCAAAGAGGATGCTTTACTTTTTTCTTTAGAAAATGTTGATGATTCATGGGTTTTAGATTTAGGGGCTTTATTTCATGCTACTCCCAATATAAGTTATTTTTTTAATTATGTCCAAGGGGATTTTGGGCTTAGTTTATGTGGGGGATAATGAACCCTGTCAGATTGTTGGAAAGGGAGGAATTAAGATTAAGTTGTTGAATGAGATTCATTGGCACTACAAGAAGTAAGACATGTTCCAAGGTTGAGTAGGATTTTGATTTTAGTAGGGCAATTGGGTGATGAGGGTTGCACAATTACTTTTAATTATAGAAATTGGAAGGTTTCAAAAGGTACCTTAGTAGTAGCAAAAGGTGAGAAAGTAGACAACATATATCATTGTACATGTAATACTATTCCTTCTACTTTAATTGTTTCAGAGATAAATGAATGTTCCGGAACAATTGCTGCAGTTGATCTAGAAGAATATCAAACAATTGTTGTAGATTCTAAAAGAACACTATAGCACAATAGACTTGGGCACATGAGTGAATCTACTAATAATTGTCTTTAGATCTTCACTCCTTGGTGTAAAATCATTACGAATGACCTCATAGAAGGCTGGAAGCTATTTTGCTCACATGAGGACCAAAATAAATCACATAAAATGAAATAGCAATGCCTATTTTGTTGTCTTGACTCTTATTTGCTTTTGTGGCCTTTTTATTGACTTGGACTTGTTGAGCTTTGCCCCAAACTCGCGAAAAATTTGACAAGTAAAATTGGGAGTATTGGGCGTCTTTTTTTGCCTACCAAATAAACTCGCTAATTTTTCAAAACTTGTTGAGTTTTTTGGTGAGTCTTTCATCTATAGTTTTTGATGACTTTTTGGAGACCATTTGCCCACACTAATTGTTTCAACATGATGCAGGGGCATCCGAGGTTCTTGAAGATTTTGGCATTTTTGGCGGAAGACTGGAGATGCGCGGTCATCTTTGTGGTATTTCTTGGTTGAAGGCTTGATCGAATGAGCTCGATGGAGAAGCTTGGTGTCCGATTGAAGTGTGTTACTCGATCAAGGAAGTGTTGCTCGGTCCTTATTAGGGTAGTTCTTGGTTGTAGTGTTGACTGAGGAGCTCGATCATAGAAGGCACTCGGGTGCTGAAGAAACTCAACAAAGTTTATGTTGCTTGATGTATATTGGGCTTGACATATACTATTGCTTGGCGATGCTTGGTGGTTTTGCTGACGCTCGACAGTTTGGCTTACCGAATGGCGTTCTTGCGGATTGGATCGACTGACTTGGGGCATTGAATGTGCGTAGCATATGATTGTGACGTGGATCGATTGTCGGGGTGCGTGTGGACCTATTTGGGTCTTTGTTATTTGTCCTATGTGTATTTAATAATGGTTGTAAGATGACTAAAGCATTTTATAGGTTCTAGATGATTCTATTTGCAATAGGCCAACTTGTGGCCGTACAAGTATTTAAGGAGGGCTTGGGTAGAGTTGTAGGTATTTAGTCAGAGAGTTGGAAGAGAAGAGATTCAAGTCAGGAATCTGGGGTTGCAAATTTGAGAGTAGATCTAGTAGTTGTGGCTTGGGGAAACAAGGAGATTGCTTGGTGGCTTGCGAGTAGAAGTTCAGATCTTGCTGGAGGTTTCTACTAGATTGTTGTTGTGTTACAGATCTGGACTAGGTAGGGTTTGGGTTGGATCTTGAGGGACCTTGCAGAACTATTACTTGCTTTGTATTTGGCTATAACTAGGAAGGCCTTACACCCTGACACATTGCATATAATAAGTTGTTTTATGAAGAAAGACTTGAGTTTGGTATTAGATCTTGCATCTTGTAACGTGTTTCCGCTGTGTTATTGATGGGAACTAGATCACCTCCATTGGGGGTTTGTTCGGTTTTGCAATGTGTCAGGTGGTATCAGAGCAAGTAGTTACTGAGTGTGTAAACTAATTGCCGAGTGAGAGGCAGTTTGTACTAGATGCTTCAGTGGTTGTTGGAGCGTGATTGCAGAGAGTTCATTCGATTTATATTGTAAATTCATTTCCTAGGCTTGTGATTTGTTCCTGGTTGTTGGTGCGAGGTAGCAGGTTGCAAGTTGACTTGCAAGCAACTCGGTTGTCACAAGGTGCTCGGTAGTATTTGTTCTAGAGGGTTTACAAAGATCTTGGAAGATGCATTTGAGAAGATTGAACCTTGGGATGATTGCAAATTTCTGTAATATGGTGGGGACAAGGATAACTACGACAATTGCTCAGGTGGATGCTGCTTTGTCTAAACGAGTTGAGGAACAAAAGAAGGAAGTTGTTTGCTATTGGAGTTGGAGTTTACCGATCCAGAAGAGAGTTGTTTGGCCGGTTAGGAGACTTGTTTGAGAACAAAGAGGGCATGGCAAGGTGGAGGTGTTGATCAGTTTGTGGAGTCTGATGTGAAACCTGTAGAGCAACTTGTGGTTGTTGCTAAAGAGGTTCCTAACCTTGTTGATGGAGATTTGTTTTCATGCTTAGTTGGTTGAGTTTGACATGGAAATTGTAGAGCACTTGATCATGGACAATCTGATTGTTGTGGGTGATGATTTGTATGTTGCAAAGCATCTTGGTGCTAAGAGTTTGGCATGTGTTGGCGATGGCTTTCATAGTGCTACTTGTGTGGATTTGCCTATTGTTGCCGCGGATGTGGAGTTTGATGCTCTTGTTGTTGAGATGGATTGTGTTGATAAGTTGTATGCTAATTGGTTAATGGTGATGCAGACGATTCTAGTGTTTGGATGGATGCCGCAAGTGTGGGTGATTTGTGGATTTGTTCTTTTTTCTGTAATGGATTCGAAGCCTTTGGTGAAGATGAAGTGGAAGTTTGGTTTTCATGAAGGAACAATGTGTGGGACACAATTTTCTTCGTACCCCAGGAGTTTGATGCAGGGGCATCCAAGGTTCCTGAAGATTTTGGCATTTTTGATGGAATATTGGAGCTGCTTGGCCATCTCTATGGTATTTCTTGGTTGGAGTCTTGACCAAATGGGATTGGTGGAGAAGCTTGGTGTCTAGTTGAAGTGTGTTACTCGGTTGAGGGAGTTGCTTGGTCCTTATTGGGGTAGTTCCTAGTTGTAGTGTTGATCGAGGAACTCAGTTGCTGAAGGAACTTGACAAAGTTTATATTGTTTAGTGTGAATTGGCTTGACATATATTATGTTACTCGACATATACAATTGTTTGGTAATGCTTGGTGGTTTGCTGACGCTCAACAGTTTGGTTGATCGAGT
Organism: Cupressus sempervirens; assembly: GCA_028749045.1. Taxonomy (NCBI): domain Eukaryota; kingdom Viridiplantae; phylum Streptophyta; class Pinopsida; order Cupressales; family Cupressaceae; genus Cupressus; species Cupressus sempervirens. The sequence goes on from CM053790.1 coordinate 150,810,857, forward strand.
GCTGTTCTTGTGGATTGGATCGACCAACTTGGTGCATTTAATGCGCGTAGCATATGATTGTGACGTGGATCGATCGTGGGGGTGTGCATGGACCTATTTGGGCCTTGCCTATTTATCGTGTGTATTTAATAATGGTTGTAAGTTAACTAAGGCATTTTATGGGTTCTAGATGATTCTATTTGTAATAGGCCAACTTGTGGCCGTGCAAGTATTTAAGGAGGGCTTGGCTAGAGTTGTAGGCATTCAATTAGAGAGTTGGAAGAGCAGAGATTCGAGTCAGGAATGTGGGGTTGCAAATTTGAGAGTAGAGCTAGTATTGTGGCTTGGGGAAACAAGGAGATTGCTTGGTGGCTTTCGAGCACAAGTTTAGATCTTGTTGGAGGTTTCTTTCAAATTGTTGTTGTGTTATAGATCTGGACTAGCTAGGGTTTGGGTTGGATCTTGAGGGATCTTATAGAACTATTACTTGCTTTGAATTTGGCCGTAATTGGGAAGGCCTTACAGCTTGTCACATTATATGTAATCAGTTGGTTTATGAATAAAGATTTGAGTTTGGTATCAGATCTGGCATCTTGTATTGTGTTTCCATTGTGTTGTTATTGTTGGGAACTAGATCACCTCCATTGGGGGTTCATCCAGTTTTGCATTACATCACAACAAAGATGAAAATATTTGAAAGTGGTAAAGCTTGATCATTTGCATTCCTCATTCTCTTACAATACAGTTAGACATAAATGAAATGGATGATCTTTAAAATCCTCATGTGCACACAAGATTAATAAGAAATTACTTCATTTTCAAACCAAACATATTTTTCTTTCTATCAGTATTTCTATGTTCTAGTCCTAACATTAGATTATTAAAACTATGATTGAGATATGCAAATGCCTAGAGAGAGTTTGCTACATCTTTTAGATGCAAGTCTGCCACCATTTCCAAACTCCCTACAAATGCGAGGAAGCCTTCACGCTAGGAAAGAAAGCTCAAGTCCTCTTGGTATTGTGAACTATCAATGACATACCTACTGAAGTAGCCCATGCCCCATATACCACAATAAATGCTAGCAGAATGCTTGTCAAGTTCGAGGAGTCCCAATTTAGATTTGTAGAGTATTGGCATAAATGTTGGTGTGGATGCCATGTTTGAGGGCAGAACAAAACATTGATTGTTAGGCGAGCCTCATATATTCAATGTGGCATGAATATTCAATGTGCATCATCAATATATGATCTTCATTCAAATGATTCCAAGTCTCTTTATTCTTGAGTTTGATTTAACTCGTGATTCATGAGCCTAAGTCTTGAGAACTAAGTTGTCAGTTCGGATTCGCGTACAGATTTAGGTTCAAAATTTCAATTTTTTTTAAAGTCAGGTTCGGATTCATTTTGGGTTCATTTGTACAAGAATATATATATGTAGGTACAAAGAAGTTCATATGCCACCTTGGTAATATTTATTGAGTTTCCTGGAGGATGTAAATGTATTGACACTATTTCTAATTTTGTGTGTTCCAAATTACATTGTCAAGGCATATGTATAAAATATTTAAGAGGCATGTCTCTTCAACTCTCATTAGTTATCAATAACATACATTTACTTTGATTAAGAATGTGATTATAACTCTTCTATATATATTCAATAAGTTTTATCTGAAAGAAGCTACAAAACATTAATAATATTAAAGTTGATGTAGGAGCATCTTGGGTGTAAGGGCAAACTCACATCACTCAAAAATATTTCTATTTCCACTTTTGTGTTTTTAATAAGGGCTATTCTTGTGCAGAGTTGCTATTTGTGGGATCTTGCTAATTTTAGTAAGTTGATATTATGTGCTTAGATTGTTCTAATCTCATGTGGAGGTTCGTCTTAGACATATTAGCTTGCCAGTTGAGTTTCATTGTCAAATCATATGTATTAGTGTAGTTTTTGCAAATTTATAGTATGAATTATAGCCAGAATTCAGGTCTGGTAATGAATGCCTAAATGGCTTCGAAACGAGGTCAAACTTCGGCTGATGAATGCTTGCACCATCAATTGTTGTAGAACTTAGCCGAGGATTCCGATATGGGGTTATAATAGCCCATCAGGTCAATGGTTTGCTGGTTATGCTCTCTAGAAGTGGGTCATCTAAAAATGTAATTTGTAAATTGTCTTGAGCCGATCCTAAGTAATAAAGTGTAATGAAATGATATAATATGAGGTTGGTTGGCCTCGAGTGTTAGGGCTTAATGTCTAGAACCTTCCCGAGTGGTGAAAAATGTCTATATAAGGAAGGCTTGTAGGTTGTCTAGGGTAGTTTTGGGTGATAGTCACAGCTCTGTCTTATTGTAAAGAAGGTGCCCATGTGGGTTTGCATATTGTAATATGAAATTCTGCATTTGCGGCAATAATAAGAAGCCCATATTTTGTTCACTCAAATTGTGTTGTTTCTTTGTTTCTTTTGTGTGTTGTGATATTAAGGGGAGCACCCTTCATCAAGTGGTTATGGCAAAATACACCACCTTATATATTAATGTTTTTAGTCCAAATCACATAACAAAATGCCAAAATACACCATTATATCAATGTTTCAGTTCAAAAAACAAATAATGTCAACATTAATAATCAGCCTTTTTTTTGGTTGGATTTGGATTTATTTTGGGTTCATTTGTACAAGAATATATGTTTCTATATATTTATGCAGCAGTATATAAGTTCATATACCACTTTGGTAATATTAAAGAAACATAGCGAAATATACCACTTTTTATATATTAACGTTTTTAGTCCAAATGAAACAAAATGCCAAAATACACCACCATATTAATGTTTCAGTTTAAAAACAATAATGTCAGCATTAATAATCAGCCATAACTGGTCAAATGAGGCCAAGGTTGTGATTGCTGTAAAATTTATTAGATTGAATTGGTGGAGACTGAATTTATAAATAATTATAGATGCAGTATAAGTCTGATATGAAGGAACTGCTGAGATAATGTAAACAGTAATATATGTATATGATAAGCAACTTGTATCAAATATTCATATGCCTATAATCAGCGAATTGTTATAAATATTTCCTTTAATGATTCGGAAGATTGGGATGATGCATTACTGTTTTTATTGATGATTTCCTGGTCTTTTGTTTGAGTATAAGTAAGAATGTGGGGAGGCATGCCTACGTAGGGTCATAACCCTACATGGCTTATGCCGTGTAGAGTCATGACTCTATGTAGTCATGCCTAACCTGCCCGATGGTAATAAGGGTTGGAAATACATTTGAAACGGTCATAACATATATTGTATTTGGCATAACACAAAACAATGTTCGATCAGATTTCCACCGATGGATATAAAAGAATAATTGGTATTAAGGGAAATGACAAAATTGATGATATATATATATATATATATATAGATAAAATCATAATTTATTCTATTTATGAAGGTTATCATAAACTATATTTATTTATATGGATTGCTTCAATTTACTACCAGGCTAATATCCTCAACACTTCCTCGAGCAACCATATGAAACACAACTATTATTTTGCTTCAATTTCATTAAGCTAGTATTCTTAACACTCCCTCTTTAGCAATGAGGGAATTGAAGAAAAAATATAATACAAGGTTATGCACCACTTAGATTGTGGTTTAACCAAATTATGGTGTCTGACAAAATCTCGCCCGAAGAACAATAATAACACATACTTCAACAGTTTTGGTGTTAGAAGGGAGATCAACTACAAATAAGGTCATCACCTTACAATAGTGATCTTACACATAAGAAAGGTCGTCACCTTTCATAACACATGTTTGTAAGCATCTAATTTTATTCATGAATATAATAATTTACAATTGCATTTACAAATTAGTCATACCAAGTTTACCTTTGAAGTACACTTTTTTCCACTTTGCAAGAGGCTTGGTGAAAATGTCAGCATTTTGCTCATTTGTGCTTGATATAAATCAGCTTGATAACATTTCTGTCAACCATGTCTCTTATGTAATGATAAAGAGTCTCAATGTGCTTTGATCGATTGTGGATAATAGGATTTGCAAAAAGTTTGATGTAGCTCTGGTTATCACAATGAATCACTGTAGTACTTAGTTGTTTTCCAAAGAGTTCAAATAATAGCTTTCTCAGCCATACTGCTTCATGTGCTCCCATAGATGCTGCCATGTACTCAACTTCGGTGTTTCAAGGCGATTGGAACAACATCCTGTAGTACTTTTGCTGTTTATGGAACAACCAGCCCAATCAGAATCAGTATATCCTTCAAGTTTGATCTCTACATTTTTGTACTTCAAACCCAGACCAGTAGTGCCACGTACATATCTCAAGATATGTTTGGCAGCCATCAAATGAATCTTCTTTGGGTCACACATAAAATGACTTAAAACATTTGTGGCATAGCATATATCAAGCCTAGTATTAACAAGATACATAAGTGATCCAACTATCTATCTATAAAGAGTGGGATGAATAGATCTTGAATTCACAGCTTCTTTTAGTTTGTGTAGATTAGTTTCCATTGGAATTGTTAGAGGTTTGCTGTCCATCATTCCAAATCTAGTCAAGATGTCCCGAGTGTACTTCCCTTGATTTAGAAAATTATGATCTTTCTTTTGACAAACTTCTAGGCCCACGAAATAGTGTAGAAGGCCTAGATCCTTCATTTCAAATTAAGCTATAAGATCTTGTTTGCATCTCTCAATCAAGTGATCATTATCTGTTATCAATAGATCATCAACATATAAGACAAGTATTAACATATCATCATTAGAAATTTTGAAGTATATGATTGGATCAGCGTCATTTTTTGAGTATCCTAGTCTGGTGAGGTAGCCATCTATCCTTTCATACCAAGTTCGAGTTGCTTGTTTGAGGCCATAGAGAGCTTTGTTGAGTTTACATATATATTTATCCTTATCTTGCATAGCAAAACCTTTAGGTTGTTCAATATATACTTCTTCATTTATGACACCATTCAGGAATGCGCTCTTGACATCCATTTGATGTATCTTCCATCCTTTGGATGCTGCAATTGTAATAATTGTTCTTACGGAAGTGTAGCGAGCAACTGGAGCAAAAGTTTCCTCATAGTCAATACCTGCCTTATAAGAAAAACCTTGAGTATCAAACCTTGCATATGCTTTTTAATACCGTCGTCAGAAGCATATTTGATTTTTGCATAAACATTTTGATGAAACAACTGATTTGTCTTTTGGTCTAGGTACAATATCCCAAACATCATTTTGTAATATGGATTGTTATTCCTCAACCATAGCCTCTTCCCAAGCTTGACAAGTTAGGGCTTCTTCAACAGTTGACAGTTCAGGTTTAGTAAGCTTAGTTACTAATGTAGTGTAACAAGATTTGTTTTTGGTTTTCTTGCTTTCCCTAGAAATTTCATTTGGCTCAACATTATTTTCTTCAATCATTTTCCTTGCCCATATGGCCTTTTCTTGATATTAGTGGTGTCTCTATTCTCTGTATCTAGTAATGATTCATTCTCTTCTAATATGTTCTCCCTTTGAATTCCAGTTTGTAGATTTTCATCTAAGTCTGTGATGGGCTCATCTTCTATACTTGTAGATAGTTTTAAAGTAGTGTTTTCTTCAAATATGACATCTTTGCTCACTCAACTAATCTTTGTCTAGGTACGTAGACTCTATACCCTTTGGAGTTCTCACTATACCCAACAAATATTCCTTTCTTCTTGGATGGTTCTAACTTGTTTCTTTTTTCTTTAGGTATGTGAATGTAAACAGAGCAACCAAATATTCTCTAAGATGACATAAGTCAGGTTTAGTTCTTGTAAAAATTTCTTTAGGAGTTATGTTTTCTAGTATTGAGTGTGGACATTTGTTTTGAATGTATACGGCTGTATTGGTGGCCTCTGTCCAAAATGAGAAATGTAAATTTTGATCATGAAGCTTAGCTTTTGCTGCTTCAACAATGGTTCTATTTCTTCTTTTTGCTACTCCATTATGTTGAGGATTATAAGGTATTGTATAGTCCCTCTTAATCCCAATAGAGGTACAAAAAGCTTTGAAGTTTTCATAGGTATATTCTCCTCCGTTGTCTGATCTTAATGTTTTAATTCTTTTTGACATTTGATTTTCCACTATTTCTTTGAACTCTTTAAATTTTGATAGGACCTCATTTGATTCTTTGACCTTTGAAAAATAGATCTAGGTTTTCCTAGAGAAATCATCAATGAATATTATGTAATAAGAGAATCCTCCTAGAGAAAGTGTTGGTATAGGTCCACATAAATTAGAGTGAACTAGTTCCAGAATTGATTTAGACTTGTGTTCACTAGGAGGAAAAGGTCTTTTTATATTCTTTCCTAGAGCACATCCTTTACATGTGCCTATATGATTTGAATTTAAGCTAGGAGTTCCAGTGGTGATTTTTTCCAAATTTGAAAGTGAACTGAATCCAATATGTACAAGCCTTTGATGTCATACTTAATTAGAATTTGTCACTTCATGGCTTAGAGCTTGTTTTTGGATGTTGCATAGTTTATATAAGGTCCCGTCTCTAGTCCCTATGGTGATAGCATTCTTGAGATTAGTGTTTTTAGGCCAGTACAATACTTTGTCTTCATTGAAGGTGACTTGGAACCCTTCATCAGCAAGGCCAGAGATCGATACTAGATTTGTTTTTATGCCTGATACAAAAAGAATATCTTTCAATCTTAGTGTAACCCCAATTCTTAGTTGTATAGAACAAGTCCCAATTCTTTTTACTGAATATGTGGAATTGTCTCCAATGGTGACTGCTTCAGTGAGATAATTTCCAAAAGTTTCAAACTTATCTTCGAATCTTGTTATGTGTCGGGAAGCACCACTATCTATTATCCACACATTTTCGTTGGATTTCATCTCACTTGATAGAGCAGAATAGAATAACAATTTTTCATCCTTTTTTGTTTTGGCTAAGGAAGCTAGGATTTTTTTCTCTTTCAGGACAATTTCTAAAGGTATCTCCGAATTTTTCACACTTTTAACATTAAACTGTGGAGAAGTCATTTCTTTTATAATTATTATTCCCTTTCCTTTTGTCATATTTCTTTCCTTTGAATTTCCTCTTTTTCTCTCTGTTGTGAGAGACTGAGAAAAGAGCTTGATTTTCTCCCGCTTGATTTGAAATGATCCCTCTAGAAATTAGTCTTGATTCTTTTGATGTGCAATCATTTTTTTAGGTAGGAGATAATTTCCACAGCAAGTCAAATTGTGATATTGCAATCAGAATTTAATTGTGTGATTTTGAGTCAAACTCATTGACCCATGTTTCATGAGAGGTGATTCAACATGAATCCATCTCTCATGAGAATAAATGGAACACTTAGAGCACTCATTGAATCTAGGTGATGCTCATAGGGATGAAGCACCGGGACTTCCCAGGAGGTCACCCATCCCAGTACTGCTCCAGCCTGAGCGTGCTTAACTACGGAGTTTCCTCCATGGTTAAACCCAAAGCTTGCAATCCCATTTGCAAAACCTTTACCTAGTGTTGTGCCTTATGAACCATTCATTAGAAAGCCCCTTAAGGTCATCAATTGATAAGTAGGAGATAATTTCCACTACAAGTCAAATTGTGATATTGCTATCAAGATTTAACTGTGTGATTTTGAGTCAAACTCATTGACCCATGTTTCGTGAGTAGTGATTCAACATGAATCCATCTCTCGTGAGAATAAATGGAACACTTGCCACTCATCAGATCTAGGTGATGCTCATAGGGGTGAAGCACCGAGACTTCCCGGGAGGTCACCCATCCCAATACTACTCCAACTTGAGCGCGCTTAACTACGTAGTTTCCTCCATGTTTAAACCCAAAGCTTGCAACCCCATTTGCAAAACCTTCACCAAGTGTTGTGCCTTATGAACCCTAAGGGCCCGTTTGGTGAGCGGAATAGGAATACGTATTTCAATAACACCTATTTTGGTGGAATTGCAAAACTCCATTTTTGGGCCAAAAATGGAATACGTATTCCATTTTTACTTCGTATTCCAATCCCGTTTTGGTGCATCCAAACAAGGAATTCAAAATTTTTGAAATACGTATTCCTATTCCGCTCACCAAACGGGCCCTAAGTGTTCCATTTATTCTCATGAGAGATGGATTCATGTTGAATCACTACTCATGAAACATGGGTCAATGAGTTTGACTCAAAATCACACAGTTAAATCCTGATAGCAATATCACAATCATTTTTTAGTTGATCAAAAGTTGGTATTGAAGGTTTGTTGACAACTTGAATGAACGCTTCCAGAGATATAGGTAATCCTCGAAGTGCTATTATGGATAGTTCGTTGTCTTCTACTTTGCTTCTAATAGAAGATAGATGATTTTTTATTTCGGAAATTTTTCCGTAGTAGGATGAAATTGATTCTCCTTTATTCATCTTTGTATTTATTAGTTGATTTTTTAATGTAATCAATCTTCTTGAGTTGTTGATTTCAAATGTATCCTTAAGGGCCCGTTTGTTTGCTGGCATAGGAATTGAAAATTAGAGTAGAAAATTAGAATAGGAATGGAAATGGGGAATGGGAATAAGAAAAGGGCAATTCCAATCCTGTTTGGTATTCACTTGGAATTCGATGGGAATATGTTAATCCATTGTTTGGTTGTACAAAAATGGAATAGGAATAAGGTTAAATTTTGTATTTCTAAAAATATTGCCCTTAATTTTTTTTTGTTTTAATTTATTATTTTTTGGTTAATTTTTTCAATAATGGTAAAACGGTTAATTTATTTTCATTTTTTATTTTATTTATTGAAGTTAATGAGAAATATAACTTATATCATTTTTTAAAACAAATAGATATAATAAAAAAATGTTATAAAAAAAAGGTTTTTAAAAATTAAAATGTTAGAATTTTTTTTTTTTAAATTAAAAAATTAAAAAAAAAAATTAACAAAAAAAAAAAAATCAGATTGGGGATAGGAATGGCCCATTCCAATAACAATTACTTTTTTGGAATGGACATATGCTCATTTTAGGGGCAACATTGGAATATGTTTGCCTATTCCCTATTCCGATTTGGGGATTTCCTATTCCCATTACAGCAAACAAACGGGCCCTAATTGTTTTGAATACTTCAAATGCCTTTTTGAGATTTGAGATGGATGGAAGAATATGATCTTTTACTGAATCAACAATGGTTTTCCTGGGTTTATTATTTCGTCTTTTCCAAGTGGTTTTTTTCAGCCTCATTTTCAGGTATCGAGATATCTGATTCAATGAAGGATTCTGGTTCTAATTCTTCGACAATTGTAATAATTCATATTTTCCATGAGAATAAATTTTCTGCTCCTTCAAGCCTGTCCTCTACTCTCACATTGCTTGACATATTGTTATTTTTGATTCAAGATTTTGAATTTGAAAGTCTCTCATTTGGCTCTGATACCATGTAAAGTTTATTAGATCGAATTGGTGGAGACTGAATTTATAAATAATTATAGATGCAGTATATGTCTGATATGTTTTTAGTTCTCTTCTTGCAGGAACTGCTGAGATAATGTAAAGAGTTGGTATATGATAAGCAACCTGTATCAAATATTCTTATGCCTATAATCAGCGAACTGTTCTAAATATTTCCTTTAATGATTTGGAAGACTGGGATGATTCATTACCCTTTTTATTGATGATTTCCCAGTCTTTCGTTTGAGTATAAGTAAGAATGTGGGGAGGCATGCCTACATAGGGTCATGATCCTACGTGGCTTATGCCATGTAGAGTCATGACTCTATGTAGTCATGCCTAACCTGCCCGACCGTAATAAGGGTTGGAAATACATTTGAAACGGTGCATAACATATATTGTATTTGGCATAACACAAAACAATATTTGATCGGATTTCCACCGATGGATATAACGAATAATCGGTATCAAGGGAAATGATAAAGTTGATGATATATATATATATATATATATATATATATATATATATAATCATAATTTATTCTATTATTTACTATGAGGCTAATATCCTCAAGTTGCCATCTTGTGAGCTTCACACACTAATTATCAGACTGGATGATTCAAAGAAAGCAGCTTTGAATCAGTCTGGATGAAGCCAAGAAAACAGGCTTTGGATCCAGAAACATCCACAGTAAAGGTCTCCTTAGATTTTGTTAAATCCATAGTTCTCTAGATGTGTTAGGCTATTTGCATTGATTATGGTGTACTACATACATTCCATGATAGATGTGCGACACTTTTATGCGTCACGATTCTTCTTCTCAAGTAGCATTTAATTCAAAATAAATATGATTAGTATTGGAGTCTAATCAGGTGCTTTAATCTAATTTTGTCCAATTTGGCTCTAAAAACTTGTTGAAAAAGTCAACAAAGGGTGTTTTGCAACCAAATTCACTCAAAATTCTGTGAAATTCTGTCCGTGTTCCTCCGCTGGAAACCGAAGTTGCCCAAAAGTCGTCTGAATTCAGCAAGGGTTCCTTTGAGAGAATTTTCAGCGAAATTTGGTCTCTGCTAGAGACTTTTGACAGATTCTGACAAGGAGCAGACTTTTGAGAAAATTGATCAGGAATTCCCAGGTCAGCTTAAGAACATTAGATGGCCCGACTTAACAGGGAATTTGCATGTAATTATGAAGTGGATTACTGTATCTCTGATTTTGATTGGATAAAACTATAGCTTTATGCTCACTGGCACGCGGATCATTTTAAAATTTCTTTAAAGAATCTTGGAAAACGTTAGCAGTGGATAGGCCTTGAGATGTTTCAGGTAAAATAGTATGCATGTATTAGCAAGACAGGATTAAAAGGTCAGTTTCTTAACCTATGTCATTTTGCAGTTATTTGAACAATAATAGTGAATCAATTGAAAGGATTAGCAAATGAATGCTTAAGCATCTTAGACTCTTAGCGCAATTGCCAGTATGAATGGAGTTGATATTACCAGAGCCTTTACTACATTCAATAGACATTGTTTTTTCTGTTCTGATGAATGCTTGTACCCGATATTTTTTAGACCCTTCCAATATTATCTGAACGTTTTTGTCCATATCCATTAATTTAGTGTATCAGTATTCTTTGAATTCCTTGTTTTAAATTTAATAGTCCTTTTTTCACAGGTGCAAACAGGGGTTCAGGTCCTGCGTGACAAGCAGGAGATTGCAGAGGCTCGTTCTCAACTCATGAAATCTCAATCTTTAAAGAACAACATCTCTGATAATACTGTTTCACATGAAAATTCAGACACCAAGCCCATTGATCCACATCACCAGCCAGGATTTGCAGGTCCCTCTCAGGCAATGCCATCTTTCTCTTTTCCTTCCCAACCCCAAGCTTCTCTTTCTGCTCCACCACACAACTTACCCTCAGCTTTGCTTTCCCAGCAAGCAGGTAATTCACCTCCATTCCCAGCACATAATGTACCTGCACTGAATACCCAACAAGTGGGTAGTTCACCTCCATTCCCAGCTCCACAAGCTCCCCAGTCGGTCCCTGTTCAAGCTCATTCATCTTCACCTTTAGGAGCACAACAACTACTACCTTTAACTCCTTCTGTACCAAGTGAGCCTTCATATCAAAGCTCGCTTCACCAATCGTCTGCACCTCCACCACCCCCTCCACAACCTCAACAGTATCAAATTCCCTCTCACATGCAGCAGGTGCCTCCAAATGCTATTCAGATGCCTGCTTATTCTCAAAATCCTCAACCACAGCAGCCATCCAAGCCTGTTTCACTTACTTATAGTCAACCTGATCATGCTCCTAATTTGGTTCAGCATGTTCCCCATTCACAAATGCCAGCTCCTGTGTCCCAAGCTAATTATGGACCAGAGCCCCCTTACATGCCTGCAAATTATGGAGGGCTTAGTTTGCACCAGCAACCCCAGCCAATTCCTCCTCCGCAACAACCAGCACCTCAAAGATACAGTGGGGGCCAACAGGCATATGAACCCTCATTTGGAAGAACTAGTTCAGGTCCTTTGCCGTTTCCTCCAAATTATGGTCCAAGCCTTTCAGGCCCCACATATGGCGATTCTCAGTCTTACAGTGCACCACCTTTTAGATCTTCGCCTCAAGATTCAGCTCCAACTGGCGGCAGCGGTCATCCAAGATTACCCACTGCAAAGCCCTTGCAACATTCTTTACCAGTGGCAAGCAGCATAAGTGGATCACCTTCAGGTAGTCCGTCATCTTCAAATAGAGTTCCAGTTGATGATGTGATAGATAAAGTTGCATCAATGGGTTTTCCAAGGGAGCAAGTGAAAGGGGTTGTTCGGAAGCTTACAGAAAATGGACAGTCAGTTGATTTGAATATTGTTTTGGACAAACTAATGAATGGTGGGGAAATTCAACCTCAGAAAGGCTGGTTTGGTCGGTAAATGATGCAAGAACTGTTTGGCTTCAGAATCCAGAATGGAATCATTATTTTTTGTGCAAAAATTCTTCACAGCTTTAAACTAAGAGTCTCGTATTTTAAAATGGACAATTGACTTGAAAATGTGTTAGTCATTTGTTAATTGGTTTGCATTGTGGGATATTTATGGAACCTTCATTCTGTGAAAGTTCAGAATATTGGTTGATTTGGTTTATGTAAATAATGCCTATTTCCAATATGGAAATGTATAGTACGATTTGCACCATTTAAGGTAAAAGTGACATTATGGTTTGCAACAAATATAGCAGTGCTAGTTTTAACATTTTGTTCTAGTATTAATTTTGCAAGCCCCATTACAATGCAATGGGACAGTGCTCTTCAAGTTCAATTTTGACGCTGAAAAATGCAGATATAATGCTCTGTGGGAGACATGATTAAACCATGTCTTTGACAAGTGCTATACAGGTCTTATGCAAATATAATGCTCTATGGCGCAGGGAAACTGATTAAACTGCGTCTATGACAATGCCATACAGCACTTATGCAAATATAATGCTTCAAGGGAGAGGGAAACTGATTAAACTGTCTTTGAGTGCTATACAACTCTTATGCAAATGTGATGCTATACGGGTGAGGGAAAGTGATTTAACCTCGTATTTGATAATGCCTATACACCTCTTACATCTAAACTAAATTTATACTGGGATAACCAGAGATTGTCAAAGATTCTCTAGGGGACAACTATGACAGAGGAACTAATTTTTACCATCTCCAATACTCTTGAACTGAGATGATGCAAGGACAATTGAAGTGTGGAGCAATAATATATCATTTCTTAGCTATCTAACATATAGGCATGTTGTGATATTGCTATCAGGATTTAACTGTGTGATTTTGAGTCAAACTCGAGTCAAACTCACACAGTTAAATCCTGATAGCAATATCACAATTTGACTTGCTGTGCAAATCATCTCCTACTTATCATATAGGCATGTTGTCAAGAGTATCCAGTACTCTCTAATTAAGATAATATGAAATCAATTTTATTTCTTTGGGCTTAACACGTCTTGATTTTTCTGATAATTAATTATATAAGTATTTGGGAAACAAGAAACAAGTTTGCAAGCCTAATTGAATGAGGAAGAGTTCATTCTACCAAGTGGAAGTAGAAGCTTAGAAGCTTAACAATGAACAATGACTAGGGCCCATTATTCAAGTATACTTGCTTTTCGAATTGAAAAGCTTAACAATGAACAATGCCTCTCTTACGTTCTTTTTCCTCCACTGTGTTGTAGTTCTAATTCTTTTGGGAAATGATGATATTTCATACTTGATAGAATATTACATATTATCATATGATCATAATGACCATGAAGTTAGTAGATCCCTTCGTGCTCTCTCTTTTGTTATGTGTTAATTTCCCTTAATGTGTTCCCTCTTGGGGACATCTCATAGTGGATACATTCTTAGTGGATGCATGTATGCTTATGTTAAAGCTATTTCTCCCTTTAATGCATTTTCATTTGCTTTAACACGAGGGAATACACTCCTCTCATTTATGTACACATGTACTTTGGCAATTTTATTTCCTTTGAACTATTGTTATTTCATGGGGGCTTGATTTTTATTGTTCCCTTTCGATCTCTCTCTAGACTATTGACAGTTTGTGAGGCTTGATCCTTATTTTTAATCCTTCTTTGGACTATTGACACTCCAGGAAGTATGATCTTGTTTCTTATACCTTAAGGACACACACATCGTTATGCTTGGTCCATTTTTCAATTCTTCTTTTTGGGAAATAGAGTTCTCTTAAGAAAGATCTTTTTGATGAATTCACTAGAATGCCACATACACTTGCTAGACCATTCAATTCATCTTCAATGGGTTGACTAGCAACACACACTTGCTAGACCATTAAACACCATCTCTTATTGCAACACTTCCCCCTTTTTTTCTTGTGTAGCTCACAATAAGATAAATCTTATTGGGCGAGTTGACTACACTTTCTTATAGAGATATCTCTCTTATTATGTTTTTAGATATGATGAAGACTTTAGTCTCTTGGGGGCTTGATGATTTCTTCATCTCCATACTCAGGATAAGAGTGGATTTTTCTTTTGATTTACTTTACCATGAGTTTGAGGTAATTCATACTCCGCTAAAGTGGGGGCTAAACTTTACCATGAGTTTGAAGTAATTCATACTTCGCTAAAGTGGGGGCTAAATGTACCATCTTAAAATGGAAACACTTGTGATTTAAGACCCTTTAGCACCCATCTCATAGGGACCTCTTGGACTATGGATGAATCTATTCTCAATATTCTCTTCTCTTCCATCTCTTTTTACTTCTTATGATTCCATTTGCACTTCATTTTGGGTCTTTTGGAGCTTTCCTCGAGCCCTTCCCTACAAATAAGTCAACCAAGTTGACCTCTTCCTCATGGATTTGGGAGTACAGGGCTCGAAGTACCTTGAAGTATCTAATCATTTAATTTTATCTCCCAGACGGCTTTTATTATTTCCCTACCTGAAACCTAGTGTATAAGGAGACTTGGGATCTCCGCACACACACACACACACACACACACACACACAATGAGAAGATAAGACATCGAGCAATTCAAGAGCTCAAAGCATTCAAGCAAGGACTTTTTCATCAAGCAATCAGGATCCATTCTGAGCATTTCCTCTTCAATATCTAGCATTTGTTGGCCATCAAGGGGGGATGTCTACATTGAGCCATTCATCATCTTCTTCATTGATGCACATTTACATCCGTGGCTCCATGATGTGGTTTTAGTAGATCCATTGAAATTGTGGAGATATCCTACTTCTTACATACCAAATTCAACATCTACAAAACACGAGGCAAAATCTTTATTGACGGGGTTTTTTACAAGAACAAGATAACAAATTTTTGGTTACAAATCAAGAAATAACTCATCAAAAGCTTTTGGAAAAAATGGGGTCGACTTGGTTATAAACCCCAAGGAACATAGTGACCTCGTGGAACAGTGTCCTGACACTTTACTCCAATTCAACCTGATCCAAAGGTCTTTGTAGTAGTTTGAGTTTTTTTTGGGTTTTCTGTTTTATTTAGGGATCCATGGATGGAATTTCTTAATCGAACTCAAATCTATACTTTTTGGAGCAAAAATATATTTTCCTCTATGTAGTTCAAGGTGAGTCTTCTATCTTTCATTTTAATTTTCAATTTAGACATAATTCCATATTTAAATTGGTTTGTGTGCATGCATTTGACATCTAGATTTACATTTCAAAACTTACTTAATCAATTAGTTCAATTTGCATTTACATTTATACATATCACACATGGGAGAATGAGTATTTATTTGCATCATATTCTTTTTAGTAATTAAAATTCAATATTAGAAACCCTTCCTCTATTTGGGTCTTGCTAATCTAATTCAAATTCAGAAGGCATTGTGCTTGGAAATTCCCCACTACAACATTTGGGGTCAAATTGCAACGACAATTTGCGATGGCGGTGTAATTTGTGGCGACTTTTTTTTTTTGCAATTGTCTTTGATGATGTCACAATACTAACGTTGGTGTCATAATTGCGAAGCTCTTGCGAGGATAAAACAAAAAAAAAGACAAAGAAACATGACAATCATTTTCCATTTGTTTTGATTTTGGAGAGAGCTACACATGAAAGAGGTGGAGATGTATGAACGTTGTCATGGCGCCCTTGTGATCGATGCATTTGGTGGTTGTGCCTTCGTGATCTTTGCGTTTCGTTGTCTTGCCCTTGCTTTGTGATTTTGCGATTTCATTGTTGTATCGTGCCCTTGCTTTGCAATTTCATTGTCATACCGTGCCTTTATTATTTACGTGCCCTTGCTCTACGATTTTCTTCAAGGGCAAGAAGGGGTACGTATGTAAAAAATAATTATTTTCCTTGTAAACATGTTTGTTTTTATATTTCCTTCTAAAGATGTATCTCTTTATATATTCGAAGAGATCTTTTTCAAGGTGTTTAGTGTATATGATCCAATTGCATACATATTCCAGAATCCAAATAATAAAACAAGAAAACTCACTCAACCTGTGCTAAGTGACTTACCTCAAGATCTTGCACAAAAATCATGCAAACTATGAAAAATGGGCTGAGTTTGCAATAAATTTTACAAAAATATATCATAGTAGATATTTTTAGAAAGAAACAAACCATAACCAGTTAAATGGGTCTAGTTGTTGATTAGCTGGATTGATATATATGTATATTTAACTAGGTTATGGCATCTGTAAGGGAATGGGCCTCGTGATTATGAATATGTGTTTGGTGCATTTCTTTCCCGTGATATATATCTCTGCATTTTGTTGTTGTGCCCTTGCTCTGCAATTTGGTTGTCATGCCCTTGTGATCTCTGTGTTTCATTGTCGTGCCCTTGCTTCGCAATCTCGGTGTTGTGCCCTTGCCCTACAATTTTGTTGCCACGTCGTGCCCTTGCTCTATGATTTCGTTGTCATGTTGTGCCCTTGCTCTACGATTTTTTTGCCATGCCCTAGCTCTGCGATTTTCTTCAAGGGTATGTAAATTTTGGTTTCTTTTCCTTCTAAACAAGTATCTGTTTACATCTCCTTTTGAACATGTATATCTAGAGATCTTTTTTAAGGTGCTTATTACATATTAGCTACACAATAGAAAAATTGATCCAACTGCATACATATTCCAAAATCCAAATAATAAAACAATAAACCTCACTCATCCCATGCTAAGTGACTTACCCCAAGACCCTCCACAAAAATAATGCAGACCGGGAAAAATGGGCAGAGTTCGCAATTTTTTTTACAAAAACATATCATAGTAGATATTTTTAGAAAGAAACTTAGCCATAATCAATTAAATGGATCTAGTTGTTGATTTGTTGGGTTGATTACAAATTCCTGTAGAGCTTTCATTAGATTAGGTATAATAAAATGAACAATCAATTGTTCCTAGCTAGCAAGATCAAATACAGTTCTCCAAGGTGATAAAATTGCATATGCAAGGAATTGAAGAATAACTTTAGTGAAGAGTTGAGTGTAAGGAGTTGAAGAAGCAAGTTCTGCTTTTGTATAAATGCCATAATCATGAGGCTCATTCCCTTGCAGAAGCCTCTAGCACAATGACATTACCTCTAAACCATGCAAAGGATGTTGAAGTGGCTCCCAACCTTGAAACACTTTTATAAGAATTTTATATTTGGACTGTAAATTCTCAAAGACACTTGCAAGTGATTTCAATGTCATAGTACCTACCACAACACTTTTATGGATTCTATCCAATGGCTCCCATAATATCCTCTATGCTGTCTATCTATTGTTTCTACTGTGCAGTCTCTTTCTAAAGCCATTCCTTCTCCTTCTCCTTCTCTTTCTAAAGCGGCTCCTTTTCCTTCGCTCTCGTGCCTTAACTTTTAATTATCAAACTTCTGAACATCTACCTCTACCTTGTCTAAAATCAACTTCACATTGTGTTATATCTCTAGCATAGGTGTTTGATCATTGATTACTTTCATTTCAGCATTCAAGTTTTCAAGATTGGTCAACACCCTCACTTGCGAACCTCTCATGTCAAGCACTTTCTGAACTGTTTCAACACCATGTTCTTGCTTCTGAGCTAATCTTATAAAACATACATTTTGTTGAACAGTTGTAAACTCTTAGAAAGTGCATTGTTGCTTTCATGTATGTATGTATGTATGTATATGTGTATATATATGTATGTATGTATATATACAGAGAGATCTTGTAGATTGTGGATTATGGATTATAAACAAAAAAAGAAAAGAAAACATGACATTAATTATTCCCCATTTGTTTTGATTGATTGTGGAGAGTTGCACGCGAAAGATGGTGGAAAGCTCCGAATAAGGGTGGAAAGCTCTAAACGTTGGTGGAGATCAGTGGAGATTTAGGATTTTCTTCAAGGGGAGAAGAGGTACCTATGTAAATTTTCTTTTCTTTTCCTTCTAAACATGTATCTCTTGTTCATATATAATAGTTTTGGTCAGATTTAAGGATAATTGATTATGATGATTGTATGCATGTGCATCTACGTATGTAAATCAATTCACTATGTGAACTGCTTTACATGTGCACACACACACACACACTTGCATAGTACTTGTGCTAAATTAAATTAATCATTCATGTCTTCAATTCACACAAGCAATTATCCTTGCATTCAATCGAATTTATTCATACCGAATTAAGTATGCAGAAATCTGTACTTATAGATTATATTATCTTTTGGTGATTGAGTAAAGATCTCATGCATAATATCGTCCAAGTAATGATCGAATGCATTCACATTAAGTCATAATAGGATCGAGCAGATGATCTATTTATGTTACTTCATACTTGTTTTATTGGACAATTTTTTTAACATACTTAGTAATACTAGAATTATACAACTACAACTAGTACTCTTGTTTATTTTATTTAATCATATACATTTAGGACTATTATTTTTCTTAAAATTAGACTGTATATTTGTTATCACTAAAACACAAATATAGATCTCTAATAGTTATCTTTTTAATTTCAAGATCTTCATATTTAACGTGAAGAGTTTCCACTACTAGACAGTGGAATATCCACAATGAGGAGCCACATAGCTCATGACTTTTTCCACCAAATTATATTATTATTGCATTTTTATCCTTCAAAAATATTATAGGTGAACGTTCTTATGATTCTCCATATATTTAATAATTTGTTGCTTGTTGTTTGAAGTAATTTTCTATTATGAGATAGAGACATCTATCATAAGGATGGGCATGCCAATTTTGATTATCCCGCTTTCAAAGTTGATTCCCTTATCAAATTAATGAAACTACTTGCAACTGACACCCTGATTTTTTGCAACTTGCCTGATCAACCATTCATGCAACCATCTTCCTCCTACCCCACCATCTAATCTTTTGTAAGTCTCTCTCCTCTAAAGACCCAATACATGGAGCCATTATCATCATGAGTAGACCCACTCTCCTCAAACGAATTCAATCAAAACTATTCATACCAAACTAAGTATGCAAAAATCTGTAAATACAAATTATATATTCTCTTGGTGATTGAATAAAGATCAAATACAATTTTCCAAGGTGATAAAATTGCATATGCAGATGGTATGTATGTATGTATGTATGTATGTATGTATCTCTACATCTTGTTGTCGTGCCCTTGTGATCAACTGCTAGGGGAAATATAAAGAGATACATGTTTAGAAGGAAAAGAAAAAAACATTTACATAGGTACCTCTTCTCCCCTTGAAGAAAATCACAAAGCAAACACTACTACATTTGGGCTTGAACACCATAAATTACACTGCCATCATAAATTATTGTCGCAATTTGACCCCAAATGTTGTAGTGAGCTGCAAAGGGCACAAAGATCACAAGGGCACGACACGACAACAAAATTGCAAAGAAAGGGCAAGGAGATCACAAGGGCACAAAAACGAAATCCTAGATCTCCACTGATCTCCACCAAGGGCACGACAATGAAATGAAGAGATCACAAGGGCATGACAACCAAATGCAGCGATCACAAGGGCACAACAACGAAATATCCACCAACGTTAAGAGCTCTCCACCCTCTTTCACACACAACTCTCCACAATCAAAACAAATGGGGAATGATTTATGTCATGTTTTCTTTTAATATCTAAAATCAACTTGATATTGTTATTGTAATTCTATCATAGGTGGTTGATCCTCAATAGCTTTCATTTCAACATTTCAACATTCAATTTTTCAAGTTTCCTCTTCATTATATAGTCCTTTCCACCCTAAAAACCACTTTGTTACTTCATTAAAATCAGGACATGAACAAAGCCAATGATAAAACAAATCCCATAGTTCAAAATCCAAATAATAAAACAATAAAACTCACTCAATTTGTGCTAAGTGACTTAGCTCAAGATCCTGCACAAGAAATAATGCAGAGTTAATGGGAAATATGTATATATATAATGTATGTATGTAGGGGAAATATAATGCCCATTAACAATGACATCAATTGTGCAAATACATGAATGGTTACATCCTTGACTTCCATTGTTGGGCTAGCATAGGGAGCCTTTATATCCAACCATTTGTTATAAATTGGGGAATGTGCTTCATACTTGGCATTCAAGTGATGCATCTGCATATGCAATTTTATCACCTTGAAAAACTGTAATTGATCCTACTAGTTGGGAACAACTAATTGTTCATTTTATTATACATAATTTGATGATAGTTCTACAGGAATTTGTAATCAACCCAGCTAATCAACCTAGACCAATTTAACTAGGTTATGGCTTGGGCATGTGCTATTCCCATTTATCATATGGTTACAATGTTTGAGGCAACATTTTTTATTTGTGCAAGATATGGAGGAAGAGCGATGGTGTTGGCAAACATGAAAATTTAGTAATGCCAAGTCACCTTGAGGAACTTATGTATGCTCTTGGCAAACATGCCATCGGAAATGTTCATCATAACCTTTTTTGCTTTTACATGTTTTTGCATGGAACCTTCACACACGTAGTGCTCATAAATGTCTACTTAAGAATGTATGTGAACTTGCAAGATCTAGTTTGAAGCTGTAGTTTTTAAACCCGAATGCCATCATTTCTTTTCACATTAATCACTTGTACAGTAATATCATAATAAAGAAAATATTTAATTACTTAAGAAAAAAAATACATAATATCAAGGAACTAACACTCCATTACATATCATCCCAATAGACCAAACCTGCCGAATTAATGAACAAGGTAACCAATCCCATTGCTGACTGAAATCAACCTGACAGAGACTTCAATAGGGAAAAGATTACCATTTTCTTGAAAAAATATTTCAAACTTACTCAAATCATATTCTTTTGCAACCCCAGATTTGAAAGGTGACCAAGTTATCTTCATCTTTTTCTTCTTTCGCTCAACTTCAAGAAATAAAACATTCAGAAGACCCCATCTAGCCAAGTTTGTATCTATTGGATCTAGAGCATTCATCACCTCCAAATATAGATTTTTCGCAAGCATCCTCCTAGCCACACCATATGCAGAAATAGGATGACCCAAAATTTGTATTATAGGCTGGAATAAGTCAAAGACCACCCTATCGTCGTGAACGTGACCATCAAACCAATAATCTACTCTCAGTAGCATAATGATCGCATCCTTCTCCTGCTCATTGGCCTGCTTGAAGATCCTAGCCACTTGAGCTTCTGGCACCTCCTCCACCACCACAACTTGTGCGCACCTATACTGAATTTCCAAGAACACCATTTGATTTGAGATAAAAAAAAATAGAGGCCCAAATAAATAGAAAAAATTGTGACAATCTCCTGTTAATCTGAGCAGTACTGATAGAATACTACAAAAGATCTGAGAGAAAGATTATTCAGATCTAAGGATGACATCAAAAACACAAAAAATTTACGAGAACACCATTGACCATATACAAGGGGATTCTTTCAGACTTTAACCAATGCCTTTACTGACAAACGCCTGCATATCTTCTAATAGAATATCTAACAAACTCTATGGAATGCGATCTCCACTCATCAAATCTGTCTCATCATTTCAATCAATCCCCACATTTTCCAGGAAGTCAACATCCCTATTACTCTCTCAAAAAATATGCTGGAGCTAGAAATTGTCAAAAGGCCGAAGGTGATTCGAGATAAAGTCTCTACCAATACTTATGAGGATTACTAATCAAAACTTGTCATGGGTCAAAGAAAGGAAAAGGAAGGATCATAAAGCATTATTCTTGTGCAGGATCTTGAGCTAAGTCACTTAGCACAGGTTGAGTGAGTTTTATTGTTTAATTATTTGGATTGTGGAATATGTATGCAGTTGGATCAATTTTTCTATTGTGCTAAGATGTAATAAGCACCTTGAAAAAGATCTCTCTGTATACATACATACATACATACATATACATACATACATATATACATACATACCTATACATGTATGTATGTATGCATGTATCATGTGGAGATATAGGATTTTGTTGTCGTGCCCTTGTGATTACTGCATTTCATTGTCGTGCCCTTGTGATCTATGCATCCCAAGTATCTACTGTTGTTAATTTGGGCATCACTATATGATCTAGAATGTTATGAAGTATTGAAGCTGGTAGTAACATCTCCCATGTCTCTAGAAAACATAGCATGAGTTTAGGATCCCTTGGCTCCGAAGAATTTGTAGCAGCTATTCTCACTACTGTAATGATTTGTTTCTTTTTAAAAATATCTGCTATGATATGTTTTTGTAAAATTTCTTGTGAACTCTGCCCATTTTTCCTAGTTTGCATTATTTTTGTGGAGGATCTTAATGAGGTAAGTCATTAGTTAACACCTTAAAAAAGATCTCTCTGTATATACATACATACATACATACATACATGTATGTATATATGTATGTATGTATGTATGTATATCATGTGGAGATCTAAGATTTCGTTGTCGTGCCCTTGTGATCTCTGTATGTGTGTGTGTGTGTGTGTGTGTGTGTGTGTGTGTGTGTGTATAAATCGAGAGACCTTGGCATAATAGGAAAATAATAAAACTCACTCAATAGGTAGCATGGCCACAAATGCGATAGCAACACCTATTGGTAAGTAGATTCCTCTTTTTCTCTCACATTTTTCATGTGTTTATTTCATTTGAACTATTATTTCTTAGGGGGCATTTTCTAATATTTGATTCATTTTATGTAGGAGGCGATGACGACATTCCTAGATGTACCCATATGATGAATTACTCGTTAGCAATGAAGATGTTCAAATGCATGGACAACAAGTGGAGTTGGAAAAAAAAAGGGCTTACATTTTTGTTTGAGGTCTTTAATTAGGTACTAAATAAATGTAATTGTATTGTGTCTTATTAGCTCTGTGTGTTGTCTATGCATTTGAATGCAACATGCATTCTCAATTCAAAGTGGCATAATCTTATTTTGGATGCGATGGAAAAATGACATGCACCAGAAGATGGGAAAATGATGTCACTTGCAGGTATGGAACTTTTTTTTGTATTTTAAACATTGATCCTTTCTTAAAGATTTTAGATATTAACAAGGAATTTAGATGTTTGGGGGGGGGGGGGGGGGGTGGGGTGTGGGGCCAAATGAGCTTCCACCTTCACGTGGTTGGCCCTAATTAGTAAAGAATATTAAACTATTCTTGAAACCAAGTGAAGCTCAATATTAATCGTAATAGAAAAAAAATGGAATGTGTGATGTGGAAAACACACTCTCCAATGACACACATTCTATATTTTTCTTCTACCACGTAGTCGTCACAACTCGAATGGCTAGCCATCAGTTCTATAGTGTTGTTGCCACCTATCCATTACTATTGCGACAAATAGGTACGATGACTAGTAGTCATATCCACAACATTCTCGTCGCTTGGACATCACACATGTGAAGATGGGAAAATGATGTCACTTGCAGGTATGGAACTTTTTTTTGTATTTTAAACATTGATCCTTTCTTAAAGATTTTAGATGTTAACGAGGAATTTAGATGTTTGGGGGGGGGGGGGTGTGGGGCCAAATGAGCTTCCACCTTCACGTGGTTGGCCCTAATTAGTAAAGAATATTAAACTATTCTTGAAACCAAGTGAACCTCAATATTAATCGTAATAGAAAAAAAATGGAATGTGTGATGGTGGAAAACGCACTCTCCAATGTCACACATTCTAGATTTTTCTTCTACCACGTAGTCGTAGAAGAAAAATATAGAATGTGTGACATTGATCCTTTCTTAAAGATTTTAGATGTTAACGAGGAATTTAGGTGTTTGGGGGGGGGGGGGGGGGTGGGGTGGGGTGTGGGGCCAAATGAGCTTCCACCTTCACGTGGTTGGCCCTAATTAGTAAAGAATATTAAACTATTCTTGAAACCAAGTGAAGCTCAATATTAATCATAATAGAAAAAAAATGGAATGTGTGATGGTGGAAAACGCACTCTCCAATGTCACACATTCTATATTTTTCTTCTACCACGTAGTCTGTAGTGCCTACCCCTAAGTCGCATTTCAGTTATCCTTGCCAAACTCTTTTAGGCCAATTTTATGTTTGATGATTACTATTATTATTTTAGAGATTATCAGATGTGGTTTTACACTCAGTTATTATATGATGAGATTACTTGGTACTCTATATTTCATGCATGTATGATGATTATTCAATGTTTTCAATTATCGATGATGATTAGTTAGATGGTTTAATAGCACATGTGCTTTCTTATGGATACTTACCCCATACTGCATGTGTATGGTGTGCGTGTTTGTTTTCTTTATGTATGGTGTTTCTGATGTGGTTAAGGAAGGGAGTCGTAGTCACCTGCTAGTCGGGATCTACACGATGCACCACTTCCTGCCATTGTCTGTTTAGCTTAGAATATTATGTTTGTACATGTGTGGATTTTATGCAGGTTGCAGGTACCGGGTATCGACTTCCCTGAATTGCCAGGATGAGCGTACCCTATCGCATTATCTCTATGGTAAGAGAGGAGAGATAAACTCTTAAGTCCAATTCCTAAAACCCTTTAGCTAATTGTCCTAATTGATAATTAGGACAAGTAACTGAGTTAAGTACCCTCCGAATGCGTTAGATGACGTTAATTCGTGATTATAACCCTTTGTTTTATTTAGTATGTGTTTTTCTATGATGGGTTTTCGTATGTTGCTTTATGAGTCCTTGATGTATTTTCTATTAATTAAGTCTAATTAAAAAGGTTAATTAATGATTTAATTTAATAAAAAATTATAATGATATTTTAATATTTAATTATATTTAATTAATTGAGAAATTAATTAAATAAAAAGAATTAAATTTGGAGATAAAAGTTTTAAGTATAATTTTAGAATGTGATAATATTTATTTAATTTAATAAAAATATATATATATATATATATATATATTTGGAGTTTATTTTTAAATAAATGCTAAATATTATTATTAATTGAATTAATAAATATTTTATCAATTAAAGTTTCTTAAATAAATTAAAAGTGGAAAAGATATTAAATTATTAAAGGTTCTAGATCGCATGATCTAAGCATGAGCTTAAATATGAGAAATTAATTAAAAGATAAAATAATAGAAAATAATAATGTTGTTTTAATTTCATAAAGTGCGCATGGGTTTAAAAGTAATAAAGATTAAAATAGAAGTCAAGTGGAATATTAAATAAAGTTATTTAATAATTCATTTAATGTGCATTAAAAGATAAAACAAAGATTAATAAAAGTTTATTTGAGAGTTAACTCAGTTGAGTAAAGAGTCTTCTCGGGTGAACGCACAATTAAGTGCCCCGATTTGAGGAGAAAACTCTTTATCACAACTTTAGGGGTTCATTTTAGAGCACTGCAGATATTGGACACGAATGGGGACCAGGAATTTTGGGAGACAGAGAATTTTGGAGAGACAACTTTTAGAAGCGAATTTCAGAAGAGGAATTCTAGGAAAGATTTTCAGAGGAAAGTAATTGAAGAGGAGCAAATTCTCTCACAGTTTTTCGGGGATTTCATGTTAGCATCAAGACCAGGTAGGGTCTTGTGCTTTGATTGTTAATTAAATACGTAATTTCTCTTTCCTGTCTTCTTCGTGTTTGTGGATTGTACATTTGAATTCTTTGTGATAAAAGCGTCAATATTTCAATATTTTAAATTATTAAATACTTGTCAATATATTCGACATACATAGAGATTAAAAGAGTGATCAGGAATCCTCTTTTTTCTAGATTAAAGAAATTAGAATTATAATTTGGGAAGGGTTTGACTCTAAAAATGAAGATTTTAAATTGAAAAATTCGAATGGTTAATAGAATTTTCTCTATCAGATTATAGTTGTAAATGTTATTTAAAAATAAATTTAAAAAAAATAAAAATAAAAAATAAATTAAAATTAAAATTAATTGAAATAAAGTAAAGATGAATTTTGTTTATGATTATTAGTGAGAATTTAAAATAAAATAAAGATTGTTATGTATTTAAAATATTATTAGAGAAATTTAAAAAATAAAAAATAAAACACATAAAAATGTGTGTTTTAAAATAATACAATAGAATAATATATATACTTTCTTTTACACATGTTGTGGGGGGGATTGTTTAAAAGTTTTATTAAACAAAAATTTAAAATAAATAAATATATTAAATAACATAATAACTCACCCCACTTACCTCATTAACTAGCGGCGTACCCAATGTACTGGCCTGCGAATTCGCAGCAGTACGTGCGCGGAGCAGGGCTGCCGCATATGTTAATGGCCGGCAGACAAAACAGCCGCACGGCTATATTAAAGTTAGCGCTAACATATGTGGGTTGTAATATAAGTTTTATTATTATTACTATTAACATAATATATAATATTAAGTTTTAATTAACATTTAATAAATAAATTTTATTAAATGTTTAAATTTTTAATAATTTTAAAATAAAATTACTTTTTTATAAGTTTATTAATATTATTTATTATTTAATAGTAATTTCATAATAATAATTATTATGTATAATTTTATTAATAAAATTTACTATGTTAATTTTATTAATATGTTAATAATAATTTATTAACAAGTTTTATAATTATTTAGTAATTTGATTAATGGAAGTTGATATTAATTTTCTTATTAATGAATGAGTTTAATATTAATTGTTATAAATAATTAATAAAAGAAGAGGATTAGATTATCTTACATTAATACAAAGTGGAATTCAAGAATTACTTTAATAATAATGATATTAACCTTAACTAATTCAAAATTATTTTATTGTAAGGACAAGCATTATTATTTCAGTAATATTTGAGTATTATAAGGAAATTGACTTAATATTAAGGGGTAATTTTATATTTTATTTGAAGAGACGAATGGGTTAACCATTAGGATCAAACTCAAGAACTCGCACTGTGAATGGAAACGAGAAACTTTACTGTAAATTGAAACTTTATGCCTTTTAATAGGATCGAACTATTAGACTATCATGTTTTCTATGTGTTATCTATAATTTGGGGTTTTGGGTGGTCCTAGAGTGTTGACCAGTTTAGGTTGTTACTAGAGGCTCGGGGGTTATGCGAATGTGATGACATGATGATTTGTTCTCGATCTCTTTATACCTGACCTTGGTAATGTGATGCTATGCTCTATGATGGATGTGTTTACTAGTTGTTATTGTGTTCCAGCCTCTTGAGAGGACTAAGGTGTTTTAAGTGATTGTTCTTGATGACGTCATGATTGTGACATGTTTGACATAACCATTATGAGTCATCGATCAGTATTGTGTTTTAGTATTGGAATACTTTCTGGTTGCTCGTTGAAGAACCATTGGGTATTGCGACTTATCATTGATGCCTTCAGTTGCTGATAGAGAACTGTTGTGATCATTATGATTATTATTTGATGCTTTCCAGTTTCTCGTGGAGAACTGATGTGATTATTGTGGCTTATCTTTTTATGCTTTCCAGTTGCTTGTATAGGACTGAGGTGATTTTGTGTTTTGTGATTTCATAAGCCTAGGGTAGGTTGTCTATGTGTAGTATCGGGAAGTGGCTTGCAATGAGGGACGGGAGACCCGAAGTGGCTCTGGGGATGACTCATTGTAAGTTGTTTGTTTTAATAAGTGAAAACATCTCACCTAAATACTGAATTAAATGAACCTAATAAGATAATTGTATGTTCTCTCCCATGCCTTGAGTGCTAGTACAGGCTAGGATGGGGTAGAGCGAACGCTTGGTTATGACCTTGCATTCCATAGTATGCCTCATCAGTACGAGAGGATACTAGTGGCCGCAGGATCAGTAGGGACCCGAGATTCCTAAGGGATTGCTCAGGTAACTTCTACATGACTTTTGCGATGACACTTTCCCGCTTGCATAGCAGGTTTCCTACGTGTCTTTGTGGTGCCTCTGGGTCTAGATGT
The DNA here is from genome assembly GCA_028749045.1 of Cupressus sempervirens. Lineage (NCBI taxonomy): Eukaryota > Viridiplantae > Streptophyta > Pinopsida > Cupressales > Cupressaceae > Cupressus > Cupressus sempervirens. The sequence continues at coordinate 150,839,136 of CM053790.1, forward strand.
CTATCTATGTTGGAACCTTTGAGTTAGTGTACTTTTAAGATTTCCCAGACGTAGAGAGTATTTGTGTTTTGTGTTTTGATACCTTGTTTGGGACTTGAGACTATCTCCTCAGCACGGTGGGAGTGGACCATTTAGGTTCCACACGGTCGGATGGTAGTGCTTTTACTCTTACCATTTGAGATCCGTCTGGTGCTACCATGGCTGGAGCTTCTTGGGATGCTTGTTCATAATGTTTAGGTGATGTGTTCTACTTTGGAGGATCATCTTATGCTTTATTCTTTCATTTTAGAATTCTTTATGCGTATGTGGTAGCATGTTAGATTTCTTTATACATATAAGGTAGTATGTTTTAGGAGTGATGTCCCTATTACTATACTACCGATGATCTCTTTGGTGACTTGGGATGTTACGCGTGGGGGATGGCTAGGGCCCATGATGGTCTAATGATGTTATTGATGGTTGGGAGGAACCACGCACTTAGATTAGTTGTGTTTTATGATAGATGGATAGTTGTATTTCATGTTGGATGTTTATATCTTTTATGATGGATGGATGTATCATGTATGGTATATGATTTCATTTATTTTACTGTACTTTGTATCATGGATTGAGGATGATGTATCTTTATCTTTACATATGTATATTCTTTTAAGCCTATCATACCCTGTGACATGTACAGTGGATGATTGAGCATTCCGGATTAATTTGCCAAGAGGCATTCAGAACAAATGTATATTATGGACATTGGAGTTTCTAATTATTCTTTCATATGTATGTGGTAGTTGTTAGACTTAGAATTAATTAAATTTAAATGTGACTCAACGTCTTGGGATCCTTAAGGAATGTAACTGGTTATGTATGTTTGTTGATGACTACATGTTATTGCTTCCGCTACTATGTGTTTGATGTGTATGTTATACTTTCTTATTTAAAAAAAAAAAATGTTTAGCAAACTTAGTGAAACTATAGGTTAATTCTTTTGGATCCCTTGGTGGGGCGTTACATAGTCGTCACAACTCGAATGGCTAGCCATCAGTTCTATAGTGTTGTTGCCACCTATCCATTACTATTGCGACAAACAGGTACGATGACTAGTAGTCATATCCACAACAGTCTCGTCGCTTGGACATCACACATGTGACAAGGCCTTCGACGGTGTATTGCCCCCTATAGATTCAATTTATGATAGCTTGGGGTGACGTAATTAAGATGGAAGACCTTGTCATCACAAATTTTGATGACAAAAGTCCAACACCTGTCTCATGGGAGCCAATTTCTATTGGAGTCACTTGGGCGACGGGTTCCTCTCGCCATTATGACGTCCTACCATCGCAAATCAGGTCCAAATGTAGTAGTGCCTTCTCCCCATATACATATTTAATGCTTTAGCACGTGAAGTGGAGGCATTTACCCTATTTGAGTGCTTCCATTTCCCCACTAAACATGTAATATTATTCAAACCACCTGAAGTGGTTCAATGATGTAGAGAAACTTGTGAAAGTTGCAACACAAGGTTTCCCTTCACTAATTCTATCACTTAACCATACAATGACTAGTTTTCTATGAGCCTTCCTACGATCTCCCTAAGCCTTTGTCCTACCTTCCAAAGGTTTATTGTGAACAAACCTAAACACTTTGATACCAATACAAAGGTCTTGATGAAAATTTGCTCCAATTACCACAATTTCTCTACCAACTAGGATTCCAAGTCATACAACTCCTCGTTACCTTAAACTAGGTGGATTTGATAACTTTTGGTCATTACAACAATGGGTTCTACTAAAACTTGAAAGATGCAAATAGTTTCACTACATGACCTAGTAGGTCTAACTGGATTATCCCTCCTAGTTGAGTTTTTAGCCTTCAACTTTCATAGCACCTGAAAAACCCCATGAACTAATCACCACTCTAGATACCCATTTGGAGGTTCTTTACAATATTAAATAAATGGATGTGTTTACCACTAAGTTTGAGAACCCAATTTGAGAAATTTCTAGGCTTATTAGGTCCTCGCAGACAACTTCACAAACAATGGCTTCAAACTTGCTCCCAAACTACCACCATGTCAATCCAACACATGCATGGGGTTTGTATAAGCTATGAGAACCCAAATCCACAATTAAACTCCTCTATTCAATCCCTTACACCCTATTGCAATATCATTTCTATTGCTCCTTGGCTCAACACTACGTAGTGACCAACCTATGACATCAATGTAAAAATAGCAAACTTGTTGTTGTTTCATAACTACCAAGCAACAAAACACTTGATACCAGGATAATGAAAAGTAACTTAGTCTAAGGGTTAGCTATGTCCTATGCTTAACTAAGAAATCTTCATATCTGGACCCAACTTCAACAAAACCACAAGGATTTTCTACTCTTTAGGTTTTGCAAAACCAAGGCGGGTGCACTTGAGGGATAAAAGGGCTCATAACTCAAAACTATCTTCACACTTCATTCACTCACTAATATTCTTCTACATAAATTATCCCTATAACAGATATTTGGTCACAATTCTTCTCAGATTTACAGATAATCTTGAGTTACAACAACTTACTACAACACACAGAGATTAAACGCAAACAACTGCTAACCAACAATTAAATTCTTTATACATTAAAGTAAAATTGATTTGATTTTTTTGAAATTTTTCTTGATGCAAATCTATGATCTTTTCATATGCACACTAAATAAATGATCAGTGCCTCATCCATTGGGCATTCAGAGTACACCCAACTATTTTGACCTAATCAATTGTATTACAATCAATATTATCAACAATTTACCCTAAATCTCATTCTTATGTATATCCTTCTTAATTACTAGTAATCCTATCACCTCACTGAAGCATTTACTTAATTCATTGATTTAAAAGCAATAACAAATTGATATACAACCTATCCTAGTTGAATTAAATTGAATAATATTTTCTCACACAACCTCAAGATAACCAGTTAATAACAATGGAGACAAGATTCAGAGAAAACAAATATGGCGGTAACTCTCCTTTGTATTAATTTTCTTTGAAAATCACACAACATTGATGTAAAACTTAGAACAACTTAGGAAAAGACAACACAATCCTTAAATGTTAATGTATTCTCAGGTTTGTAGAGAAAAAAAATCACAAAATTAACATCAAGAAAATTGGACCGAATGTAAGCCTAGCAAATACTAAAAATTACATAAGAGTTTAGGCCCCTTCTTTAGCCTTGGGATCTCATTTATATAGCATGAGATGCAACAAGCTTTAGGCTTAGAGAGGAAGGACAAATTTCCTGAAGATAGAAAGATATTTACAAAAAGGCTATTGTCATAAAAGACAAAAATATGTGCAATAGAATGTCTTTATCATGAATATTCTTTTTGTGAGGCCAATTTTGTTGTAGCTCATTATTGTCGTTTCTTTTTCAACTGTGGGATAGCTTGATCTGTTGATTAGATGTCCGGTTCTAATACTTGGAAACTCAATATAACTCGTGGCTCTCCCTGCAAATTATGCTGAACTGACAAGCCAACAGTTACACTTGATTCTTTTACTGCCAAATCATTAGTTTGTTCAACTGCCTCTATTATTGCAATTGGTTGGTCTTCTTTTGTCTGTTGTGGTGTATCTATTATTTGCAATTCATCTTGATCCATCACATCGCGATCACTTTCTGCAGATAACAACTAATTAGTTTGAACAAGATCTGCCATCCACTTGTCAAAAAGTGTGTCATCTGGCTAGTTGAAGTTCAAAACTTCTTGCTACTTCTTTAAGACATCCTCTCCTTGCTTCTCAATCTCCTCAAAATCCCTTTTTAAAGAATTAAAAAATATTTGCACCTTTGCAATTTATTCAACTGTCTTACCAAACCATATGTAGCCCTTTTCACTTATGACCTTATTGAATCAAATCATCCTATTCTTTTGCCCATTCCTCTTTGTCCTTTATTTTATCCACATCCCTGAGTCCATGAGGAAAAAGCTCAAAATTCTCACTAAGATATTTTGAGAAATAGTTTATGATTCTCTTCTAGAGTGTGACTCTCCTATCATCAAAATCAGAGAGGTCATTAGTCATAGCATATGTTTTTTTCTATGTGTTCATAAGATAGACTAATGACTGAGAAGCATAAAATGGTGACATCCCATTTCCTATTGTTCTATTTTTTAACAATTGGCTTTAAGATGGCATCATTATTTTTCAGCTTATTCCATACATTCATCAATTTTTCCAATTGTTCATAGAAAATAGGCCACTTAATTCTATCCACCATATACATAATTTTATCTCTTAACTTATCCTCATATTGAATATCTAATTCCACATGCAAGGTCCATAGTTTCGCCTTTTCTTCCTCAAACCCTTTAGCCATATAAAATTGGGGTCTTTGTGGGATATTTGGGATTTCTATAAGGGGAGTTGATTTGAAAGGTTCAATTGGAGGACAAGGAGGATAAGTGATTATTAGTTGACCAAATTCTTCTCCTACTTTCCTCTTCCCCAATTGTTTCTCTATTTGGATAACCACCTTTTCCATCTGATTTATTTTGTTTCCTCTTTCTTCATATGCCTCAAGAAGCTTCTCAAATTTAGCATTAAGTTCCAAGAATTTTTTCTTGTCCTTTGCAACAACAAATCCAAAATCTACCATTTCCTTGGTCATTCTGGAAACTCTATCAATATCCACCTCATTTGCTTTGTAAACCATGAGGTTGCCTGTATGTTCAGCATCTGAGACCTCTTGCATCCTAGTTTTATCTTTTTTCTGAATAAACCATATCATTAAGACTTGATGATGATCATTTTATTTCAACCCCTTATGGGCCTGCAAGATTTCTTCTTCAGTTTTGAACTAAGTGTCTTTTGCTTTTCTCACAGTGTCAAAAACCATGGTATTTGCAATATCCCATTTAGGTATTATCAAGATTCCTTACTCCTTTAGAAATTGTCTTCCCCCTTCATGGATTATCTAGGTGAACTCCTCCATGAGATTGACTTTAAATTCTTCTTCAAATTTAGAGTCTTGTTTTCCAGGTTGCTCTTCTTTAATCATTTTACACTTGGTCTCAAAATTGTCAATATTTTTTCTCCACAAAAGTTGAGCAAATACTCTTGACTTCACAAAAATCTCACCATCAATAACTTTCTTAGATGCCTATGCTACTACATGATCTATTTACCTACCTTTTTTTTATCTCCTATAGTGAGAGCTAATGTTGGCATAGGAGGTTCCTTAGGCACTCTTTCTTCTATATATGTTGTTTTAGTTATAGTATCCCTCTCTCCTCCCATTTGTCTCAGCTCTTCTCTTAAGGATAATTCATCATCTATCTAGAGTGGGGTTTGGGTGGGGAGTATTCTTAAACCTTAGAAGAGGATCCCTATTCCAATTTCTTTTTCTTAGGAGTAGGTGCAACAGATGGGCTTTCAGAAAGTTGTCTTTTGTATTGAGGCACAGGTTGTACACTCTTTACCACTACATACCCAACTTTCCTTTGTAATGTGTACTGCCCTAGGTTCAAAATCATCTTACTTGCCAATCTCTTCTCCACATCAATGGCCCTACTTGGATATGTTTGGGTCAAGATTTCCTTCTTCTCATTTAAATTTTGCATGAACCCAACAAAGTTATCCATCAACATATCTATCTTTGCACTCCAACATTTTCTATTAGCAAGGGGATCATAATCTGGCTCAAAAGCATTTATGAAATCAAGAACCTTGCTATATACCTTCCACTTTTCTTGCCTAACTTCTTTTTCTTGCAATGAAAACATATTCCTAACTATATCCTCAGGAAAGTATATGAGGTGTTTTTGGGTATTGGATTTCGTTCTTTCTCTGGATAACTCATAAAATCCGTCTGGGTCTATAAAACGAGAATGGGATTGAGCCATCTGATATTTTTCTAAAAAAATTTCCAAGTGCCTCCATCCCTTTTTTATGAAAATAAAATTATTCGCAATAGTAACTTGGGGAAAGAAAGTACCTTTGGATTTTCCCAACAACTCTCTTTCTTCCATTGATCCTATCTGCTAGAAGAGCTCAACAATTCCCACTTTCAAAGGCACTTGATAGGGTAACACATGAGGTTTTCCAAGAAAACCATAAACTCTGGATAGAGTGGACATTGCATATGGTATGATATCTCCCCAATTGTGAGTTACCATCAATCCTTTGGCATGATCCTTTGGTTTGATAAGTTCTAATAGAGATTGAGGTATCCTAGGGCTATCAAATCTGACAAAGCTTGCATCAGTCACCTCCCATGTCATGTTTGCACTCCATAATTGGACAAGGAGCTTTTCTCTATCTCATCCAATTCCAATTTCATTTCTTTAGAGAAAAATCTAACTCCCTTATACAAACATATGTACATTAACATAGAGTACCGACAAAAGGCTTATCAACTTTATCTTTAGCTATACCCATTAATCTAGTATGAATCTCTTCTGCCAAGAGAGTAGCAAAATAAAAAATAGAACTCATACCATACTGAAGTGTTTGAGAAATGATGAAAACAATAGAACCTGGGATGTGATCTTTTTGATCCATGCCAAATATCTTACAGAGAGAAATACAATGCTTGTGCTCTAGGGTTGAAGTATTTTCTCAACAATGGTTCTAGAGTATTTGGTGTAACTGAGGGTAATGGTCCTATCTTGAAAAAATGTTCTTGTAGTGGTCCTCCACTTAAATATACCCTCTGTGTATCATACCTAGCATGGAGGTCTTCCATATCTATCTTCTCATGAAATGCATGGTTAGGGTTTAATATGAAAACCTCTTTGATCAATTCTGGTGAAACTTTGAAAAGATTATTGCCAACATGATTCTTCACTATCCTAGTTATTAGATCATATTTCTTTGACATTATTGCAAACAAATCATCATCAAATAAAAATCCTAGGATAATTAATTTTCCAATGTCGAATTTCGACACATTATTTAGAGGAGTGTCAAGTCTTCTTTCTGCAAACCATTTATGAAAAAGTTCTAAACCCTTGACAGATACTTCAACATCTCTTAACCAGTTAGCTTTGTCATAAAAACCCTCACTTATCAATAACATAGGGTTCTTTGGTATAAATTATTTTCCCTTAGAAAGTTTGTTCATAGATTGTGGCATTTGTTCTAAAAATCATCATACACAACCCTTTTTAGGTAATCCACTTTCCCTAAGAAATCCCTTCGTGGATGCATTTTGAAGAATTGTATTACTATGAATACATTTTCTCAATTACCCAGAGATTCATATACTTACTCAATTTTCTTGTTTTATATCTCTGAAATTCGTTAGTAGCAACTCGAAAACCTTAAAAAATACACCTTTAGCGATGAATATCTTTGCTCTATGAGAATTCTGCAACTTTAGTGTTCATTAATGAAAAATCAAAACCCTTATTGCAAAATTGATCTCACAGGAAACAAAATTGATCAAAATTAATGCCCCAATAGTCATATTTCATGTCGCACCGCAGAATTTAAAATTCAACCATTGATTTTTACAAATCAGACGATTTAGCTTAAAAATCAAATGATTACATTACACCCTTTTGCAACTAGTCACGTGTCATCAAGATGCTTCCCCACATTCGCTAAAGTTTGAGCAGTTGCAAATCGTGGGAAAGCGTCGATTGTCGATCTTCGCAAGATCAACGATCACAAAAAACCTTTGGAATTACTACACTCACCTTTAATATTTAGATCCTACTTACATAGTCACCCTCCAACTCATTAGACACATAGACTTCTCAGCAAATTAGCATAAGACATTTGGCATATATCCCACCTCAGTATTACTTGGAAACTTTTAGAAAGACTGACCCCTCCTAGCCACGTGTCATCAAGTCGCTCCCTGCATTCGCTAAAATTCGAACATCTTTATAAAGTGGGAAAGTGCTCACCATCAATCTTGGAATGATCGATGATGACACAAATTCTTTTTAAAATAGTCTCAGTCACCAAACTCATCCAATGAAATAGCTCAAACTTTCCACTATGTCTTGACAACAATCTGACAACCTTGAATTGTTCTAACAAGTCTATCTTTTGTGGCTTACGAAGGAACTGACATAATCTGTGCTATGTGTCATGTAGGCACTTCCTCGCATTTGCTAAAGTTCATTCACTTTCATATCATGGTAAAGTGCCTACCGTTGATCTTACTTTGATCAACAATTTGACAAGATAGACCATACCGAGGTTAAAACATCTTCAAAAGAACACTGGCGAGTCAACTTGAGGTTAAAACCACAATTTAAAACAAAGGTTAATGGTAAAAATGATTTTTGAGAAAGTATTTCAAAAATAAACATAGAGAAAATGGAAAAGGATTTTCTAAAGCGAAAAGCTTCCTACGTATTTTCAAAATAAACCAATGCTCTCCTATTTTTTGAAAACCAGGGTATAAAAAGTAAGGTTTTCATGAAACTTAAGGTTTTTATCTAGGGAAAACTATTTTGAACACACACTACCTTTAAATTCATGAATCAACTAGGTTTTCATTGTAAAATGCAACAAATTTTTGAATGTGAAAAACCAAGCCAACAAAACCAACAAAGGCAAGGCCAAAACTGAAAGAAATAAAAACTATACAGTCTATCCTAACATTCTACCAAGCCATTTGCATTTTTAATAGTGGAATGTAATGCTAGAGCCATTTTTTCTTCAAAACCCAGGTTTGTGAGGGTTTGTAAGCTAATTGACTTCAAAACAATGGTTCTCCTTAACCACATAAATTCAAGACTTCAAACTTGGTGCAAAAGGAAGACAAGACAAAACACTACAATCTACTAATGCTAACTTCACAAAATTTCACAATGGAGTACGGTCATAGTATAGAAAGTTGGAATAAAAATTAATTAAACTTGCCTCTATTGATTCAACTATCTCAAAAATCACCCTTCCAAGGCTTATATGTGCTCTTGGATCCATTAGGATCATTCCTAACTATTTGTTGGGTCCTTTTTTGTATTCCTGCAACATTTTTCAACCAATTTCACAATTTCTCATCTCTAGGACTCCAAACTTGTCCAAAATGGTCAAATCACCTAGGGCCCATTCTAAACCCCTAAACAACCTCAAACCATCTTAATTACAACACATTTCAACTTTGACCACTCATGGTGGTTCTAGACCCAAAATTGTTCATAAGCAACTTTTAGGACTTGCAAACCAAAATTGGACTTCAATAAGCTGAATTTTACTATTTTTTTGTGTTCGAGTCTTATTACATCCAAAACACTCATAGCACACAAAATCAAATTAAAATGTCTTAGGTGCTCTTGCACCATACTCATAGGGCATACAAAACTCAAGTATGTTGATTAATAAGGTCTTGCACTATTTTTCCATGTTTGAGAATATTGACTGCTAAATGTAAGGTGGCCCACTTCACTAAGTACTCCTTGTACACTGCTTTCCTTGTCTTCTTAGTCACCTTGGAATCAATAATGCTTTCTAACTATAAAGGGTCACTAGGTGGAAAATTAGTGACCCAATCTAAATCATCTATTTGTGCAACACATTGTTGACTAGTATTTGATGACTTCCTATATATACATAGAGATCACTAACATTGAAAATTAGAGATATTCCAAGGTTTGGAGGTAATTCAACCTCATAAGAATTTTTGCCAAACTTATGCACAAATTTGAGTGGCCCAATTTTCTTCATCAACAATTTGGTTGGTTGCCCCTTAGGTAACCTTTCTTTCTTGACATATGTCATGACCAGATGTCCTACTTTGAATTGCATTTCTCTTGTTGTCTTATCGGCATGTGCCTTGTATTTTTCTACACTTTGTTGTAATATTATCCTAATCTGTTCACAAATATCTTTCATGTTTTTTACAAAATTCTCGCCCAAATCACTTGTCTTGTCCATCTCTCCTATGTATTTGAGCTCCATAATACCTCTAGGATGAAAACCATAGACAATTTCAAAGGGATTATTTTTTGTGCTTCTATTTACTAAATCATTCTAGGCATATTTTTCTTTCTCAATTACTAAATCCCATGCTTGATCATGTTTCTTGGTTAAACTCCTTAACAAGTTTTCCAAAGACTTGTTTACTACTTTAGTCTAACCATCATACTGTAGATGATAGACATATGAAAAGGACAAAATGGTTACCAATTTCTTCTATAGGGTTCTCCAAAAGTGACCAACAAATTTAGAATCTTTATCATCACAATGCTAATGGGAAGCTCATGAATTCTCACAATCTTCTTGAAGAAGAGGCTTGCAATGCAGGATGCATTATTGGTGCTTTTTCAAGGTATGGAGTGTGTCATTTTACTAAACATGTCCGCCACTACATACATACTATCTAAACTCCTTTTTTTAGGTAGACCTAATACAAAATCCATACTAAGGCATTCCCAAGGCCTAGTAGGTATTGATAAAGGTTGATGCAATCCTGTATTGGATGATGTGCCCTTGCCTCTTTGATAAATGGAGCATTTCTCAACAAAGTGTCTCACATGACTCTAAAATTTAGGCCGGTAATAGAACCTATTGACTTATTCTAATGTCTTTTCCAAGCCAAAATGTCCTCCAAGACTACCTTGGTACTTTTCCTTAATGATATTATTTCTCATGTAACTGTTATCTAATTTTCACCTTGCAGGCTCAATCAGGATGAATTCTATAGGAGGTTGCATTTAATGAGAATAATTACATGAAGTTAAATGGATAATGAAGAAAAATACATGTTGTGAGGAATATGCAATTTGGAGAATGAAGAAATCTAAAGTTATCAGTTGCTACAGGAAGTATACAATTTCACTAGTTGGTGATTTTGATTATTGTAGCCCTTTGCACAAATGCTACAGACATATATGGATATTTGATTATGAAAAATAATTCTCAAATGAAAGGTATCTGATTTTTCTTTCATTTGAATAAATTTTGATGCATTTTCATGAAGAAATGAAAGAGTTATGCTCTTTTTAGTGATAGTACCTTGTCCAAAAAAAATTTCTGAGCCTGTAGTCAAGAATGAAAATTTTGGTACGGCCACATATGGATTTATATGACTCTATAAATTTATGAGGAGTTAGATATTGAAGTTAGGAACAACTGTTGTTCTTTCTAGAAAATTTTTTATGGACGTTTAGGAGGACATATAATCCATTTTCTAAAACTTGTCCTGTGAAAAAGAATGCTGAAGCATGTTTTAAAAAGACTGGGTAATTGAATTGTAAAAGCCCAAATCTTAAGAGGTTTTAATGGATTGATTATTATTGTAAAACATTAAATAAAATGATGTTTTATAAATCATTTTATTCAATGTTATCTTCAAATGCAAATTGGGGAAGTTGGCAAGATGAAATATGCAAATTTAGAAGGGGGGAAGCATTTTATTTATTTGCATTTGCATTTAATGTAAACATTTAAATGGATGATATTATTATTAATCATTCCATTTAAATGAATTTTTGAAATGCAAAAATTGAGAGGATAACTTGATTTAATTATGCCAAGTTTATTGGTAGGATAATTTTCATAAAAGGGCAAGTTAATTACACCTACCAGCTAATTTGAGGGAAATCATTGATATGCTTCCTTTTTGAGGAGATGATGAATTTGTGGGATTCAAATCTATTTATCACCCATTCTTGAGCATTTTTTCAAGGAACTCTTACATTCTATCTCCTTGTGAGTTCTTGAATTCTACCTCCTTGGAGAGATAGTGTTTGGTAGCTCGAGTCTCATTTTGTAATGCAATTTTGAGCATCTTGGCTCATTCTAAATAAATATGCAGAAATGACCCTCTTTGGTCTTATATATAATTTTTCATTTGTCTTCTAAGTCTTGTTAGCTTTAAGTTAGTGCGATTTTTTACAAATCCTTGGCTTAAAAGTTAAGTATTTATGAGGCATGTGAGAGATAGTTTTAAGAAAATAAGTGTAATTTGTGTGTAATCTTGGTTTCAAAGTTGTGAACGAGTTTCCTTCTTTTAAATCCCACACCTTTTTGCATTTCATGCACTTAATATTAGTAGGGTCTTTCTGTGATCAAGCTGTTATATTCATTTTAGATGTGAGTTTTCCCTTCAAAGTTGCATTACCTTCATAACATTGGCGAATCACCTTAGTTTGTTTTATGTTTACTTTCTCTCCCCTTTTCCTACAAAGTTAAAGTTAGTTTCAAGAGGTGATTCAAGGGAAGCTGGCCCTTTGTATCAGAGGTCGATCCTTAACATGGCATACCCACAGGCCAAGGATCATCCCATGTTTCACTAGATTGCTGAAAGTTAATCTTCAACATAAAGGTGCAATCTAGGTGACAACAGTAACATTGTGGATTGCATGGAAAAGGTCCTTTAAATAGTAAACCCTTCTGCAAAAAAATAGTTAGAATAATCAATATGTAATGTACTAGAAAAGTTTGAACAACTTTTATATGCCTCTACAAAATCCTTATCATTTTCTTATAGAGAGTCTTCAATGCTTTTATCCCTATACTTTGCAATTGAATCTCTTGAATAGTGAGGACTCTCCTACTCAAAGCATCTCCTACCTTGTTGGTAGTGTCCTTTTTCTGCTTAATTGTAAAGGTATATGCTTGTAGTTATTCCACCCACTTCAACTACCTTTGATTAAGATTCTCGTACCTATCTAGGAAACTAAGAACATGATTATCAACTTACACAATGGATTATTTAGGCAATAGGTAATGTCTCCATTTCTTTAGGGCATGAGCCATAACATATAACTCTAATTCATTCATTTTTTTAGAGAAAAAGGGCATAGGATGATCTTCTTAACTTAGGAGTGTTCATATAGTCAACTTGCCAGCATCACATTCAACTAAAAACAATCGATTAATATCTAGTAACCTAAGTGAGGGAAACTCTGCTACCTTTTTTTTAACAATTGAGAACTATCATTTTCTTTCTTCGTCCATGCAAACTGAAATTTCATTCCACCCTTGATGGTAATTAAAATAGGTGCACAAATATGGCTCAAAAACATTATAAACTTCCTATAAAAAGAAGCTAGGACATGAAAAATTATAACATCTCCTATTGATCTAGGAGTATGCCAATTAAGTATTTCCTTTACCTTGGAGGGATCCATTTTCAAACATCCTCTAGATACAACAAAACTAAGATAAACTAATCCACTCTTAAGGAACTCACTCTTTTCCAAGTTGATCATAAACTTTTCCTAGTGTAGCTTCTTCAATACCATGTCCAAATTTTTTTGGTGCTCTTCCTTAGTCCTGCTACAATTAGTATGTCATTGAGGTAAAAAATCACATTTTTTCTAATAATTACCTCATTCATTAACCTTGTAATGGTGCTATATGCATTTGTGAACCCAGGAGGCATCACCAACCATTCATTTAGACCTTCATTAGTCTTGAATGTTGTTTTCCACTCATCCCTTGGTCTAACTCTTATCTAATGGTATCTTGATTTCAAGTCCGTTTTGGAAAATTAGCATGCACCTCCTAAATAGTTCATTAGGTGCTCTATTCTAGGCATAGGAAGCCTACACCTAATAGTGATATTATTAATGGTCCTTGCATTGGTGCACATTCTCCACTTACCATCATTTCTAGGCATTAACACTATTGCAACTATAAATGAGCTTAAAATCTTCCTTATCATACCCTTATCCAATAGTTCTTGTACTTGTTTACCTATGTCTTCATTTTGGGAAGGTTTCATCTTATGAGAAACTTTTTTTGCTAATGTAGACCTTGGTGTGATGTCTATTCGATGACTCACATCCCTTGTAGGTGGAAATGCATCTGGTATTTCTTTGACCATTATGTCCTTTTATTGATTCAATAGTCTTTGTACTTATATAGGTATTTTAATGACTTTATTATACTTACTTTCTTCTTTAGGCTTTACCATAATAGCATACCCTTGTTCCCTCTCTATTCTTAACACTTTTAGGAACTCTTTCCCACTTAACAAAATGACACTAGACCCTAGTTGTTTGTCTTCTCATTGTTCAAGTAAAGGCTCCATTTTAAACTTCCTACCTCACTTGGTTATTACTCTTACCAATTTTAGCACCTCACTAAAATTTGAAAACCTATATAATTGTTTAGTTGACTAAGGTAGATTGGTACATTTTTAAAAAAGTTTTAAGATTTCAACTATGATATTAGTTTTTAGTTATAAAAGCGTGAAGGTGAGTTATTAAAAATTGTGAAAGTTATGGAAAGCACGAATGTAGGTTACATTTAATTTCATGTATGAAAGAATTCTCATTAGCATTCATTATGAAAAATAATTACAAAAGGGACAATAATATATTGCATATTAGATTATTTCATTTGAATTTACAAACAAAGGTACTTGAGCACTTTTACATTGATATGTCCTCATGATACAAAAGGAGAATATAATATAAATTCCACACAAGCTATGGGATAAGATTTCAAAGCAATGTAATTAAAAATATAAATGCATAAAAGTAAACCATAAATGAGGGAGGTAAGGTATGTCATTTCTTGTTAATGGCAGATTGAGTTGTTGATCTCGATTAGCTAGCTCCTTGACCATCCTTGTCTCTATGTCCTCATGAACATGTACCTACAATATGATGACATGGTGTTAGATCTAAAAGAACTTAGCAATGTACGAACCTTAACTCCTATCTCTACATTTGACTACTATACATGTGCACTTTCAATCACATTATTCAAGATAAGCAAAGGACATGGTATCAACATCGAATCAACAAGTGCACTTTCAATTACATCATTTGGAAAAGAGGAATCAAATTGCAATAAAAAAGAATAGCAACTACATGAGAAGAAACATAAATCAATTAACTATTTTAAACTAATGAGGTTTTTGTATGTGTATTCAAGGTGCAAAAATAAGTCAAAGTGGGTCTCACCTATAGTATGTGATAGGTCCCAAGTACATTATATGTTATAGGACATCAAGTTCAATAACTCTAGAAAATGTGATGAGTGCTTCAAAATTAAATTATAGAAGAAATTTAAGTAGTATGTTATGCTACATAAAGAGATAATTTATCAATAAAGGGACATTTTTTGACTTGAATAGATTTCAAACTTTTAGATGGCAGTGATATTCAGAGCTGGTAATATAAGGAAGGAGAATCACACTCGACAAGATTCAAGCATATATTAAATATCTAGTAGCATATCCTTATCAGTAAAATAGAGGATGTTTAAAGTCCATTCCATTTATATGAAACTAAATTCTCTATAAAATATTAATTAAAGCTTGTATTTCTTCTCATAAGTCTCAATATATTTGTTGAAATGAACAACACAAAATTTTAGATTGCAGGCATGACAATATGACCCAATGGGTTTATGTTTTTTGTATTAAAAGGGAATAAAAAAAGGTTCATATCTCAATAGAAGAATCCCTTATGCTATCAATAATTTTAATTCAAATCCATCAGAAGCCTTATTCTTATTGGGAAAGTATACAAATACAGGTTTTATGAACAAAGTTCTACATACACAAATATTGATACTCAATTTTAGTAAAATGGTATCATACAAATTTCAAAGAGATTATAATTAAGCTATTATAGAACCAAAAAATTATCAAATCTTCTCAATTTTTGCAATAAAATAGAGTGATAAAGGGGCTAAATTTTTACCACAAAAACATCCATAGAACTCCCAATCCCTACAATGACAAGCATCAGCATATTCAATGCAGTGATTATATGTTTCGAAGAGCAATTTGGGAGTGGCTCACTAGGGCAAGTTTCTAGCAATAAGGAAGATTCCAATCGTGATCCAAAATATAATTTAGTGGATTTTTATAAAGGAGCCACATACCTAAGTAAAGAGATTAATATTAAAACCATAGAGATTTGTCAAGTTTCTATCCCTACTAGAGGCTTAGGTTAGAGTAAAAAGATATTTTTTTATTAATTAAATCATTTTGAATTAATCATTAAGTCACTTATTAGCTCTAGTTTACTGAAGATAAAATTTACACATATAATAATTATGTTAGCCACAACTAACAATAGTGCTAAGTGCATATGAATGTGTCATATTAGTTATTATGTTGTCATTGATGTCAAGCAGTAATTGGTGAGACATTATTCTAATTCAGTAGAGTGGCATATCATTTGATTGATGAAGATGATGTAAGTGTTGATAAGTGTATGGTATTCAATGGGAATTTGAATGAGCTACACTATAATAGTCTAATGTTGATTTGATGAGGTTTGATTAAGTATTGAGATCATTTTAAGAAAGATAGTTTGGTTGGTGAATGAAGCAGTCCAATATTAACTAAGCTACTATAGTTATCACTGAGCACCTAATAAATAAGTAAAAATTGCACAGTATTAACTGAGCCAGATTAGTATTAACTGAGCCTATTATTGATCGAACACATGTAATATTCATTGAGCAATGGAGATGAATAACAGTGGGAAAATATTTAAGTTAAGCTTGACATTTAGTGAAAATAAAGATTTTTTGAGAAGTTTTGAAGATAAGGATGAAGTTAGTTATGAGATCATTAGATAGAGAAATTTAATTTTTTGATGATTTGAATTAAGCACAAATTTCAAGGTGAAGGCATGTTACCCGAGTGTCTAGATTCAACAAATCTTAGCTAGATGAAGATCTGACGATTGTGATTGAGCAATAAAACCTGGAAGATTCTAGAGGAGTGGGAAAATTTTTCTATTTAAGGGATGAATGCATTCTTCATTTTTTTTGATCAAGTTGAAGAAGAAAAGTGATAACCAAAAGGATAACTGAGTAGAGTTGCATTGTGAATATCAAACAAAAGAAGTTCTAAGTTGATGAGTTAGTGTGTGGATCATCCAAAAGGAAGCAGA
Source organism: Cupressus sempervirens (assembly GCA_028749045.1). Lineage (NCBI taxonomy): Eukaryota > Viridiplantae > Streptophyta > Pinopsida > Cupressales > Cupressaceae > Cupressus > Cupressus sempervirens. The sequence continues at coordinate 150,855,950 of CM053790.1, forward strand.
AGGAAGAAATAGGAAAGAGATTGAGCCAAACATAGATATGAACAAGCAAGGTAGTTCTAAACCTACTAGATCCTTTCATTATTGCATTCTAACCATTGTAGTAGAAAATCTCTTCACCTAGTGGACCTAACTGTCTTATTTGTAAATCCATTATATGGTGACATTTTATTGAATGTTTAGTAAGTCCTTTAAATTAGACCGCTCTATAGATATTTAGGAGTGATAAGTTCTATATGATCTTCGATAAAAATCCTCTAACAAGGTCGTGTTAATAATGTGTTTGTAACCTTTAACAAGGTAGGCTACCAATAGAGTTCACTTCAGAAGAGTGAAATTTTTGGGTTATCAGTTCCCAGGTGGCTTGTCCCTTAACAAGGTTTCCACGTTAAACACTTGTGTCAACTTTTGTGAATGTTTATTGTGTGAGATGTTATTTCAAGTACTATGTTTTCTACTATAACGTGGTATAAGCTAAAAGTTTATTCTGATACTCAGTAGAAGAAGTTAAAAATTGATTGGATGATTGAGTTGAATGTTAGATTTGGTTATCAAGGTAGAGATCTAAAAGTTTAAAGACTTTGAGTTTTTGGAATTTTTTTTAAAAGTATGTAGGATAATTAGTTATAACTAATTCATCCTCCCCCGCCCCTCTTAGTTGTGTAACAAGTTAACTCTTTTATTAATTATTGTCATGCAACCTAGGTTAGTTACCTTTTAGGATTTTGATCTCCTTTTATAAGGATTTATCTCTCTTTGTAATTCATTAATTCAATACACTTTTGATTCAATTACAATGTTTCCTTTTTCATGGATCCGTGAATTAAGGCCTCCATAGCTTTGCTTCTCTCTTTCTGTGATAGGTATTTGCATGCAAGTGATTCTTGGGAGTTGTAAGTTGAGCTTTCCTCACCTTCAACATAGTATTAGAGCAATAGACTTCCATGTCCCTGTGAGTGTGAAATACGACCTCTCAGTCCACACACACTTCAATATGATCTTTGTTTGTGTGCTATCACACTAAAGTGAACATGAGGTCGTTCATTCGACATGCATACACAAGGCAATCTATTGCCTTCTAACTAGACTGGATGACTTGATGCTCTCAAACTCGAGAGTCCAATAACCATAGACCATGCTTAGAATGAAGGATTTGAGTGGAGGATGAATTGCAATGCATTTACCCTAGATGAATATGCATGTTAATTCCAATTAAAGATAAACAATTAGGTGAATATGTATGCAAGTATTCTAGAATTGAAAGCATGTAAATGCAAGCTAAGTATGAAATCTAATGATGTTTCAACAACATTTCACTGCTTCTTCCTCCTTTTCTTCCCAAATGAGTCTTGCATTTATAGGTTTTGGTAAGGCCCTGGGGTAGAGTTTGATCCAACCATGGTGAGGTTGGGAGTTGAATAAACAATTTCAAATGTAAGTTCCACTTAGAATAAACAATTCTAGGTATAAGTTCCACTTAGAATAAACAATTCCAAGTGTAAGTTCTACTAGAATAAATAATTCTAGGTGTAAGTTCCACTAGAATAAACAATTCTAGGTGTAAGTTCCACTTGGAATAAACAAGCAATATCCTTGTCCCCCATAATGAATATAATATTCATTTATGGGTGGGGGGTCCCTTATCAATATTAAATTGATTTCCAGAATAATGACTCATTAATGCTTGTTCTAAAATTAATATTCATATGTCACAATTGAATGGGTTCAAATTGATTTGAGTTGTTTGATTTGTTTGAACCTATTCCATTTCAAGATGTAATTTTGCATTTAAGGATGTGACCAATTTTGCATTATTACATTTCCCCCTCTTTGAATTGGTGTGCAAGCAGTGCATTGATTCAAAGATAATCGTGAATTTGAAGTGTCGGGTGAGAACTGAGATTGATTCCAGATCTGAAGACATTGAGACCAATTGATGAGATTCTACGGTTATCTCCAGAATGAAGCTTAGCCCTCTGGAGTCTAGACAAAATGCTTGGATACTGGTCTAATAAGTTGAAGATTTGATTTAAAGAATTATTCTCAAAACAAGACTCAATCCGCAAGAATTAGGGTTAGAATGCCCTGATACTTGTTTGGTTCAAAGATTGCCATGATTTGTAGAATTATCTCCAGAACAAGGCTCAATCCTCAAGAATTAGGATTAGAATGCCCGATACCTTTTTGATTAGCAATACTTGAATGAGATTTGCAGGATCATCTCTAGAACTAAGCTTAATACTCCAAAATTCAGATAGAACACCTAAATACTGGTTTTAAAATAGATAACAATGTCATGTTGTAATTCTTAGGACTATCCCCAGAACAAGGATTAGTCCTCAATAGTCTAAGTAGAACACTCAGATACTTGTGACAACGAATATATAAAATTGATTGAATAGATAGCGTAGGATGCCAGCTAGGGGAATGAAGCTACTCCAAGTGTTGAGATGCCTCGAGCAGTCAGGACATTATGTTTAGATTTGAAATCATACTTGAGATATTCGATAAAGATTCAATGATGATAACATAAGCAATGTTATAATCATACTACCCCCCTTTTAGGAGAAAAGTCGAAAGATGTCACTTCAGCTAGAAGGTGATTCAGATTGAATTGGAGGTCATGGTTGACCATAGTTGACCAAAGTTGACTTTTTTAGAAAATTAGGAAAAAGTTGAAGCAATGGTGTTTCGATGATATGCCAAGATTCGCATGGTATCAGGAAATCAAATTGTGCAAGCATGCGACTGTTGTCGGTCCCAAAATTTTAAAGTGTGATTTTGAGCAATTTATGTGTGTCAGATTTCAATTTTGGTCTCAAAAATGGATTTAGAGCCGTCAAATTAGCTAGGGGGTGATTTTACCTCGATTGGAGTACTTTGAAAAATTAGATCAACTACTATATAAGGGCCCAAAAGGGTCATTTTCAAATCATTTGTGCATTTGACTTTTGTGAGAAGAGGAGCTTTGTGGACGACATCGTGGTGGTCCCCGTGCATTCGCATAGATTTGAGCGTTCGAGGCTTCACAACCGGCCCGCAGACTATAGGCCTCCAGTAAATAATCAAGTAACCACTTTTTAATTTCAAATTTGATGCATTTTGATTGAAAATTGTGAATTTTTAGCCCTATTTAGGAATTTTCTGTTAGGTTTCCATTCGAGGAAATAGTTTTCTTGGGTGGGTCTAGGAGAAAGCTCGGGTGGGAAAGTGCTACAAAGACACTTTCTCACATGGGACCTTGGGTTTTCTCACATGACGAACATCTAGATCTCGTGTGAGAGAGTCCTGATAGGGCTTTCTGTTGCGCACAAAAGCATGTCCTCGTGTGAGGAGAGCACTTTCTTGCGCGAGGAAAGCACTTTCTCATGCAAGATTGTGAAATCTCGCACAAAATTTGACAACACCAGAGGGCATTTTTGATATTTAGCATGCAAATTTTGCATTTAATTTCATTGTTGAGCATCTTTTTAGCATACTTTGTGATGTTGTAGATCGTAGTAGTAGCCATATGCATTGCACGTATATTGAGTACTGATCAGTTTTATGTCGATTGTGTGCACGTAGGTGGTCTTCCAAGATATTTCTTTCAGATCACACTATTCGGCCATTGGGGTCTTGATCAAACAGTTGGATGCAACAGAGCATACACATATTGCTACTCTTGGTCTTGCACATCTTTTTGATATCCCCTCGCTTGTGGTGAATCACAGATTATTGATGACCCTTGTTGAGCATTTCCATTTGGAAATGAATACTTTTCATCTACCACTGGGAGAGATGACGATCACTCCGAAGGACATATATAGGATACTCTAGATTCCCTTCCATGGGCTAGACACAACCACATCTGGGTATAGAGGCACTTAGAGCTCTTTTCTAGGAGGACTTCATCATGGGGTAGGCCATCTCGTGGGATGATCTATTGTAAATTTTTGATCCTACTCATAAATTGGCCATGGTTCTTGCATTCTTTTTGAGCTACTATCTGGTGCTAGACCAAAGGCAACATGGGTTCAAGTGTGGGTGGGGTTGAATGTTATAGAGGATGTTGGAGCACCCAACACGCTTTGGATGGGATCAATGTATGTTGGACCATATGTACGATGAGATGCATGAGATCGCCTACAAGGAGGCGAAGTCCATGGTTGCAGGAGTATATGTACTACAAGTATGGGCATGGGAGCACCTTCCCATCACTAGGCCCATATGCGAGAATATGAGACAACCACATGAGCCATATATTTGCAGATACAGAGGATAGATAACCCAGACTGCTCTAGTTAAGACTGAACAGTGGCGTGGGTAGCTAGATGATCATGTGGCAATAGTATGGCGGCCTTGGAGGGAGAAAAAGGCTTGGGACAATGCATGAGTAGAGCTCAAATAAATGTTTGCCTCTCGGCCACTATTTGGCCTTTCTTTCCAGGTGATCAAGATATTTCCATTGATGCACGTGTGGTAGCAATATGGTTAGCCATAGGATATTTCCCAAGAGTATTGCAATTACGCTCACTTCACCTCAGAGGAGGTGAAGGGATGGTCGGTCAGATTGGATACAAGTTGATCAATGATTGAGATGCGAGCCCTTAATATTGTGTGATGGGATTACATGGCCACAGTTGTAGATGGGGGTATGACCCTAGCATATAGAGAGCATTTTGTAAGTCACCATTTTCTGAGGTTCACAGATCCCGTGGGGATGGCTGCACTAGTATAGCCAGTACAAGCTCCAGTGCCATAATAGCTACAACAACATGAGCCACGACAACAGACTACACAGGTCTCGATCCCTCCTTGTCAAGTAAGAGCGGATCCTAGTGCTAGTAGTAATGGGGCTACTCATAGGAGATCTCGTGGTGAGATGGGTGCCTCAAGTGTGAGTGGCAGCGATCCATAGAGGCTGCAAGTTGAGGAGCAGCCAACCTAGTAGGATATGGGTGAGGAGGAGATGTCAGACCAGCCTATGGTAGATCCACAGGATGGAGACTTGCTGACACGTACCCAGGATGCCCTTAGGAGGGCTAGAGATCGAGCCAGGATAGCGCAACGATAATTGACAGAGTAGATCTAGCTTGCGATGAGGGACACATGCTTAGCAAAGCAAGATTGAGAGATCTGCTTGTTACGAGAGTAGTTGGAGCACCAATAGGATGAGACTCATCTCCAAGCATCCAGGGTGTCTTATTATTATGTCGCTTACATTGAAGCCGTGCCTGATCCATCCATATAGGTACCAAGATTCTCTGAGTATGCAAGAGATTTGGTGGTGCATGCTTTCCAGTGAGACCAGATATGCCGGTACCTCCTCCTCCTCCTCTCGAAGGTGAGGGAGTGGGGGGGAGTTAGCTTGAATTCCTTTGCTTTTGTACTAGCTATGTATTGATTGGTGTGCCACCGCCATTTTGGATCATTTTTTATTGACAATGCTCAAGCAACACCCATTTTATGTACTAATGTATTCTTTTGATACTGATATATATATATATATATATATATATATATATATATATATATATATATATATATATATATATATATATATATATATATATATGGAGATTTTGAGTCGAGCATCATGTGCATGTGTTACACCATTGTCTCTAATGATTGTCCATTTATGAGTTAGATAGATGTGATTGATATCATTTTCTTTGATGTATGATCTCATAGTATAGATGTGCCATTAAGATATGTGACTAACATATGACACAATTTTTCATGTATTCTCCTTGTGCAGGTAATTGAGTAACTTTATCGAGATCAATTGAAGCACATAACTCTTGTAATGCGAAGATGGGTTTTGCCATATTGAGACTCACTTGAGACGAGAGATAGAAGTGAAGTTGTATTCCATGCTGTATCAAAATGCAAAGCTAAAATGAAATGCAACCTAAGTGAAATGCAGTCCTAGGGCTGGTTATTGGACCCGTAATATTTTTATCATCACAAAGCTTTGAGTCAAACCCATGCATGTCCTTCAACTCGTGTCGACATTGCAATCATGTGGAGATGTATATGACATGTGTCTAGTTTGTCGAGATTGAATGTAAACATTCAAGGCACAAGAAGCCAGAATGACTAGAACATTTGTCCCTTTTAATGTAGCAAGTCAACATAAGCATCAAAGCATAAACACTAGGATGACCAGAATGTTTCTTGCATAAAAACACACCAGACATGTGGGAGATCCCTCTCATGCTAAGTAATTAGTATTATTCTATCTGCAACGACCCTTGCGTTGATAACCTGAGACATAAATGTGCTAGATATACTTGCAGTGACCTATATGTTCACTTAGTAGGATGAGTATCAATAATTACTATAGCATAGAGAATTCATGCAAACAAGCAAGGAAAAGAACCAGCCTCAATGAAGAGTCCATATAAAAGAGGTCGAGGTACACACGCCCATCCAATATGAGATGGACACTCTTTTAGTGGACACCCCTCTTATATGGGTGCTTCAGATTATTTGTAACTAAACCAACAAGCAACAAGCAAAGAAAAATCATGCCCCTAGTCCTTGGTACTCTAGTCCAAAAGAGACATCATTGAGTCACTCAGGGGGGAATGACAAAGCGAAAACCCACACATAAAGAAAAGCTCAGCATTGCTCAAACAATGTTATCATTTTCAGTTCAAAGTTTTAGCAGATTGATATGATATGATGAAATCTCTTCAAGAAAAGGACAACAGTAGGTAGACACAGTTATAGGACAACTAGTGACTAAAGTCAAAGAGACTAGGTGACAGTAGACAGACATAGTTATGACAACTGGTGACTGACGCAAAGAGGATCTTTGTGGTGAAGAATTTCAACAGTAAACTAAGTAACAATAGGTAGACATAGTTAGAAAAATTGGTGACTAAAGCTTGAGGGATTCTTAATGAATCTCATGGTGTCACCCCCAGGATAGGGACGAACTCAATTCAAAGAAACTGCGCACAAAGTATCGACTATAACTTAGAGCATTGCTGATTCATTTTGGTCTAAACAGTGTCTCGTGTGTCATCCATTTGAAGGGACAACATTAGTTGAGAAGATCATAACTATTTATGAAATTTTAGAGCTTTGCAAAAAAAATTTGTTTTTTTGAGAATATACAGATGTTTTTGGGATTTTTAAAATTTTACGAATGTTTTTGGAGTTTTCAGAGGACTGGCTTATGTACAGGAAAGAACAACACACCAAAGAAAGAAAGGCATAGAACGCAAAGCACTAAAAGCAGGAACAATGACAAAGGAAATATTTTTGGTGCTACCAAGGCATCTAAGGCTAAGTGTTTACTAGGGTAACCAAATTTTCAAAACATTTTGCAATTTTTAGGTTTTTTTCAAGACTTGTAAGTATGTATAGAGAACTTTGGGAATTAGATCAGCTATAGAACCACTTCAGTGGAGAGTGTTGATGGGCTCCTTGAGCATCTCTCCTCCGGTTGTAGATAGTTGGTAAGCACCAAACCCAAACACCACAGTAATTATGTATGGACCAAGCCAATTAGGTTTGAACTTCCCTTTTTGTACCATCGATGTTGATTCTTAGGATTTTCTCTCAAAATGAGATCACCCCTTTGGAAGTCGTGTGGCTTAACTTTCTTATTGTAGCTTCTAGACATAAGCTGTTGATAAGCTCGAAGATGATGACATGCCACTTGTCGATGTTCATCTAACAATTCTAGCTCTTGAAGCTGAGATATTTGATAGTCATCATCAGTAATGAGGCCCTTCATAGAGATCCTTAGAGTGGGGATCTCAACCTCAATGGGAAGCACAACATCCGCTCCATATACAAAAGCAAAGGGCATTGTACTCGTTGGAGTTCTAATACTTGTTCTATAGGCCCATAAAGCTGGATTAATCTGAAGATGCCAGTCCCTTCCAAATTTTCTAATTGTACAATGTAAGATTTTAAGAATTGCCTTGTTGGACACCTTCACTTGGCCATTACTTTGGGGGTAATAAATAGAAGAACAATGTTGCATGATTTTAAACTTTTTACACAACGCCTTAAGATCCTTATTTTTGAACTACCCTCCATTGTCAGTGATGATGGAGAAAGGTACACCATACCTGCATATAATGTAATTCATAATGAAGAGAGCTACAATTTTTCCATTTTCTATAGAAAGAGGAACTGCCTCCACCCACTTAGTGAAGTAGTCTATAGCTGTAATGATGACTTTATGTCCATTGGAAGATGACGGATGAATCTGACCCACAAGATCAAAATCCCATTGTTGAAATGGCCACGGTGTGATAGATGGAATGAGCTCTTTGGCTGGAGCATGAATTAGATTCCCATGGAGTTGGTATTTTTTACAAGACTTGGTGTATTGGATGGCATCTTTCTCCATTTTTGGCTTATAGCAACCAACTCTAACAAGTTTATGTGCTAGTGTTAGGCCATTTAAGTGATTCCCACAAATACCTTCATGTACATCTATTAATGTGCATTTCAACTCATCGAGTTCTAGAAACCTAATGAGTGTTCCATCGAGACTTCTCCTAAACAAGTCGTTAGCAATGATGACATACCATGAAGCTTTGTAGATTAGGTGACATTTTTCATTCCAAGTTAGATTATCTGGAACTATCTTGTCACGAAGGTAGGAAAATATATGAGAGTAGCAAGATGAATCATGCCCTATGATAGAATAGATCATCTAGGAGTTAGGTGAATCATAGGTTGGGTAGGATAACGTTTACACCAGATACTCGTGTCGAAAATCATTTTCAAGCATCTGGAGCATTGAAGTGAGGGTGACCATTGCATCAATAGCCTTATTACCTGCCCAAGGAACTTTCTCAAAAGTGACATGTACAAAATATATCTTCAAATCATCCACCATCCTTTTGTAAGGTACTAGCTTTTCATCTTTGGTCTGATAAACATCATTAACTTCATTGATTACTAAATGTGAGTCACCAAATATTTTGAGTTGACCTACCTACAATTTAACAACAATTTTCACTCCATTGATTAAGGCTTCGTATTCAACAATATTATTCGTACAAGGGAATAAAATCTTGTATGCCTTTGGTAGAGAGTATCTTTGTGGTGTCAAAAACAAGATTCCCACACCAGATCCTTGTTGTGTGAAAGAACTGTCAAAGAACATCACCCAAGTGTGATGTGTTAATGATAAGATTGACTCGTTAGGAAAGTCAATGGCTAGTGGAAGAAGACTCTGCATTGGTGCTTTTGCTAGCTTATCAGCAATTGCTTGCCCTTTAATAGCTTTTTGTTCAACATATTGAATGTCAAATTTGCTCAGGATCATGACCCATTTAGCTAACCTTCCTATGAGACCAGCCTTACTGAGTAAATACTTCAATGGATCAATTTTCACTATTAGGCGTGTAGTATGGGCAATAATATAGTGTCGCAACTTCTGAGAAGCCAACACTACTGCTAGGCAAGCTTTCTCAATTGTGCTGTAATTTATTTCATATGACATCAATGTTCGACTGAGGTAGTAAATAGCTTGTTCCTTATTATTGTTATCTTCTTGAGCAAACAAAATATCCAGAGAGGAGTCCATCATAGAAATATATAGGATCAAAGGCTTCCCATAAATAAGAGGCATCAACACCAGTGGATTAGCAAGATATTATTTTATTTATGTAAAGCTCTTATCGCACTCGATGTTCCAGTCATATTTCATATCTTTATGCAGAGTTTTATTAAAAGGTTGTGTTTTTCTAGCTAGTTGTGAGATGAATTGCTAGATAGACTGAAGTCTTCCCTGTAAGCCTCTCATTTGACTGATGTTATGAGGTGGAGGCATATCTATGATAGCTTGAACTTTCTCCAGATCCACCTTGATTCCCTTTGTAGATATAGTGTAGCCAAGCAGCTTCCCTGATGTGATACCAAAAGCACATTTCTTTAGATTCAATCTAAGATTGAATTTCTCCATGTGATCTAGGATAGGCCCCAAATCTTTGAGGTGAGTGGTTCTTTGTGCACTTTTGACTAAGTTGTCATCAATGTAGTCCTCCATTGTCATATGCATCATGTCATGGAAGATTGTAGTTACTACTCGTTGATATGTGGCACCTATATTTTTAAGACCAAATGGCATCACATTCCAGCAAAAGGTACCCCAAGCATAGGTGAAAGCAGTTTTATTTTGATCTTCTGGTGCTATTTTTATCTGATTATAGCTAGAGAAGCCATCCATGAGTGAGTACATTTGATAGCCTGCTATCATATCCAGTATCATGTCAATGGTGGGGAGTAGAAAATCATCTTTTGGACATGCCAAGTTGAGATCTCTGAAATCTGTACAAACTCGGATGGACTTATCATGCTTGGAAACTGACACTATGTTTGAGATCCATTTAGCATAGTCAATGACATGGATGAAACCAGCTTTTAGAAGCTTTTCTAATTTTTCTTTAACTAGCAATGCCACATGTGGATGCATTTTCCAAAGCTTTTGTTTGACCGGTTTTACCCCCAATACAATGGACAAATGATGCATCACCAGATCAAGATCTAAACTTGGCATATCAGAGTAAGACCATACAAAGTTTATCTTCTTTTCTAAGAAAAAGGTGACAAATTCTTCTTTTTCTTTTGCAAACAAGGACTATACAAGATGAATAATCTGAGGATGTTCTCTCATTCTGAGATTGACAGGTTGTGTTGGTTTTATCAATACTGGCGATCTTCCCTAAAGTGACTTGGAAGCGCATCAAATATCTCATCCTTAGGCACCTCAGAGAGGTTTTCACCCTTGGATGCATCTGTTTTCTTTACTATTTTTGGTTCTGATACTGTCACAATGTGGTTTTCACCATTAGAACATCTTTTATTTTTTCTTTTAATTGTTTGACTAAGACATTTGATGTCAGCTTGAGTCATGTTGACACTTTTTTCACTAGTAGAAGATGTTATCGATTCAACGACGTTTAGGTAGTAAGCAAGAGCATAGTCATTGTGGAATACATGGACTTCAACAGGTGTAGATTGGGAGTTCCAGTCTATTAGCTCAGGATGTGTGAGTGAAAGAGAAGTGACACGTTCGATGGCATTCACAGTATAGTCATCAAATGCGTGGATAAGTAATTCGAGGCCTAGAGTGACTCCGTCCAAAGGTTTGTTCAAAACCCTTGGAGTTCCAACCTCATTAATCAAAGAATCAACTATACTAGAAGGACATGACTCATTGGACTAAACCCTGGATTGTTCACCTGCTTCGAGTTGGTTTTCATATGTGCATACTTGATCTATATCTTTTTCTGAAGTTGCTTCTAAGAGAGAATCAAACTCATGCTCATTGGAATATGTGCTACTTTGGTAAGTATCATTAGTATCAGCAGAGCTATCACTGTTAACTTCAACAATACTGATACGGTGAACAACATCATCTAGCTCTACGAATAGTGGAGCAAGGTCTGGTGGAATAGGATGAGGGAAAGTATCCTCATAATCGGAGCTCTGAATTTCATCATTTGACTTTGGTAAAGACTCATGTTTGGATGAAGGGTTAGTCACTGTAACAAAATTTTTGACCCCTAGATGAAAGGGGATTCTCTTGAATCCCAAGCCTATTGTGTCAGTAGGTCTCTTAAACTTTGCTTCAATAGGATCAATAAGACCATCATTATTTCGTCTGGTAGGACCTTTTCCTTTGTAACCGAGGTGCTTGATCATCTTAAGACCTCATCCATATCATTTTGGCATTATCTGATGAGCCTGATCTGTAAGATCAGCTATGGTTTTATCCTTGTACAACCATACTGCAATAGCTCTATCCTCATCTTTGTCTTCTAGAGGTATTGAAACTTTGACAAACAACCCATTGAACTTAGTTTTAGGTGTAAATACAAAGGGTTTCTTTGTCTCAGATGGTCTCCCATAATGATGAGGAGATTCTGGAAGAGAAGTTAAGGATAGGACCGGCTCCACATTTTACCCTCCCATCCCTTCTTTAGTTAGTTTGAGAGTCTTCTCTATTTCTTGTAGTTTAATGACCGGGTTATCTGTAGACTCTCTATTGGTAGGAACAAGACTATCAATGGATTTTAACATGTTGCAGGTGTAATTAGGAGTAGCTGGTATAGTAACTTCAGACCCTTCGAATGGGAATTTTATGCATTGATGGTACATTGAGGGTACTGCTTGCATTTCGTGGATCCATGGTCATCCTAACAAGATGTTATATGCTAAAGGGATGTCAAGGATGTGACATGTAACATTTCTTTCTACAAGACCTACCCACAAAGGCAACACCACAAGACCTATGGATTTGCGTTCTACCTTATCATAAGCTTTAATCATTATTTTGCGACGAGGTTTGATGGATTCTTCTACATAACCTAGTTTTTTAAGAAAGGAAGTGGAACAAATATTGAGACCAACTTCGTTGTCTATTAGCACCCTTCAGACATGCTTTTGATATATCATCACTTCAATGTGTAATGGTTGGTTATGAGGATGACTCAAAGAGTTATCGTCTTCTTCTGGAAAAGATATGTAGTGAGGTGAAGTCAAATGACCCACCATGGATTGAAACCTATCAAGATCAAGATCTTGAGGTACACTTTCCTCATTGAGGGCTTTGTCAAGAATCTTCCTATGAGTAGGAAAGATTTTAAGTAGTTTGAAGATCGATATTTGTGAATTTGTTCATTGCAATTGTTTGAGTATGATATAACTGGAAGTTATAGAGGATGTCATAATTTTTGTGTTTCTACTAGATGGACCAGTAGTAGCATTGTCTTCATTTCATTTTTCTTTGAAAGTGGAAGGCATGGGGCCTTTGAGAACCAACTTAGCTCACAAGTGTGTGATCGCATTGGCACATGATTGAAATGGTTCTTGAGTAAATGTCGCACCTTTTAGGAAAAACTGGAGTCTTAGGTTTGGCACTATCTTGTTTTCCTTTAATGGTGATAACATCACAATATTCAAATGCCACAAGTTCAACCATGTGGACAACATCTTCGTCAACATATGTGTAATTAACCTTGTTATCACCTTTTTGTTTAGATCTTTCTCCTTTATCATAAGGTGGAAAAGGTTCTTTAAAAGCTTTGTCATCAGAATTCTTCTTGTCTTCATCCACAACTAGGTCACCATCATCAATGAGATCTTGACTCTTATGACGTAGGTTAATACAATTACTAACTTTTTATGTCCTTTGTTCTGATGGTAGTTACAATAGGAATCCTCTTTCCGCCATTTAGGCCAAGGTTGTGGATCATAAGGATGTGGAAACTCCAAAGGAGTAAGAATTTTGTGTTTGAGTAATATTTTATAAACCACGTCGAGTGGTTCACCTAGAGGTGTAAATTCTCGCGAGGCTTGAAAGACCCAAGAGTTTTTTTTTGTTTTGTTTCTAACTATCTTATCACTTGTTGTTGCTTTTTCGGTAGCTTTAGAGGCCTTCAAGTTATCTATGAGGTTAAATGCGATTTTAGATAGTTTAGGAGTGATGTTGTCCACCACTCCATCGTGTACTACCTCTCTATTTTTGTGGACAAATCTAGACTTGTCTTTGTTATAGGAATGTCCTTGTTTAGCATCCCTTTGGAGAGTAAGTTTTCCCTTTTTAACCACAAATTCCTCAATGCATATGGCTTGCGTAATCATGTCTTTGAAGGTGCACAGACCTTGAAGTTGTATCTTATACCTAAAATCCGACAAGACATTATCCATGAAGATGTCTAACTTTTCAGTCTCAGGGATTTTGCATGAATATTTAGTATATATTTGCCACCATCTTTGAAAGAATGATAGAAAAGATTCTCCATTCCTTTGTTTGAGGTTGCACAAATCTCTTATGTTAATAGGATGTTGTATGTTATGTGAGTATTGTTGAATGAACATGTTTGCAATTTCATCAAAAATTTTGATTCCCATAGGCAATCTTGAAAACCATTCCATGGCTTGACCACCTAGATTCTATGGGAACAAATGCATAAGGTATGTTTGGTCATGCATGAACTCCATTGATAGAGAACCAAACTCTCTCAAGTGATCTTGAGGATTAGATGTCCCCAAGTATTTTTCGTATTTAGGCAGCTCAACTCCTCTAGGAAAAGGAGGCATATGCAAATCCTTGTCAAAAGGAAAAGGACAAATACTATCTAGCGTGAATTGTTTAGCCGGTTTGTTTATATCTTGCAACACTTGAGCTAGTTGTTCTTGCATGATTAGGAGTTGTTTTGCAATATTGAGGTCTCAATCTCTTCCTCTTGAGTGGAAATCATTTCAACATTGTAATGTCAAGGGAGTTTTGCTCCTTCTTGAGCGAGTTTGAGAAAGTATTTCTCTTTTTCTTCTTGGAGCAAGATATCCATCATTTTCTAGAAATTATTATCTTTACGGAATTGTTCTATCGCTTCTAGGGATATCTCTTTGTTATCCCCATCATCATATGTATATGTGTAAGGATGAAAATTCCTTTCATTTCATTGAGAATCTTCTTGGTTCATTCTCGCACTATTTTTTCCTATTTCCTAATCTTGATCCACCATAGTAGGGATGGGGATATGTTCAATATGTGTAGGTTGCATAAACATTTCAAACAATCGTTCAAATGTTATGTTTGTATATATCTCATTAGCATTTAGATCATCTTGGAATAGTGGATTCCTAATATGTTGTAAGTTTATGTCAAATGTTCTTCGAGCACTGGGTGAATTGTTAGGAGAACTAGATCACGAGGATCTTTCCCTATATTCAGATTGAATGTGACTTCTACCACAGGTCCAACCTCTACCTCTACCTCATCTCAGTTTATGAGGAGGAAACACGTTTCCACTTCTAGTTGCAACAATCATAGATAGGGACTAATGACAAAGTTCGATCAATGATCACACTAGGATGTCATCTCAAAGTAAGTGAAGTATAGTAATTGTGTTGTGAGCCCACATACAAGTAGTCAAAGAAACAACTAAAACAACCAATAGTTTTTGACTATCATGACCCACGGTATGAAAAAAACTAGAAAGCAAGATAGGATGATGAGTGACAAGACTAGTCTGTGTGTAGATCACAAATGACAAGCTAAGCAAGAGGTCTAAGTTTTGGGACTATTGTGGCTCAGAGAAACAACATAACACATCCAAAAAAATATCAGACTTAAGTTAAATTCGAACAAGGAAACTCATAGCAGCTAGCTATTTCAGGAAAAATCCAACAACTTCATGTGAAAAAAGGACATAGAGGCAAGAGGAAGCAGAAAGCTGAGCGAGGAGACACCTCTGACAGACCAATTTGATAGTTTGAAGGCAAAATTTTGCATGTGGATTCAAGAAGATGCACACGAGAAAGTGCAGAACAAGGTGCGAGGATTCATAACAATAATTTTTGTAGTGTTTTCTCACGCAAGGATTCTAGTAGAGTCACACGAGAAAGTGTAGAACTAACACATAGGGAAAATTTCTAACAATTTTGACCAATAAAGATCACTTTCTCGTGCAAGGATTCTCCATGAACCATGCAAGAAAGTGCTAGTATTGGCGCAAGAAAGTGCTAGAAAGGTGTTTTCTCCTACGAGATTTTGCAGACAAGTAGGCAAAATTTTGAGACCAAAATGGCAGTTTTGGACTTCTCCAAGAGATTTTGATGATTCAAATAGTTTTCTAGATAGATTTATGATAGTGTTTGATAGTTTTCAACTCGGTTTGAACGTTGTTTTCAAGATTTTAGGTAGTATGTATTGTTGTAAGAAAATAGTTGGGTTTCATACATGGGACACATAGAGTAGTTGAAAATAGTCCAACCAAGGACAAAGCAACTTGAAAGGATTAGGGGAGTCTTGACCTTTAAGTCTGAATGTTTTGGACAAGTTTGAGACTCAATAACAAACACTCTCCATCCCTATAACCGAAAATGGCTTAGTGACCAAAACCATTGCCCACACTAAGTATCTCACAAAAATGACATGTTGGGGGATGAGTGAACCTCAAGTTCAAAGAAACCCCATTCATGTTTGCATAATTGTGGAGTACAAATGGTGAGTGTAATATCTTTGGGCGATTTAGGTAATCCACTTGGATCAATCTTTGCACAAGGATTATAACACTTTCAAAGGTGAATCGAGTAGCAACTGTCTACAAAGTGTTTAATAGGCTTCTATTCACATTAATCGTTAGTGGCTCTGTGAACAAAGTTGAGGCTAGCAGCACACACTAGCATCTGTATGTACACACACTTGACTAGCAAGACTGGGAGTAGCACCGCTCAGTGCAACATATAGAGCCTCTTCTTGATATGAGATATCAAAATGAAGAAGAGGAAATTAACATGTCTTTGGAGTCTTTTTCTCAACAAAGCTTCTTTATTATAGTGAGGTGGAATCACCGGTAAAAGGTGTGTGCTCACTTGGATCATTCTCAGAGGTTGGATCACTCCGGCAAGCCCTCTAAAGGATGAGTTGGACTGGAGGTTAGATTTAAGGGTCTAAGTTTTTTATTTTCCTGAAAGGGGAAAGAGCATACTCCTCTACCTTGTCTTTTCACTCAAAGCACATAGAACACGTTCATCATTGAGCTAGTTTATCAATCCCAACTTGTTCGTTAAGACTCGTTTAGGAGAACCACTACCTTTCTTGCCTCCGTCAGGTACTATCTTTTAGAGGCTTCTAGGTTTCTGATTTACTCTTGGGCACCACTTCCAAGTAGTAAAGAGCATACTCCCATGTTCCCCTATCTTGCACCCTATGAAGTTCACAAGACCTATTTAGACTATGTTTTGAAAGGATTGAAAGACACAATGTTTGCTTGATTTTTTTTTGGTACGCATCCTGCAATCAAACCATTAGCATTTTTTGCATCAATGTCTTCATCAAGCGTCCTATAATCAAAGTGTTAGAGTCATTGTTTCAAGTTCTTCATCAACACATCCTGGAAACCACTATTATGTTGCATCAGAAGTTAGGAATCATAAAATAAATGCTGCAAGATAGAGATTAGATCATAAAAATCACAAAGTTAGAACAAGAAACGCAGATTTTAGGAAAACTTGTGTGAGGATTCTCTTTGTGTCGTGCAAGGAAGTGCTAATCCTGCGCGAGCATATCAGATCTCACACGAGAAAGTGCATTAAAGGGCATGAGCACTCGCTTCTTTGTGCAGGTCTCCTTGTTTCTTTGCATGAGCCAATGAGTTTCTTCACGCGAGAAACTAGTTCCACGTGCGAGGATCCATTACTATGTATGACAGAATGCTAGAAAAACATGAAAATTTTAATGAGAGAGGCTAGAAATTTTGATTTTCTCGAACCCCATGGTGGGCGCCAGAAATGTGAGCGTGAAATATGGCCTCTCGGTCCACACACACTTCCATATGATCTTTATTTGTGTGCTATCACACCGAAGTGAACATGAGGTTGTTCCTTCGATGTGCATACACAAGACGATCTATTGCCTTCTAACTAGATGGGGCAACTTGATGCTCTCAAACTTGAAATTCCAATAACCATAGATCGTGCTTAGAATGAAGGATTTGAGTGGAGGATGAATTGCAATGCATTTACCCTAGATGAATATGCATGTTAATTCCAAATGAAGATAAGTAATTAGGTGAGTATGTATGCAAGTATTCTAGAATTGAAAGCATGTAAATGAAAGCTAAGTATGAAATCTAATGATGTTTCAACAAAATTTCACTACTTCTTCCTCCCCCTTTTCTTCCCAAATGAGTCTTGCATTTATAGGTTTTGGCAAGGCCCTGGGGTAGAGTTTGATCCAACCATGGTGAGGTTGGGAGTTGAATAAACAATTTCAGATGTAAGTTCCACTTAGAATAAACAATTTTAGGTGTAAGTTCCACTTAGAATAAAAAATTCTAGGTGTAAGTTCCACTAGAATAAATAATTCTAGGTGTAAGTTCCACTAGAATAAACAATTCCAGGTGTAAGTTCCACTTAGAATAAACAAGCGATGTCCTTGTCCCCCATAATGAATAGAATATTCATTTATGGATAGGGGGTCCCTTATCAATATTAAATTGATTTCTAGAATAATGACTCATTAATTTTTATTCTGAAATTAATATTCATGTGTCACAATTGAATGGGTTCAAATTGATTTGAGTTGTTTGATTTGTTTGAACCTATTCCATTTCAAGATGTAATTCTACATTTAAGGATGTAACCAATTTTGCATTATTACAGTCCCTATTCTCTTCATGAGAATTTTGGCCTTGGTTTTTAGATTTGTAATTTTTTTAAGTAATTAGTCTTAGGAGACCTTTATTTCCAATCACTTTGATCCCAAACGAACATCACCATTGAGTTCAGAGCATTCAAAAATCCCCATTTCCAGACAAAATTCATCCCTTTTGGACAAAGTTATAATTCATGGCAAAACAAAATTGTACCTCGGTACAAAATACGAGGGGACAATTTTTTATTTTTTTATGGAGGTTGTCCACGAAATGTTTATAGCTTCCCAACATGGGAGCATGAGCCTTACGACTGAACCTCTTTGGCTAAGAACCAAGGACCAAGGGCTATCCATTCTACCAAATTCATCTGGGGCATGATCCTAGCCTCATCCCTTTCAATGTTGGAGCCATGCACTCAGTGAGACTTGATCCCTAGTGGGTTATTTAAGAAACTTTCAACTTCACTAGTAGACCAAGGGCCCATTACAACAATTTTATTATTTTCACAAATAATAAAAGAAAATTTTATTTTGTATATTAAAAATTTAATATACAAAAAAAGGAAGGTACATGCATTTGTTTTTGTGATGCACGTTTTCATTAAGGGAGGCAATTTATTTGGGCCCACTATCAACCCTACATAGGCTGATGCACAGTACACCCATCTCCAAGCACATGCCCCTACAAACCTTTGATCTCTGTGAAGCCCTATGCCCTTATTTTTGGCAAGCCCAAACTCCATCATCCCATGTGCTTTCCTTCTAGGCTTCCATCAGGCATCCATGTGAACCTAAGCCTAGACTTTTTGTTAGCACCCACATTTTTTGGTAGGATAGTACCTGTCACATGCGCCCCCACTCTATTTCACTAGGCATTTTTTTTGCACAAGCGTGTTGTTGGTACACACAAGCTGACATGACATTTTAGCAAACTTGGGCCGTATGATTTCTAATAGTTTTGTGGCCAAAGTGGCTCCACCTCCCTCTAGCCCCACCGACTGATAGTATCACCCTAGGTTTGGAAATTTTGTATGTGTAGATATGGAAGACACATTCTTTTTGGAGTAGGAGACTTTTTTTTTGGAGGATCAACCCATATATCCATACCTTGGGAGACATGTTTCCCGCCTCCTCTGTGAGCTTTTCTAGCACACTTCACACTATTTTTTGGCCACCTTCTATATGTCAACATTCTTTATAGAACCCACAATATTTGATTAGAAAGCTTCATAATTAGAGCTTCCTATAGAGGTTTTTTCACATGTCCTTTCTTGGGTTGTTTCTTGCCTTTATTTTAGGCAGTTTTTCAATTTTATGGGCAATGGCTTTCGACCTTGTTTGGCAATTTATGCATGATTGTGGGCAGTTTCCACCATTGACCACCTAATGTTTTTTTTTTTCTTGGCTTCTTAGTGGTTTTCAAGGATTTTTTTTTTTGGTTTATTCCCTCCAATAGTGGTTTGGCGATAATATAGGTGGTTTTTCACCTTTCTCCATCATTTATGTGATGATTTTATTTCACATGCATTTTTTGAGGCCATCGGATTCATTTTTTGGCACCGGCTAGTTTTTCCTAGTGAGCTACGCACTTTTTTGGCAATTTCTTAAGATATTTTTCTACCTTAATGACCATTTGGCCGTCAAATTTGGGCTCATCATCTATTGATGTCAACACTACATCATTGTCATTTTGTGAGTCCTTTAGGCTCTATTAGGACCTACCTTCAATGCTTTTCTCATACCCTAGGCATATGGTCTCCATTTTTTGCAAATAACATATTGTCAGAAAGATGATTTTGAGCCTATCATAATACTGTAGGTATTTTTCAATTTTGATTTTTTTTTTATGACTTTTTGCTTTGAAAGTCAAGAGTTATTTTTTGCGCTCTAAGAGACATATCTTGAGCATTTGATCTCTATTTTGGGAAAAAAACATGTTTAGGGGAAAAAGGGAGACACTTTAATAGGATTGTAGATCTCCACTTTTTTGGGCCATTGAGCCATTCAAATATGTATGTGAGGCGAAGAGAGTAATCTCCAAATATGATTCCTCTTATAATACAAATTAGATGAGCTAGAACCCAAAGGAGAAGGGAACCAATTAAAATTTTAAATTATAAAGGAGAATGCAATACAAGAAAATACACTCTTTGGCCCTTATAAGGTAATGTGTATGACCATTTGAACCATTTGTTTAAATAATGTAGATCTAAGTGCTAAGTGTATACAATCAATCCAATTAAGATATAAATCTAGGGTAAAGCTATGAAATGAAATAAAATATAAAAGACTCACCTTGAAATATGTTGAAGAAGATGTATTTTAGCTCCAAAAATAATGGATCTAAGCTTGTTTTTGAATATCTGACTGTGGATTCCCAAATGAAATGATGAAAGGAAGAAAACCCATAAATCATTCATCCAAAAAAGCACTAAGGACTAGGTCGGCCTGGAAGGACTAATTCCCACAGAGTTGACGTAGTCTGACAGTACTGTAGAAAAGGCAAACCAACTTCTCTACAAAGTTTCTGAAGAGTTATTTCTAGATTTGCATGTGAAATTATGCTATCCTACTCCTACAAATGAAAAATAAAGGTTTTTTGTTGTTTATTGGTGAGGGCTTGCCTTGGTCAAGCCCTAGGTTAAGGAATTATTCGTAAATAATTAATGTAAATATAATAGACTTAAAACAAAATCAATGTTAGGATTCAACTTTCTCAAAATCCTTATTAATAAAGATTTTGCTAGTGATGTGTTGTAGATCTTGAATTAGGTATAGGAATGTAGGGTATCTTCACAATTTGCAACGGATCTACCATAATCTCATTGTGGTGTCATGGATGTAAGTGTGCATCAATATAGAAGATAATAAATTCTTTAATGTGGATCTCCTTCTTTGATGGCCAAAAATAAGCTAAATATTAAAGAGGAGATACCCACAAAGGATACTTCAATGCCTGATAAAAATCTCCTTGCTTAAATTCCTTGAATTCCTTGAATAAATTGTTTGTCTAGAAAAGGATATGAATGCTTGACTTGATAGATGAAATTGGATTGCATAAGATGTTATGAGAATTAGATATGAAAGTGAAGCCTCCTTATATATGATTTTTTGGGTGGGAAAGTAATGAGAGTGGATTAAAACTAATCAAACCCCTATGGCCTTTTGGGCCTCGAGCCCCAAAATCTTTAGGGATTAGGTTGACCTAAGTTGACCTAATCTAGGTCAACCTAGGTTAACCTAGTCTAATCTAGGTCAACCTAGGTTGACCTAGTCCAATCTAGGTCAACCTAGGTTGACCTAGTCCAATCTAGGTCAACTTGGTCCCAAAGGTCAAGATAGGAGAACCATAGAGAGCTTGGGCAGTTACTAGACAAAATTGAGAAGAAAGTCAAAAAAGATATGGAAAAGAGGACATCGAGCACAAGTTCATCCATGCTCCAAGAAAGAAATTATGGAAAGGGTCTTAAAAGGTATTAAAATTTAAGTGCATCCATTTTAATACAAAAACCTTTATATCATTGGAAAGCTAGTTTTTTTCTCTTTCCATCGATGCTAGTTATTTTTCCAAATTCTACTCCAGGTACATTATATTTAGTTTTTGCATTTTTAAATTTTGGTGGATATCTTGGTTATTTTAGGTCATGAGGTCATTTTTTTTTCTTGGGATGACTCATCATGGGTTGTACTTTATGTTGTACCAGCCTTATGTCTCTTCTGATCTTTGTTAACATCTTTTGTAGCATGCGTATGCAAGTGCACTGAGATAAAGTGCCACATTCCTTTTGTATTTTCATTTTAGTTGTTCACCTTGTTTTTTCTTCTGATTTGACCAATGTCATTTGAGGTAAGTCATAACAATTATTTTATTCTTGGGATCTACCATATCTTGAGCTTTATTATATATGCACTACTCTAATTAAGTTCCATAAGGGGTTGATGTTTCACCTTTATTTTCCATCTACCTTTGTGATTAAGTATTCCTTCATGATATTAGCCTCATGAAGTGTTTGAGATTTATCACCTCACAACACTATTATGTATTTTTCTATGCATCTTGATTGTGGGTCCTTGACATTCATTTCTTATTGGGCTACTTTTGTAGTTGCCTATCACCTCACCCTTGTATGTATTAGTGGGTTCTTCTATTGGTTCTGAGGCTTCCTTGGTTCGATAGAGTGAGCTATGTGTTCACTATTTGTTCCTATGCACTAGGTAGATGCAATGGATGGGTACCTATGCATTTTGATGATATGGGTCATTTAGCATATAGACACTCTTCTTTTTCATTCATATAATGGATCCAGCCTTCCATATTCAATTTATCGACTCTTCAGGCTTTAATGTTTTATGTCATCAATATCTTTCAGTTCATCTATTTTCCTTGTGTACCTCTTGAATCAAGCAATGTCATTTGATGGCACTCATATATATTATGGTCTTATTTACCTAGTCATGTTCTATTTTAGTAGAGGTTCTTTGGAGTAGCAGCTACTTTTTGGCAGAGCTTTGCAGCTTCTTCATGCTTTAGTGGTGTTCTTCATGATCATCCTTTGGATCCTATCTTCTAGGACATTATTTCCATCTCTTTTTGGAGTAGATTTTTCCCCATATGGTTTTCTATTTTTTTCCCCTTTATAGAGATTTAGTTGCAATTGGGTACCTCATTAGGCCTTATTGTCAGGACCCAAATTTTCTTTCAATAATAGTTTCTAGGTTTTTAGCTACTCCTTAAGTTCATCTTAAGGGGGGATGTTAGAGTAATAAGGTATTTTATTATTAATTAAATTATTTTTACTTAATTATTAAGTCACTCATTATCTCTATTTAAGTTAAGATAAACTTTAAGCATATAATAATTAATTTTTTTGTTAATTATTATCGTGCAACCTAGGTTAGTTACCTTTTAGGGTTTTGATCTCCTTTTATAAGGGTTGATCTCTTTTTTCAATTCATTAATTCAATATACTTTTGATTTAATTTCAATGTTTCCTCTTTCATGGATCCTAAATTCAAGCCTCCACAACTTTTCTTTTCTTTTTTTGTGACAGGTGTTTGCATTCAAGTGATTCTTGGGAGTTGTGGGTTAATCTTTCCTCAACTTCAACGAGCTTGACTAATATTACCTCAATTTTGACATTGGGTCTTGGAAAACATCTTTAGTTAGTCTTTCTAATATAAATTCTAAGTCTTTAGGAGAGTAAATGTTACGTACAGTTGCTAATGAAAAGAAAAATTTGGAAATACAGAAAAGACAAACTAGTTTTTTTCCAAACAAAGGAGGTTTTGCGTCATGGTATATTGACATCAGAAATATAAGCTTGCAAAAAAAATGACACCAATATTTCAATAGTAGAATCCTTAAGTCATTTTGAGAAAGGAAACAATCGAGTTTTACTATTTTTGTTTTGATGATCTCTCATATATATGAAGCTTTAGTCTTGAAAATCCCTATGATACAAAATGAACAAAATAATTTTTTTAACTAGATTATCAGGAGGAATGCCACATTAAAGAGGCTCAACTACAAAAAATAGATGAGGGCATCATCATTCAAAGTAGACAACTTGCAAGAAGGAAGACACCCATTTTTTAAATGAATAGATTTTTTTAAAGCCTTTTTAACAAAAAAAATTAAGAGGAAAAAAATCACACATCATACCCAATCCATAGAAGTAATAGTACAAGGAAAATCATGATGAAGGTGGTCGCATACCCAATAGATACATACACAAAAAAATGACACTAAGGAAGATCGCTCATGAAAAATTAGTTGTTTATCCTTAAGTCATGTTGTCTATTATTGTCAAACACTTAGTCATTCACAAGGCAAGGTTACTCTCCCATCACTATGACTAAATCAGCCTATATAGGTTAAGCCAAGTATTAAAGACTTGTCAACATTTCAAGTTATGTGTCAAGCAGTAGTTATTGTCGAGCAAGATCAAGTTGGTCAATTACTCCAAAGATTTTTTAGTTTGTCAAGGATAGTAGTTGATGCCAAGTGATATAGAGGTCCAGTGATTCAATTCATGTCAAGCACAGTTAAGGCCAAGGGACAACATAATGAAATAGTTTATGCCAAGTGTCGGTATGGTGTTAGTGATGAGTAATATAGTTTCACATTTTTTTTTGGAATGCCACTAAATCCTATATAAACCATTTCTATCAAGCTAGAGGGATGTTTTGAAGATTGAAGAGGTACTCAAGGAGGTAATTATGTGTTTAATAGGAAGATCATTAATCCCTATGTGAGGCAATCCACCAATCAAAAAAATTCAAGGACTAAGCTGCAAAAGAAATGAATCTAGATCATTGGTTTGGATCTAGAAGGTTCACCCAAATATCTATTTAAGAAGGTTCTATGATCTAGTTCATATATATGAGCATGTGTGAGTATGTATGAATCAAGAGTTTGATTGCATGCAAATTTTAGGAGGTGAATCAAAGTGTTAAAGCAATACAGACTAAGGAATGTAGTGAATATTTTTGAGCAGAGATAGAGAAGGATCAATCATAGTAAGGTGATATTATATTACATAGAGGAGATCGGTTATCAAGCATTGAAGTGCTAATAGAAGGATCAGGTAATGAACATTATTGTAACAACCCATTTTCCTAGGTCTAATTTATCATTCAACATACTCAAGGAATACAATTACTACTTTGTTTCATAGGAAGATAGTTATATCATTCATGTTCATGTGAATAAGATTTATCGTTAAAAATAGTTATACAAAATTTCTTAACTAAAAACTTGAATTACCATCAAATGAAATTGCTACAGAAATTGAAAACCACATACCTCAAAAAATTGAGTTTGAATCAAACTAGGGATGCTTCTACAACCACTTGGGTTAGTCCACAAATACACTATAACAATTTCATATGATGACTATCATCTACAAATTGCTATCTTAAAATTAAATGATAATTACAATTAAATACCACTATATTTTAAATTAGGGCATCACATTCCATTGTATCAATTAAGGCACCATTTACCTTCGATTCATTTAGGGCTTCTGATACCACTATCTCACTTAGGGCTTCTGCTACCACAGATTCAACTAGGGCTTCTGATATCATGGATTCAATTAGGGCTTTCAATACCACCGATTCAAATAGGGCTTCCAATACCATAGATTTAAATAGGGCTTCTGATACCACTAATTCAAATAGGGCTTCCAACACTACGGATCCAATTAGGGTTTTTGATATCATTGTATCAGTTAGGGTTCCAGACATCTCTCAATCAATTAGGGATTCAGATTCCTTTTCCTCCAATCACCTTAATTGCGACAATATCTCAAGATTAGAGATATGCTTATAATCAATATTCATATAAATGAAAAGTAATCCATGATTCTATCTCTTATATCTAGGTGTAAATTAACAGTAACAATGAAATAACTCAATTTAATCTTACCTCCTCATAAATAAAAGTGATATTACCTATTTTTTGATTAAAAATTCAATTTATAGCTTATCTCTATCTTACGTACGTCTGACATCTTGAGGAGGGGTGAAACATTGCTAGGGGCTTAACCACCCAACCTCGGACCAAAAAATTATCCCCTCACGATCTCTATCGAGAAAGGCCCTCCCTATCCAAAACAGACAGGGGTCATCTTGCCATCCACTGGGCTTCCTGGTAATAAACTCACCATATGACTTGGCAGTAGGAGATCGCAATAATAGGAATATGCTTGAACTATTAATTAATTCATATTAAATGATAAATATTGAAATGTCATATCTAATACTGATTCATATTATTGGTGATTCCTTTCTCACACCTCATCACCCTTCTTCTCGGCTACACAATCGAGTGAGTCCCAAGTATTCAAAATTCTCAAAGCTAACAACTCTATCAATAATTCAAGAAGATTTCATACAACCATCATTCAAGTTAGATGATTATGTTCTTTAAAGATCTCAAAATTGACATTCTTCATGAGTGGTACATGCATGAGCTAATGCTTTTCTTTTATTATTATTTATTTAATTCTGATATCTTTTGTGTTTTACAGATATCTCTACACCTCTTCGCCATATTTAGGCCATCAAGCTGGTGATTCCTTGGTGCTTTTAGATTATTATTCACAAGATGCTTTACACCTTATTCACCACATACTGACATCTTAGCCTGGTGAAATCCTTGGTGTTTTGGTTTTAATATCTTCTCTCAAATATATATATATATATATATATATATATATATATATATATATATATATATATATATATATATATATATATATATATATATATATATATATATATATCAGGATTGATTCCATTTGGAAAGATAATATTTATACAAATGAATTTCGGAGTACTTCTATTGAATCATCTCACATAAACGATTATAAAATGGATGAGAAAGTTAGTAGACTTTTATGCTTAAACAATATCATTTTGTCACAAGAATATTTGGCAGACTATTATGGCAATATCATAACAAGGAAAAAGTCAGACTTAGAAAAGGGAAAAATGACATCTTAATGCTTAAATCAATACAAAGGAAAATCATCAGTCTTTATATATCATTGTTATATTATTTCAATAGGAAAAGTCATATTTTAAAAGAGATACGGTAGCCTTATTGCTTAAGTCAAGGACATAGCAATTCTATGCTATTACTAAAGAAATCGATAAACAACAATGTCAGCTAAAAGTATACACCTATATTCAATATTAAACAAGAAGAGGAAGTGAAAATGGGTTTAAATTTTTTATAAAAACCCTTACATGACTCTACCCGATGTTTTATATAAGTCTTGCATACTAGTTGAACCCACCAACTTAAACTGAGACTCGTGGCAAATAAACTCAGTCGAATAGCACAGTATATATATATACTGATTGTCTCTGCAAATGGAGAGGATGTTAACAAGGTGTTTGATTGCTTAAAGAACTTGAAGGCCGAGAGAAGGAAAGAATGCTGAGAGATGATTAAGAGTTCCATAATATAGAATGAGCCAGACCTTACGGCTACCTACAATTACAAGAAACCATACATCCAATCATAAATTCAATTTAAATCCCCAAGTAATAAATCAACTAAAACATAGAAGAAAGAGGAAACGATTAAAAAGGGAAAAGATTATAAAATAGTTCCAAATGCCAAATAATAAATTGATTTCCAAACCAAGTGTTAATTGGCTAAAAGCAAGGAATAATAAAATGGAAAGAATAGAGTTATAATTATAATTCAAATGTTATTAAATTATGAACATTATTATAACATTATAGGTACATATAAACATCATTTTATTAAATTATTAAATTATAATGGTGTCGAATCATTTTATATTATATGCATGTATTTAAATATGAAAGATAAATTAAAATCCTTTAAGATACATTTTAATATTTAAACTCAATTAATTTAATTTAATTATTAAATAACTCATGCAAGTCCCGCAAATGTATTCTATTTCAAATCACTAGGTCCTTTACCCATCTACCCAGTGATGGTGATGCCCTGCCTAATTCTTTTTTGACAATACTTCCACCCCTTTGACATGTTCTCTGCAAGGAATTTCTCGATAATTAAATTATTTAATCATAAAATTTAACCTTTCATCTTAATTCCATGAATTCGTGATTAACGATCAACTAACATGTCATCTTCACTTGAAATCATAATGACCAACTATCTTACCATTTCGCCAGATTATATCAAATTAAACTGCCAACTAACTTCATGTGAACCTCAATGGCTATACTTCAAGCTAGGTCAAAAATTGGGATGTAACATACCATTCCCCTTGTGGTTCATTGTCCTTGATGAACTTGAAATTACAATGAACATTATAAAGAAGTATTTTAAAATTGGAATGTAGCATACCATTCCCCTTGTGGTTCATCATCCTCGATGACCTCTGCAATTTAGACACTAAAAGAATATTCCACATACAAGCAAGATATATATATATATATATATAACATTGTGATATCATTTCTTTTCTTAATTGGTTCAAAATGAAAATCATAATTGAAAATCAAGATCCATTTTTACTTTAAAGTTTCAAAAAAGATTCTTGCATGGTAACATATAATTAAACACATACTCACCTAAGTTCTCTTTACCTTACTTGTGGTTTTCTTAGCATCATTTGAGTTGATTCTATTTCATGTTCCTATCATACTCATGTAGGCACTCACCATATCATTAGTTCGATTCCATATTGATATGTTCATTTAAGAGGATTTTTCGGGTTCAAGGACTGAAAGTAAGATAAGTATTTAAAATTGAAATTCTTCAACTAGAAAGTTCTTGAACTTAATTTAAATCACTTATACATACCATTTGGCATAAGGCATTTATTAATGGGTAGATCATCCTTGCAAACTTACATATTACCTGTAATAGGTTAGTGAATCCATGTTTTCCATTGTAACCTTGGCCTTCATGCCCAATATTTCATTAAAATATTCATTTCATGATAGGATATCTCCAAAATAATATACAACAGCTCAATAAGTAAAGTCAACACCGCATGTGTATTTTACATGTATAACAATGTGCTCAAGGGTAAAAACATGATATACTTATGCAAGATCATCAAATCAAGATCATAAGCATCTGAAACAATTCATAAGATTCTCATGAGTAACTCATCATTTGTAAATACTTAGAAATTCATCTTTCCCATTTCTGTGATTCAGGCTTCCATGCCCATCTCATCAAAAGTTTACATCTGTAAAAAAACATTGATAGTTCCAATTATGCAAGTGTGTTTACTCCTTATTGGAGCACATAATGATCTTGGTGTTTAACCAACATCAGAAAGGATCATGGTTCACAGTTTTGTTTTCATTCAGTTCAAGTTCAAATAGGTAACAATTTATTTCTGTCACTAATTTGGGTTGACAAACCCAATCATGATGAATTTAGATAACATTTTATCAAAATGATATAAACTGTGTTTGGATTGCGTAAGCCTCGACATCTGAACCCATTTTAACCTTTTCATTCTCGACAAAGAATGGCCCTCCCTCCAGGGATAAGGCATATGTATCATTCTAGTCCTACCATCTAAGTATTCAGGTGGGTTGAAGTTCCAACAGTTATTCGACAAAATAACTGAAGCATCTGAACAATCAACAAAGATCAATTCTTCTGAAAAATTTGCCTAATTGAAGTCCCAATAGTTATTTGACAAAATAACTAAAGCGTCTGGACAACCTAATTCCACCTTGGCCAAGGATTTCAAATTGTGGGTTTACAACCTAATCTCCACCACTCAACTTGCCAATCCTTTTTATCTTTTTAATAGTTTATACATTTGTCCACTTTATATCATTTTAGCCTTTCTGGCTATTCTAAATGATTTTTCCAGTGTGTTTTTCCAAGTTTTGATTGCAATATCCATTATGCAAAAAAAATCTTTTTCAACATTTATATTTCTATTTTCTCAGAAACAATGATGGACCCAAGGTTTCAACGTTGAACCCAGAGCTCTGATACCATATGTAACAACCCATTTTCCCAGGTCTAATTTATCATTCAACATACTCAAGGAATACAGTTACTACTTCATTTCATAGGAAGATAGTTATATCATTCATGTTCATGTGAATAAGATTTACCGTTAAAAATAGTTATACCAAATTTCTTAACTAAAAACTTGAATTACCACCAAATGAGATTACTACAGAAATTGAAAACCACATACTTCGAAAAACTGAGTTCGAGTCAAACTAGGGATGCTTCTACA
Source organism: Cupressus sempervirens (assembly GCA_028749045.1). NCBI lineage: Eukaryota > Viridiplantae > Streptophyta > Pinopsida > Cupressales > Cupressaceae > Cupressus > Cupressus sempervirens. The sequence goes on from CM053790.1 coordinate 150,885,803, forward strand.
ACCACCTGGATTAGTCCACAAATACACTATAACAATTTCATATGATGACTATCATCTACAAACTGCTATCTTAAAATTAAATGATAATTACAATTAAATACCACTATATTTTAAATTATGGCATCACATACCATTGTATCAATTAGGGCACCATTTACCTTCAGTTCATTTAGGGCTTCTGATATCGCTATCTCACTTAGGACTTCTGCTACCATGGATTCAACTAGGGCTTTCGATACCACAAATTCAATTAGGGCTTTCAATACCATTGATTCAAATAGGGCTTCCAATACAATGGATTCAATTAGGGCTTCTAGTACCACTAATTCAAATAGGCCTTCCAATACCACAGATTCAATTAGGGTTTATGATATCATTGTATCATTTAGGGTTCCAGTCATCTCTCAATCAATTAGGGCTTTAGATTCCTTTTCTTCCGATCACCTTAACAACGACAGTATCTCAAGATTAGAAATATGCTTATAATTGATATTCATATAAATGAAAAGCAATCCATGATTCTATCTCTTATATCTAGGTGTAAATTAATAGTAACAATGAAATAACTCAATTTAATCTTACCTCCTCATAAATAAAAGTGATATTACCTATTTTCTGATTAACAATTTAATGTATAGCTTATCTCTGTCTGTTGTATGTTTGACATCTTGAGGAGGTTTGAAACATTTCCAAGGGCTTAATCACCCAACCTCGAACCAAAAACTTATCCCCTCACAATCTCTAATGAGAAAGGCCCTCCCTACCTAAAACAACAGGGGTCATCTTGCCATCCACTAGGATTCCTGGTAATAAACTCACCATATGACTTAGCGGCACAAGATCGCAGTAATAGGAATATGCTTGAACTATTAATTAATTCATATTAAATGATAAATATTGAAATTTCATATCTGATATTGATTCATGTTATTGGTGATTCCTTTCTCAAACCTCATCACCCTTCTCCTTGACTACACAACTGGGTGAGTCCCAAGTATTCAGAATTCTCAGAGCTGACGACTCTATCAATAATTCAAGAAGATTTCATACAACCATCATTCAAATTCTATGATTATGTTCTTTAAAGATCTCAAAATTGACAACATTCTTCATGAGTGGCACATGCATGAGCTAACGCTTTTTTTTTTTTTTTTTTTTTTAAATTATGATATATTTTGTGTTTTGCAGATATCTCTACACCTCCTCACCATATTTAAGCCATCAAGCCAGTGATTCCTTGGTGCTTTCAGATTATTATTCACAAGATGCTTTGCACCTTCTTCACCACATACTGGCATCTTAGCCTGGTGAAATCCTTGGTGTTTTGGTTTTAATATCTTCTCTCAAAAAAATATAAATATATATATCAGGATTGATTCCATTTGGAAAGACAACATTTATGCAAACAAATCTCAGAGTACTTCTATTGAATCATCTCACATATACGATTATAAAATGGATGATAAAGTCAACAAACTTTCATGCTTAAACAATATCATTTTGTCACAAGAATATTTGGCAAACTGTTATGGCTATATCATATTATTACAAGGAAAAAGTTAGACTTAGAAAAGGGAAAAATGACATCTTAATGCTTAAATCGGTACAAAGGAAAATTATCAGTCTTTATTTATCAGTGTTATATTATTTCAATAGGAAAAGATAGATTTTAAAAGAGATACAGTAGCCTTATTGCTCAAGTCAAGGACATAGCAATTCTATGCTATTACTAAATAAATCGATAAACAGAAATGTCAGCTAAAGGTATAAACCTATATTCAATATTAAATAGGAAGAAGAAGTGAAAATGGGCTTATAGATTTTATATAAACTCTTATGTGACTCTGCCCGATTTTTTGTATAAGCCTTGCGTACTGGTTGAATCCACCAACTTAAACTGAGACCCATGACAAATAAACTCAATCGAATAGCAATGTATGTATATACAGATTGTCTCTGCAAATTGAGAGGATGCTAATAGGGTGTTTGATTGCTTAAAGAACTTGAAGGCCAAGAGAAGGAAAGAATGCCGAGAGATTATTAAGAGTTCCATAATATAGAATGAGCCAGACCTTACAGCTACCTACAGCTACAAGAAACCATACGAATTCCAATCATAAAATTCAATTTAAATCCCCAAGTAATAAATCAATTAAAACATAGAAGAGAAGAGGAAACAATTAAAAAGGGAAAAGATTATAAAATAGTTCCAAATGCCAAATAATAAATTGATTTCCAAACCAAGTTTTAATTGGCTAAAAGCAAGGAATAATAAAATGGAAAGAATAGAGTTATAATTATTATTCAAATGTTATTAAATTATGAACATTATTATAATATTATGGGTACATATAAACATCATTTTATTAAATTATTAAATTATAATGGTGTTGAATCATTTTATATTATATGCACATATTTAAATATGAAAAATAAATTAAAATCCTTTAAGATGTGTTTTATATTTAAACTCAATTAATTTAATTAAATTATTAAATAACTCATGTGAGTCTCGCAGATATATTCCATTTCAAATCACTACGTCCTTTACCTGTTTGCCCAGTGATGGTGATGCCCTGCCTAACTCTTTTCTGACAGTGCTTCCACCCCTTCAACATGCTCCTTGCAAGGAATTTCTTAGTAATTAAATTATTTAATCATAATGGTAACACCTTTCATCTTAATTCCACGAATTCGCAATTAACAATCAACTAACATGTCATCTTCACTTGAAATCATAAAGACCAACTATCTTACCATTTTGCCAAATTATATCAAATTAAACTGCCAACCGACTTCATATGAACCTCAATGGCTATATTTCAAGCTAGGTCAAAAATTGGGATGTAATAATTATAACAAGTGTTTCGAGGTTTGAATCTCTTAACTGGGTAGCTTTAACAGGGTTTTGTAAATCTCCTAAAGGAGTACTCACTAAGTTGTGATGTAAAAATACTTTAACCAAGGTAGAACATAGTATTTCTTTTATCCTTTAATAAGGAAGACCCCTCATAACATAGATCATCTAAAGTGATGAAACATTATAGCCTTAACAAGCACACTTGATTGTTGTGGTAGTAAAGATTTTGTGGGTATCATTCCCACCATATTTTTACCTTCACCTTGGAGGATTCCTATGTTACAAAATATTTGTGTTAATGTGTTATGTGTTTATGAGCTTTCATTCATGTAGCTAGATACTAGATCTGATAGTTTATTGCAGTAGATGGTTGATGTGGTATATGGTAATAGTGAGACAAGGGTTTATGTGGTGATTTCAAATATGTTTCATGTTTGAAGTGTGAAAGGTTTAATAGATCTTGATACACCCACCCCCCACCCCACCCCCCACAACATCTCACTTTCCCTATTAGATTTCTAACAATTGGTATAAAAGCAATGTACTTTTGGAAAAAGTCTAACCACTTGGGAGTTAAAGATCTTGAAGATGGAATCCTACAAAACAGGAAAGATAATTGAGAACTAGAATATTGATGTTCAACTTTCTTATGAACAGGTCAAGGCTAAAAAGGAGACATTAAACCAATCCTTGAAAGGAAGATCCGGTGAATCTGATGAAGCAATAACAATTTTTTTGGACGGAAACAACATTTTGAGTGAATATGTCATAGGATTGAAAACAGAACAAGAGATGCAATAAGTGAAGCCATGTGAAGTGACCAAAAAAAAAGAAAAATGTTGAGGAAGATAAAGAAAAGGATGAAGATGACAAGGTAATGGTTGATGAAGACAAGAGAGAGTTGGTTAGATGACTTAATGAAAGGACCAATGAAGTATAGAAGTTGGTCCACAATCAATTTGATGTGATTAATCAGTTACTAAGTTCAAATCATTAGATTACAAGGAAAGAGTTGGAGATTATAAATATGAAATCTGAGAATGACATATTGGTGAATGAATTGAAAGATGAAAATGAATTTGTTTAGAGGTTAAACAATCCTAAATAGGCTATGAGATTTCTTAGTGGATGGATGAATACACCAAGGAAATTTCGTGATACCTCTAAACTAGGCTATGTTGAGTTCCTATCAAGTGGTGAGCAAGGAGAACAAAGGAATGCAAATGGAAAATCAAAGAACAAGAGTCCACATGCTATCACTATGGAAAACTAGGTCATATAGAAAATATTTGTAGGAACAAGTTTGGTAATTGAAACCCTAAACCCAAATTCAATGGTTATTGTGTCACTTGTAACAAACAAGGTCATCAACCACATGAGTTTAAATCAAGGGTCAATAAAGCACCAATTAATTCTAGATTTGAAGGTTACTATTATACATGTCAAATCTATGGTCATAAGGCTCAAGATTGCAGATCTAAAGAAAAGAAAAATTGGATACCTAAAGGTCAAGGCAAAGCACCTAGGTAAGGTAATAACATAAATTGGGATTATAATATTTGGGTAAATTGTCAATATTGTTGAAAGTATGGACATATTTTAGAAAATTGTGCTAGGATACATCTAAGAGGAAGATTTGGAAATTGGAGAAATTTTGGATCAGTATGTTTCAATTTTCAAAAGGTTGGTCATCTGAGCAAGGACTATATGAACTGACCACCAACACCAAATGTTGAAGGGAACAATGGAAAGACAAAGTTAAATGTTGAAGAAGTAAGGAATGAAATGAATTAAACATGGAGGAAAGAGTCAAATTTGTGATTACCAAATCTAATGGATTAGGTGATTCCCCCACCTCACACTAGATGATGAGGTATGTATGGAACTATGTATCAAATTGATGGATCATACATTAGTTCCTAACATGATATGCATGAAAGTCCAAATCTACATAATGATAGATGCATAAGGACAAAATTTAATGATTAGGTTGAGATGAATTGTGATATTAAATTGAAAATTTGGTAGAGATCGAGTGCTAGTATTGAATGTCAATATGGACTGACTCATGATACTAACTGAGCAATGTTGAAGGATGTGTGTGTGTCAAGTTTTATGGAATAAGTTGAAACAATTGTTATGCACTTAGTATGCATCTAATAATCATACTGAGCATTAATGGAGGCCCAATTTGACCATGTGAACCTATATAGTAGATTTTGAAGCTAATTTCAACTCACCAGACTTTCAAATTTATAGAGTGAAGAACTCAGGTGATTGTAGAGTGAATTTGTGTGAAGTCACAAAGAGATTCAAGTGTGTGTCGTTAGCTTAATGAGTAAGTTGTGCAAAGTTCTATTTGAATTGAATTGTGAAGTTATTTGATTTCAAACCCTAGATTGAAAAGATGGCATCTACTACATCTTCTAAAGAGAAAAAGGAGGCATTGAAGGATAGAAATGCACAAATTCTTAAAAATGATGCATGTCCTACAATGAAATTCAATGCATGCCCAGATATCATGTTGATAGGAGATTCTTTAGGGGCATTGTCTGTAATTACACCCAGGGTAATTATGGTACACGATGTTAGGTTGTGTTATATGTGAAAAATCAAAGAGACTGGCAATTTTGAGCTAAGAAGTGTGTATGACAAGCTTTGTGATAATGGAATATTGAAAGATGAACATAAAGTTGTGGCTGAGAAAGGGTTAACACTTTCCCTAGAGTTTCCAAAGGTATTTTAGGTAGAAAGGATAAAGATTGTGTTAAGCCATATACATGACATGAAATTGTGGTTGGAGAATGGACTAGTTAGGATCACAAAGTCAATAATCTGGCATGTTACTAGATAACCTATTTTGGATAGAGTGAAGACCATTTGATGTCAAGGAAAAATATGTAATTGAGAGCAACACAAAGGCTAAACGGAATGACAAAGTCATGTCAATAAATACTATTGAAGACCCTATGATTGATTTTTTTGTTCGAGTCATTGCACACAAATTTTATCAGTCATGTTGTATGAACATTTTGTGTAGTTGTTGATATGGGATACAAACTTGTAAAGAAATATTATAGTTATGATCTCACTAAGTTATAGTTAATTCAACTAGAAGAGAACCTAGGAGGGATAAGGAAGGGAAAAAAATACTTAATGTAAGTTTAGTTATCTTATTGTGTGTATATTCTTCTATGTACAAAATTCATTTCCCACTATTGGAGATGTAGTATGGGACAAGAAGAGTCTAATTAACCAGTTTATCAATCAGATAAGAGATAATTTTGATACTATTGTAGATGGTTACTTTGAGGATTTCAAACAAAAGATGAGGAACATATTTAGAATCCCTAAGTCAGTCATGGACCAATATTATGATCACATATATTTTCTTGTGAATACTGATTACACATATGTTTAGGCTATAATCCCTAGAGTGGCATGGCTAAGACTTCTACACTACAAGGTAAATATTGATGAATTTTCAATTGTTATTATTGTTAGCTGAGGAGATTGACAAGAATGTCAAACCCTTTGATACATATGAGACAAAAAAGATTAAAATGATGATGCAACAAAGGTTCCTAAAATGGATAGGAAAAGGAAGAAAATGATTCAAGACCTAGAAGGTAAACTTAGTGAAGCACGACTGTAGATTATAAAGGGTAAAGGTGAAGACCTCATTCATGAGGAAGGAGGTGAAGACCTCATTCATGAGGAAATCAAAGGTAAAGGTAAAGGTAAAGGTAAAGAATTGGTTGTTTCCAAGCCTAAGGAAATCAAAGGAAATGAGATCATTTTCGTTGATCCAAACGTAAAGAAAAGCTTGAAGAAGGTGGCTACGAAGCCCACAACCACACCACAAAGGATTACTAGATAGAGATCCAAGGTAGCTAGTCCTGTAGTTGTTGAGCCATTGAAGAAAGAAGTTATAAAGATCACAAGTCCAATTAAAGGGGAAAGTGCTAAGAAGAGGACATATGATACAATAGGGGCCGAGAAAAGCTAGCAAAAGAAGAAACCAAAGAGAAAGTTGATAGTCAAGCTTGATGAGGATGAGGATGAGGCAGAATGTACCGAGTCTAATGACTTACATAAATTTAAAATTGTTCCAAGAAAAGGGCCTCAAGATATTGATAAGAAATATGAAAACTTGAGAAGTTCAATAGGTTTAGCAGGATTTAGTTACATAAAATATGATACCTCAGACAAGATTGACAAAGAAAAGGTAGAACAGGTTGCTATTAGTATGATGTTAAATGTCAAGTATACTCCAATTGAACTAGGCCAGGGATTACCTAAAGAATTGTATAATAAGATAGGTGCTAAGTAGAAATCAGAATTAACCACAAGGAAATAAATGAGAGAGGCTACATTAGCTCAAGTTATGCCTAATTTAGGTAAAAAATGCATGTCAATAGCTATGAAGGATTATGCCAAAGAGTTTGTACCAAAAAGAAGGGGATATAGGATTTGAAAAATAAAGTTGAAGAAGTTGTACATGAGAGTAAGATAGTATGGAATAAATTTTTTGTCCTTATACCTGCAGATGAGGAGAAGGAAGAGAAGAAGAGAAGGATGCAAGAGATGTAGATTTAGACAACAAAGAAGAAATCTATGATTATTCAAAGCAATTAGTAGAAATAATTCATAAGATGACATGGGAAAGCAAGAAGCAAATAGAAGTAGTCACTATAGAGGATGAAACCCTAGAAAATAAAGTGCCAAATGTGACTCCTATTGAATAAGAGTCAAAGAAGATTGGGTTGACCAAGCAAGAGAAGGAGTAAGCTCTTAAGTCAATAAAAGAAGTATTGGTTGAAACCAATATAGTATGTGTGTAGGTCAAGGAATATCCTAAGATTGGTGAGAAACAACAATCTCAATAGGAAAAAGCTAGTATAATTGATACATCTATATTTTTTGATTAAGTAAAATAGGTTTAAACAAGTGCCTAAAACCCCATAGTTAACAAAATAAAGTTGAATTAAAGTCTAGAGCATAAAGCAGAATAGTAAAAAGCTACAAGCCATAGAAGGCCACTAGAACCAATCCTAAGAAAAAATAGCCTCTAAAGGAGCAGGCAAGCCCAACAAACCAAAAAACCAGGGGAAAAACATAAAAGCCAAGAGAACAAATCAGGGCATCATTTCTTTGACCAACTCTATGGTCTTGAGCTCCAGCTTTTCCATGGTCTCTATTGCTATAGTCATTAGTTGAATGTCATCTAGAGTGTCCTCCCTGTCCCTCTTCCTCTTGTTCAATATCGCTTTATTGCTCAGGCTATCTTCTAGGGGGTTGACATCCTCTTTCGAAACCTTGTTTTCCTCATTGTCTATGTCAACTTTCCCACCTGTGCGAACCTCCAACATAGTTTGCATTTGTTTGATATTGTCATTAAGCCTTTGATAATATCAAGGCTCTAGTTAGCAGATCTATGGAGAGAGCTCTCCATCATGTCCAATCTCTTATCCATCTTAATAACCCTAGTTTCTACAATGCTAAGTCTTTCATACCCGTCATCCCCTTCCTTTCTTTCCAGACCCAACAACCTATTTTTTATCTCTTATGTTTCATATAAAATCCACTTGATTGATCAGAAGCTATCCACTATGCTATTGCAGGCATTGTTGAGAAGATTCATCCCCACCTCCCTAACATTGTTGTTAAGTACCACCATTTTCAGATCAATAAGTTCCTCCAAGTGGATTCTACCATCATTTTCTCTAAGACCTTGGACTAGATAGTCTCTCTAACAATACCCATTTTCGTAGTCCAAGTTTGAAAGTTCCTCTAGACCATTTTCCTACCCTTGGAGCCGAAAGAAAAGTTAGTTTTTTTTGTGCCATGATCCTCATTTCTATCCTCTTGGGAAATTAGAGGGGTCTCCTAACTCTTTCCAGAATCCTGATCAGCTTCAATATCAATTCTCCTTCTCCTCTTGGTTGGGCTTTCCACCTTCCTACAAATAGGGACCTTGCTAGTTCCCTCCTCTTCCACATTAATCTCCTCCTCTGCATTCATCCCCTCATCTTCTTCATTATAATCCTCAATAGAATTAACCTTTGACTTGATGCTTTTAGCCACTAAGCCTTTACCAGCCTTTTTCTTCTTATTTTTCCCCAAATCCTTAATGATCTTGGTCACCTCCTCTTCATCATCTAAATGAAGCCCAACACTATCCTTAGTATCTGATGGCAGATAGAAGCTTTTCATGTCATCCAAGGACTCCACTTTATGGGCAATAGATCTACCACGAGTTTGAGTCTTAAAGTGCTCATAAATAAGTAACAACAAACCCTCATGGAAAGTCGGGTTAGTATATGATTTCTTCTTATAACCCATGATATTCTTATTAACATAGAAGAAGAGGTAGTAGGGGATGGAGATTTTCATGCCATACCTAAAGTGGCCAAGGATGAAAAAGTGATGGGTATGGATTCTATCATACCTTGTATCTAGCATAATGTAAGAAATAATCGCCCTTAGGACAAACCTCTAGAGTTTTTTAATTGATGTCGGTTCATAGTATGCTCTCATCTTCACCAAATCTTTTACCTCCTTGGCATTCTTAGTAGAGTCTTTAACTCCATTGAGGAAAACTTTCTTATCCCTAAAGAATTTAATGCCCTTGGAAGGGGATTCAGTGACCTCCACAATAACACTTGCATTAACCCAAAAATCAACACCGTCAATCTTAACCAGGGATAACTTTAAGAAATCGCTCCCGAAAAAAATGCTTAAAATGTTGGCAAATCCAAAATTTTGTGGGTGGGAAAATTTTAATGTCGAGGGAAATTTTTTTGTTCCATGTAGGGAAATAAAATATTATATGTTGGCAATTTTTTTCTTTCCCTAGCAAAAATCATTTTTAATGTGGCGAATTATTTTTCTTGATGACAGATAAATAAATGATGGTTATTTTTTCCCTTACCAAAAATGAATTAATAATGTTAGAGGCAAATTACTTGTTTTATAGGAAAATGAATAATAATGGTCTTGGCTAATCTTTAGTGGTAAACTGAAAAATTGTTTAACTTGAAAGCAAATTTGCATGTGTACTAGCTAGTGGTTGTACTAACTATTGAGTAGTCACTTAACTTGTGTATTGTCTTAGGTCTATTATTAATAATGTCGTTACATCAGTATCACCATTACCAAGTTGGCTACCATCACTTTTGTATCATTAATATAATAGCTTTATCGACCGTTGATTAATTAGAGATCAATGACAGAAGATGCATTTCAGGGGCAGTTGCTTGAAAAGACTTGGAGTTGCATGAAATTCTTTAGAATGGAAACACGTGGAAAGTTTTGCACGGAAACCATTAACTAGAATGTAATGAATATCAAATCAAGATTAAAATCATAAATGTGGTATTGACAATTACACTTATTACATTCCATTTACAGCCACCTTGGCAGGCACTCCGATTGTCCAACATTAATGCGAGTACATTTTGCACACTTAAAAATTAATAGGAATATGAAAAAATAAGATATGAAAGATCGTGAACACTGAACAATTTAATGCAACTGCCATTAAATAGCCTCTTCAATTCCTCTTTCATTATCATTTCTTGAATTCTCAAATCTGAATTCAATTTGCAGAGTTTCTTAGTCATGGATACACCAATTTGCCTGAAATGCATTACAATGGGTCTACAAAAGACCATTTTGAGCATGATACCTGACAATGTCCTAGCCATGGTTTGCAAGGAAGATGACCAAGGTCCTTTTATCTTCCATGCCTTATTCATGTTCCTCGGCCTTGAATTCTTAAGAAATGATAAGAAGTACTATGTGTCCACAGATATTACCTCTCACTTCCCTGCGTCTCTTCTTGACCTTGGAGGCAATCAAGTAGACATTCTGATGCTTATGCATAACATTTTTAAGGAAATATTTTTAGAAGACGACATCAAAATTCTTGTATTGGTTGAGTAGGTACCAAGGTCAGGCATTGGCATCCCTTTTACAGACATAGTAGACAAGTGTTGGGAGTAAGGCATAGGGAGCATTGTACAGAAGCATCCCTTCCTAGTCGGCATGAATGAATGGCAATTGACTCACCATCGAAACTAGGCATGACTCGGGAGGGATTTTTTATGGAATTCATTGTTGTTGGATGACATCAGTGAGACTAACTTCACATGGCTAGATGAGTTCTGCAACATCATCTTCTCCAAGAGATTCCTCGTAGAGGGGCTTGAAGACCTTTTTGATTGAAGGCTTCAAGCCATCGACCCCTCAACCTGTTGATGCTCCCAGCCTCCCTATTCCCTAGTTTCCTAATCCCTATTTCCTAAATCCTATTTCCTTGACCTTGCCCTTTGGGCAAAAAAATGTTTTTAAGATTATCTAAATTTCTTTGGATTGGGCCTTGCCCTTTAATATAAATTATGAAATAGTAAAACTAGGCTAATTTAATTAGTTATTTTGTATAGCTATGCTATGAATCAATATTATGTACATTGTACACTCTAAAACATTATCAATGAAAAAAAAAATTGGCTTCTCAAATCATTGTTTCTATTAGTCTATGACTCTATTTTTGGCATCTCAATGTACTGTTGAAATGTTAGTCTGCGACTCTGTTATAAAAAATCACCTATTAATAGTTATGAAGTTAGAAACAAAAAAAAAGGGTTTCAACAATCCCTTTAAGGTTTCATATTTGATTAACGATTTATAGTAAAAAATTATTCAATTGAAAATTATCCAATGAAAATTTCTAAATTTGTAATATGTATATATATGTCCTTTAAATTTCAAAACCTGTAAAATTTGATAATATATGAACATAGGGGCCAGGCCCATGCAAGTTAATAGATATTAGTCATAATAGTTTTAACTATTATTCATTTATTTAAAAATATTAAATAAATAGAAAATAGTTTGTTAAAGTTATGTGTGCTCTACTTTGCTCAAAAAAGCGAAAATGTCGAACTTTTATAAACCTACGAAAAATACAAGGTAAACTTTTCATCGAAGAAAGAAAAAGAAAAATCTTAGGCGTTCACTCCCAAATGGAAATCTATGGTAGAATACATCTACTAATATAGGCCGAAGATGGTTCCACAGGGCTATCCAAGATTCACATAATACTAGATTTGCAGTAGAAACTGCAAACAGATTTGCTATTTTGAAAAACCTGAAGGTGATCTCCACAATCAACGATGGAAAGAAGGGATTCAAACACATCAGAAGAGAAACAATTGCCAAGAAGCCATACCCAAAATTCTTCCCATGCACATACCTGCCAGGTACCCACATTCACCAATCTTTCTTCATGATTGAACATTTAGACAACCAATTTAGGATCTTTAATTTAACCAAGTATGTGCATCATGATCTGCTCAAGCCTTCCCCCATATCAAATTGTCATACTCCTACCGCGATGCCCTAGATAGGAAATTCAAATAGTCTCCATCTGATTTGAAATCTCTGACTTCCTAAATCCCTCTACATCGACGGTAAGCACCTTCAAATGTCTCCCCCCCATCAAACCCTAAATTACCATCTAGTTTGATCTCCCCGATGAAACCCTCAGATAATCCAATTAAGATTACCATTAAAGAAGTCAAAAACACCTAGATTGAGTGCCAAAAGGGAGGAATCTTTGTGATTTTGAATGGCCCCCTGAGATATTTCCCTCTTCTATCTGATTGACTGGAAGAAAATTGCAAGGAACAGGTAAGTATTTTTCACTACTCTGATAGGATTCTTTACTTACAATGTGAGGAAGAATCTGTTAAGAAAGAATTTATTTCAGTCTCTAAGTGTTTTTTTAATGGTCATAGTGTCAAATTCATAGAATGGTCTCATGATTTTTGCATAGAAAAGTTAGAATGTAAGATTCCTACATGGTTTAATATGCCTTCTCTTCCTCCGAAGCTACTTTAATTAGATATTCTTAAGTCTATAGGATCAGATTTGGGGGAAATCATAGGTATTGATTCCTCTTATCATTGCTGCAATAATGTTAAATTGCTTATCAAATCCAAATTCAATCATCCTACAAAGTTTCAAAAGAAAGTAATTACTAATAAAGCCTCATATGATCTCAACTTTCACATCTATGAAGGAAAAATATCTGAAATCTTAAAATTAGATGATATCAACAAAATCAAACTCAAAACCCTCCCACTCACTTCTGATTTTAGAAATAAGTTTCCTTGGATTAGAATAATAAAAAAAAAAGGAACCAGAAATACATAGAGCAAAACCTTCTAGTAAACTCTCAGGAAGAGTATGTATTCCAAATAGAGCCACTTCACACAAAAGAGACAAGCATCAGAAGGATAGAGGATCCTCCAATAGATAAAGGAAGGCTTAAATCAATAATACTGACTGATTACAAGGAAAAAGTAGATCCGGTAATTGATGGCTAGTCCCACAAAAAATAGAAGGCAAAAAGGGAAGGAAAACATCTAAAAGTAACAAGGACTCAAGTAAGAGTGGAAATAGAGAGCCTCTACCATTTCAACAGAAAAAAATTAATAAAGAAAGAGAAAATGGAACCTCAGAGAGAGAGAATGTTGAAAAAGACAGAGAATGCACCTAAGGAAAAGCATCCTTTACCTATCTCAAATCTTGCAAATAAAGGTGTTGAGCAGGAAAAGATCTCAAGCAGCATACAAGAAAAAACCAAAAGGGATAATAAAGGGAGTATTATAGAGGATATTGAGAATCATTTACTATTCAACTTTGAAGAGAAAATTGTAGAGGATTCTATAATATAGAAAGGAAAAAAGTGAATTGGAGCATATTCAAGTTCAAGACATGGCAGACAAAACTCCATCTCTGGCATCCAGAAAGCTATGCAAGTTTTGGCAAACACTGACAACTTCAAAGAGCTCTCCATTCACTCCTAACAGTAGCCATCAGAGTAGGGATATGAATTTAAGAACAGCAGATAAAGCACCATTAAAATAACTTTAGGATTTTTTAAATAAGGACAATATCTTGGATTCAACAATGGGGGATTTGAGCATATCTAAATCAGAAAAAGATGGGTTGAACCATCTTACCAACTAGCTGGTTCAAGTTTTTTGTGTTGAAAATACTGATGAAATTACCAATGCACAAAAAGAGGAATTAATTCAGGAAATTCTCAAATTAGGAGGGAGTAACTACACATATGAAGACCTAAGGAAAGACTTATTAAATATTGAAAAGGAAGATAAAAATCTAAGCCAATCTCATATGAAAGAGCAAGGTTTTGTACAGGAGCAAATGGACAAAAATATCAGCAAAAACAACATAGTGGGATTAGATGCAGACTTAGAGAATCATTCTGGCCTTGTGTATCACCTACTTAAAGAACTAGTACAGGAAGAAAAGGAAAGGAGCCCCAAAGGAAAAATTGGTGCAGCAAAGATGGCAGAAGCTAACCTAGATCAGTTGGGAATTCACATGAACCAAGAAGGGCTTAAATCTCCTATCTGTGGCAAAATGAAAGGCAAAAGAGGTAGAAAATCACTAAAAGAACTCAAAGAAGCAGATGGGCACAGCAGAGAACAACAAAAGGTTGACAAGATTTTTAATGTAGGGAAGGGGAAGTGCCTTCCCAAGGAGGGATGAAGATCACGACATGGGATGCTAGGGGCCTTAACGCCCCTAGCAAAAAGAGGTTATTAAAACATAACCTCAAATCCTTTAATTTTGACATTATTCTCATTCAGGAAACTAAACTAAATAAGTTAGAAATTCCTAAATTAGATAGAATGTTAGGTTTATGGAACTCAGCATTTCAAGAATCAATAAGGGCTTCAGGGGGTTTAGGGATCCTCTAGAACCCCAGGAAGGTAGATATAAATATCATTAATTTAAGTAACAATTGGATGAGTGGCTGGGTTCAAAGCCTAAAATCTGATCTCAAATTCATCCTCATTAATATCTATGGGCCCATTACCAACCTTGGTAAAAAATTAGTCTAGGAAGAAATTGGCTCTTTTATGAATAACTTTAAAGATAATTTTTTCTTATTAGGAGGAGACTTTAACACAATTTTAGATATTAATGAAAAAATAGGTGGCAATCAGCAATTATCGCAAGCTTCTAAGGACTTCAAGGTATGGTGCAATTCTCATAGCTTGATAGATATACCAATTAGTAATGGTATTTATACATGGAACAATAGGAGACAAGATTTTGCATACATAGTGAAAAAACTAGACAAGTTCATGATAAAAGGGGACCCTAATGCTAATAACCTAAATTTTCACTCTTCCATGCTACCTGTCGCTGGGTCTGATCACTTTCCAATCAGATTGAAATTTTCAAAACCACACAAACCTGCTAGGAATCCATTTAAATGTGAGAAAATGTGGTTCTCATATTTTGGCTTTATTAATAACATCAAAGAATGGTGGGCTCGGGACAATTTTGAAGGATCTAAGATGTTCGTATTTGTTACCAAAATTAGGATGCTCAAGGAATGAGTCCTCAGATGCAATAAGGAACACTTTAGTAATACTTTTAAAGAAAAATTAGATATAGAAAAATAGTTAAAGGACTTAAATTCAGAAGTGATTAAGACAGGGATGGACAATGCTAGCTATATGCAAGAAAAAGACTTATTAGTGAGACAAGAGGACATTCTAACCAAAGAGGAAATCTTCTAGAGACAAAAATCTAGAGAATAGGAGACTGGAACATGAAATACTTCCATAATTCCACTTTATATAAAAGATCAAATAGCAAAATAACTTCTATTAAGAATCATTTAGGCATTATGACAAATAAACCGAGTGAAATTGCAGACACCTTCATTAAATATTTTTATAACACTTTAAACAATTATGAAGGGTCTAATAGATCAGCACAAGCTAATCTTCTTAAAGTGATTCCTAAAATTGTCACTATGGAAGATAATAAGGTTCTAAACAAACCTATCTCATTGGAAGAAGTCAAAAAGGTGATGTTTGAAATGAATCCAAATAAATCCCCAGGCCCAGATGGCTTCCAAACCTTCTTTTATCAAAAATGTTGGGATATTATAGGCATAGACCTCTGGAAAGCAATTGAAGTGTCTAGAAATGGGGGTGCTCTTTTATCAGAGATCAATCATTCATTCCTCACCTTAATTCCCAAAAATTCAGAGCCTAAAATCCCAGGAGACTTCAGAACCTAAAACCTTGTATAAAGCTTTCTCTAAAATTTTAGCTAATAGGTTAAAGGACATACTTCCTAAAATCATATCAGAAGAACAAACAGGCTTCGTGTAGGGAAAATCTATTCTAGATGGTATTATTACCATTCAACAGACAATCCATTTAGCACGTATTGACAAAGAGCCATGTATGTTCATGAAATTGGATATTCAAAAAGAATACAACATGGTTGATTGGAGATTTATCTGTAAGGTTTTAGAAGCTTTTGGCTTCTCTCATCAATGGATCAACCTTATCTACAAATTCATATCTACTGCCAAAATCTTGATTCTCATTAACGAAACATCGCAAGGCTATTTTGATATATCTAGAGGCATTAGATAGGGAGACCCATTATCCCCCTCACTTTATATCATCATGGTTGAAGCATTTGGGAGAGCAATGACTGACGCATATAATAGGAAAAAAATATTAGGTATTTCAGTCACTAAAATTATGCCTAATATCACTCACCAACAATATGTTGACGACACTATATTGCTGGGTAGAAGTAGGATAGATGAGGCTCTGGGTCTAAAATCCATTATTAAAGCATATATGGAAGCTTCTGGTCAAAAATTTAATGAGCTCAAATCTAAGATTTACTTTATGAATATGAAACCAATATTGGAATAGTAGATCTACAAAATCATGGGATACAAAAAAGGTTGATTCACCTACAAGTATCTAGGAATTTCCCTAGAAAAAGGGCTTAAATCCAGCAAGGTATGGTGTAATACCTTCGAAAAAATAGATGCCAAACTCAGCTGTTGGAAGGATAGATGGCTAACAAAGGCTGAAAAATGTACTAAGATCATATTAGTATTATCAACCATCCTGACCTTCCCATTATCTTGCTTGCCATTGTCTAAATGGAACCTCCTTAAATTCAAATCCAAAATGCAAAATTTTCTTTGGAAAGATTGTGAAGAGGACAAAAAATTGGTGCTCATTAAATGGGAGAAAATTTGCAAACCTAAGAACTTGGGTGGTTTAGGGATCAAAAATCTAGAATGGCAAAATGAAGCACTAGGGGCAAAACTCATTTGGCACCTCTATAAGGATAGAGACCACAAATGGGCCAAGATAATATACAATAAATATTTAAATGAGGAGGATCCTTTATCAATTTTCAGGATGAAACACCCTCTGAAAGGGTTGGAATGTTGGAACTTTATGCTAAAATGTCGATATTTGATCTCTAAGTTCTTGACTTGGGCTGTAGGTAAGGGCAATGAGGCTTTGTTTTGGGAAGACTTGTGGGATGGTTACCCCCCTTTGCATCTTAGTTGCTCAATTAAGGATCTCAAAGACAAATTGATTTCTCTATGGGGAATCAGAGTTTGTGACTATAGGATAGTGATTTATGAAGATGGTAAACCAAAATGTGTGTGGAAATCTTTAGAGGACCTGGACGTGGATGTCAAAACAATTAAAGTCTATCAAAAGTTGTTAGAATGTAGAAGGATTAGGCAATCTGAGAAGAAAGATGAACTTATATGGGCAGCCTCTAACAATGGCAATTATAGTGTAAAAAATGGATATAGGGCTATTTTAGACTCTCAAAGATGGGACAATGTGGATATTCCGCTCAACCTATGTTGGGACTCTTCATGTCTTCCTAAAGCAAGTTTTTTCTTATGGTTAGCATTCCAAAATAGAATTTTGACCATGGATAGGATGAGGAACTTTGGTTTGCAAGGTCCATCTAGATGTGTTTTATGTAAGCATAACAATGGAGACTTTGATCACATTCTATTCAGTTGTCCCTTTGCCCAAAAATGTTGGGAATGGCTTAGGAGTACGTTGGGATGGTCGACACCATTCCCAAATTCTTTGCCTAACCTACTCAAGGGATGGCCCACTAGCCAAGTGAAGGGTGTTTACAATAAATTATGGAACATCTGTCTTCCATTCTAATATGAGAAATCTAGAAGGAAAGAAATCGGCGTCTCTTTTGCAACCAAGAATTGGAACCTAAAGAATTAATTACAAAAATTGAAGCTAGTATTGTGGAAACTACTAACTCGCATCTCAGAAATACCTGGAAAGAGGAAGGCTCCTTTTCCATATGGGATGAGAAAATGAAGAATTATTGGGCTAAATTGATCAACCCCTTGCTTTTTAATCTAAAGAATAGTAAGGAGGCTAGAGCTAACTCTAGATGCGCCCCCCCCCCCCCCCCCCCCCCCCCGAATGGGTGGGCTAAACTGAACTTTGACAGTGATGCTCGAGGCAATCCTGGAAAGGTTTCCATCAGATACATCATTAATGATGAGGATGGTCACTGGATAGCTAAAAAAGTTATGTCTATTCAACCTACTTCAAATAATCTTACGAAATTAGAAGCATTGATACAAGGACTTCAATTGTGCCATAAATTGAAATTAACCAAAGTTATTATAGAGGGAGATTCACAAATCATTTTAAATGTGATTAGAAAATGAACAACCCCAAATTGGGTACTCAACTCCAATCTAGAAGAGGTTCTTGCTCTTCTAGATGAGTTTGCAGATTGCAGGATCTGTCACATTTATAGGGAAGGCAATCAGATAGCAGATAGTTTAGCAAATTTAGGGACAAATGGGGCCAATTCAATTATCATTAAGGATCATTCACCTCTACCAGAATAATGATGGTTTTACTTATTCTAATTTGTGTCCTACCCTCTCATCTGACTTTCTTCTTCTCTAAGCATTTTCTTAGTTTTGATTTTCTTCATCTTTTCACATTAATACTCCTTTGGGATACCCCTATATATATATATATATATATATATAGATTCTTTAGTTCTCTTTTATTGTTCTCATCTATGATCTTTCATAGGTATAAGACAATAGCATTCTTATTGATATAGGCTCATATCCTATGTGTGTGTGTGTAATTTTATATATATATATATATATTTATTTATTTTATTTATTTTTTATTATTTATTTTTTTAATAATTTATTTATTTATTTATTTATTTATTCATTCTTCTATATATTACTTTTCTCATCCCCTCGGGTTAGGTCTTTATTAGTTACATCAATCTTTCTAATTCACTTCCACGCGGAAGGTCTTGATTTGGTTATAGTTTTTATAACATCTCAATTCATACAAGGGGCCCCTTGTAGAGCTTTTTCCCATCATGAATTGGGATGGTCCTTCATTAGCCTTTATGTGCATTATTGGATGCAGTCTATTCAATGATGTTCTCATCATATTAAAACCAAGGCAAGATAATGTTGAGCTAGAGCAGGTTGCATCACTGGATGACATCACCACTAACACCTTCCAGAGGATTCTTTTGTCTTTATCTAGTATCTCTTGTTCACACTGTCATCTGCCGACCTCATTTCTTAAAACATGGAAACAAATATCTGTCTCTTTCATGCACCTGAAAATTGAACTATGGCCTTTCATGGAAATATAAAATCGAAGCGATGGAGTAGGATCCTCTACCCACTGGATGGCATATCACGATTGGCCATTAGCAAAGCCATCAGAGAAGGGGTCTTCAATTACCAATTCACTTGGAGGACCAACAGTGACATCATCAACTCCTTCATCGGTTGCATGGTGAGGGCAAAGGTGGAAGCTAAGGACATTATAAGACTTTGGTCTAATATATTTGTCCCAACTTGGAGGAAGGGATTGGAAAAAGTTGTTAGAAGTACTGATGATAAAGTCTATATCCCATTGCCAAAGAAGTATATGAAACTTCCACTATGTGCCCCTGAATTGGAAACTTCTTTTTGGCATCCATCTCTGGTTATTCAGGAGAGTCTAGCTTTCTATCGCAAATGGCCTAAAATGGAGGCTAACATCCATTTTCTACTCCACTAGCAAGGAATCATAGTTGAAGACAATAGGGAATGGTTAATGAATTACCTTACTCTATCCAAGGCCTATATACAACTGGGAGTGAACTTTGACAACTTGGATGCCCTTGAATTTTACATGCCGAATTCAAAAAAATCTAGTAGGGCCAAGACTAGTATTGAATTCCCTCCTAACTTTCATGTTGAGAACCCCAATGACATTTCTAAAGTCATCATGGTGGTCTAGAAATGAGGTGTGGTCTCTGTTGTTTTTTGTAGGTTTTGATTAAGTATAGTTAGGGTTTTGATAATAAGTGGATAAATTAGGTACCATGTACAGTCTAGGTGGGAGATAGTCTGATACAAAGCTATTAAGAGGATCAACAATGGCTTATATACACCTTCTATAATGTAAGCACAATCTATGTATGTAGATCTAGATTGTAAATGACAGTAGTTATACTCTCTTCTAATATGTACTGAAACTTGGTTGAATATAAGATGTATGTTTATTACTAGTGTTTGTCTCTCAATCTCTATTTTGAATGTTTTTGGATTTAAAGTGGCTTAGTTTTCTATTTTAAATTTTACTTATTATTGCATTATTTCCTTTACATCTGAATGGTTCATATGTTAAATTCAAGTTTAATTTAGCTATTCTTAATTCCTAGCTAGCATTATGTTTTGCAGGTAGTCCTTCAATTAGTTCTTTTTGTTGGATTTAGGTTTAGAACCCTTCAGGACTTTGTCTCAATTTATTTATGCTCTATAGTTAGGGCAAGTTCTAAGAAAAATTTAGACTTGATTATAATGTAACCGTTTGAGTTAAGGGTTTTGAGGATCTGTACCCGATGAGAGGAGGTGATACAGCTTCCATACTCAGTCCCATATTCCTAGATTGACAATAGATTTGATATTATTTGTTTAAAGTCTCAGATTAGGGTTTGTCTCCATAAGACTAGGGTTTGGTTCTAGGTCAGATTGTCTCTATAGATCAAGGAATAGAACAAAATCTCTATCAGGCTCCCTTGGTGGCAAGTTTTGAGAAAGGATAAAAGGAGGTTGTCTAGACCACTTGTTTCTTATTCTTATTAAGTGGTATTGGTATGGTAATTTAGCTATGGTTGGTAATTGGATTATGAATTGGAAACTGGTGTTAAGGGTAAGTCGAATCCAATTTGAACTCGTCCTGCATTCTTACGGAGATCTCTACTAGAGGTTAGGGTTTGCGGAATTGATTGGATTAAGCTCGATTGTTTTCTCCATGAGATTTTTAGTACTCTTTCTTGTGTTATGAACAGGCTAGAAGGAAACCCAAAAATTGAGCACTCTATTTTTCTTTACTAATCATCATTTTTTGAGTACAAGATTATCCATTTCTCAGATTCATAAAGGTGGTTTTTCTAATGATTGTTATTTATCTACTAACCTTGATGATCAATCAAGTTTTATGAAAGGAGTGGTGATCTAGCCAAGAGATCTATGTGCTTAAAGGTGCTTATGGACATCAGATTACAAGTTCGGATATCTCTATTGACAGTTAATAACCATAACAAACACTATGTTGGCAGGGTTATGCCCCTCACTATGTTGTAATTTGAAACTTTATATGATAGGCTATGTAATTTGAAACTTTATCTGAGAGGTTATGTTCTCACTAGGGTATGCCCCTTTTAAGATGTAATTATATAGGACTTTATGTCCTGGGCGAGACTGGAGGTTTTCTTCTCTGTTCTTTCCTACTAGTGCTCGTTTGAATGGAGTCAAGCTGATGTAATTTTATTTTTAAGCTAATAAAATCATTCAAGGCTTTGGTCATTTACTGATCAAAAAATAAATAAAATAGTTTGTTAAAGTTAAACTTATGATACATGTAACATCATGATTCATGAATCGTGAATCATGAATCCTAATCAATGATCATGCAATTTAAATTGTATAGATAATATTGAAATTTGATTTGAAAATAAAAAGTTCAAATTATAACTTATATATAAATGTTCATATAAAATATTGAATATTAATTTATTTATTCATTTCTTCCTAGTTTGAAATGTAAATTTATTTAAATATCATGATCATCATAATATTTTTAACTTTTTGTCATATTTTGAATTAAATAAAAAATGCCACGGTTATTTAAATGTAAATTAAGTTATCACTTATCATTATCAAGTTGAAGCAATTTAGCAAATATTGATTATAATCTAAATCAATTTTAATTAGGTAAAAATGCTACGATTATTAAATCAAGTTATCATTATCAAGAAATTAATGATCGATGAATGATAATTGATTACAATATACAAATTATAATTTTATATTTTTGAAAATTTGATGTTTCATTAATTTTACATGTTTAATTTTATTCATCCAAATCATGGATTTTGGAAATTGTCAAGTACTTCAAATAATTGGTATGTTTGCAACTGGTTTTTGCACTTCGTGATTTGAGTTCTAATTTGCATTGTGCAACAATAAGATAGGGGAGAAGAACCTATAGTCGTGAGGGCTAACTTCATCAACATGTAGCCACTACATGGGATATCGTAAGATCTTCATTTTTTTTAGAAATGTAAAATGGACATTGAACTACCTACAAGCTACAACTAAGGTTTAAAACTGTGACTCATCATACAACTCCTTAAAATAGTGCACCTAGTGAGATGTGTCCAAAAAATGACTTTTTAAACATTCGACCAAAGCTTAATCTAAAAATATCTAATAATTAAATTTAAAATTATTATTTTTTGTTAATAGAATATTATATAACTATATGAAATGTAACATATATGTAACTTAAATGGACCAAATAGTTATTATTAATCACAAATATTTGTTATATATAACACAAAATGACAAATACTTCAACAACAAAAAATTATTTGTTGTTATAAAAATAACACATTATTATATAAAATACAACCTATAACCAACACAAAGGGACCATTAGTTGAACACTAAAAGTTTTTGACAATCTCACACATTTCATAAGAAAATACAAAGCATTTATTAGTATTCACCTTTTATATTTGTGATGAGACATATTATTGATATGATTTACTCTATGCATAAACATTGCTACCCCAATAGTTGTACACATAAGAGTAGTATTTATACACTAAGATATCAATGTTTATTTAATTGAGCATATTATGTTTTGAGTGACACACATTTATGAAATAGCTATGATATATTAATTTTAATTTGAGACAAAAAGTTATTCATTTTACTCATTAATGAATTCATATATTTATTTTTTCTATAACATTTATAAGTTTTCATGTGTTCAAGTATTGGTATATTTTTTATCAACGTTTGGATTTTTTTATATGTACAAATAGATCAATTAATTACAATATATAGTAAAAATGTGTTGAAAGATTGGACAATGGAATCTATGTTCACGATAGGGTGATTGACTATTGGACCCCACTTGACCATTGGGTCCTCTCCCCTAAATTATAATTTAAATAATTAATATTAGTTATGTGAAAGGTTTAACAATTCACGGTTTGATCTAGATTGTTCAATAAACGATAGATCAACGATTGCGGCTCTATTTTGGGCCAAATTTTTATAAGATTGAAGTTAAATTATATTTTTACCCAAAATCGGAAACATGTAGTCGAAGATTCTTTCTTATAAGTTATAGTTATGTTTGACTCCCAACTTTCGACTGTTGACTAAAAGAAAGAGTGACGGCCCGAGATGAATTTCAGATCGATCTGGGGAATGTTTTCCCATGTGCCTAGATTCATTCGGAATCATGACACATGTCTGCTCATTGCAAAGCTCGATTAAGTGTCAGGACTCAATTAATATTCATAATAATTATGTTTAGTCTCTTAAAAAATATATTACTTAATCCTGACTTGGTGATTGTTAAGTAAAAGACAGATCAACGACCCAAGCTGAATTTCGGGTAAATTTTGGGAATGTTATCACTGTTGTCAAGAAACATCTAGAATTGTGACACTTGTCCTTGACACGTCACAATTCCAGATGACTCTTGACAATAGCGATAGCATTCCACAAATTGACCTAAAAATCATATTGATTATTAAGTTTGATTTTTATTAATTTATTTATTTAAAATGAAAAAATTTCAAAATTTAAATGTATATTAATGTAATAAATTTTTACTTTTTATTATTATAGTAATGTACAGTATTGAGTCTTTATGTCGTTTACATGTACATTGTACATAGTATTAGTAAAGTACCTAAAACCATTAATTACTTAATACTTATGTTTTAGCTTTTAATTATTAACCTTTTATGTTTTTAGAGTATGAAGTTCAAAATTGTCCAAGTCAAGAGTTTGATATGATAGGGTTTTCAAATTTCAACTTTTTAAAGACTAACTAAATTCCATTTTCTATTCTGAAGACTAAAAATGTGAAACTTGAGTATCTTAGGACAACACCAATTATCTGAGTATCTACTAGCACCAGTATTGTTGAATCTTGATTCTCAATTCTGTGTATTTAATTTTTTTAATTTTTTCAGTGCAATTTGCAGCAATAGAAATCTTGATTCTTATTATCTTAGGTTTACACTTTACAATTTCTTTAAATAGGGCTTGAAGAAGAATTTTGTGTAATACCCAATAGCAAGCATAGGCAAAAAAAAGTCAAAAACCTCTAGTGTGAGTACAAGCATAAAGGAAAAGAAAGACAATATAGAACTCTAGCAAGTACAGGTTTCACCAATAAATATCATGATATTTTTAATCCTATTATCCATGGAGATTTGGGAATCATGGGAATTAGACATTCATTGTTTAATAAGTGGAAAGATCCACAAAAGGGGAGAAATTATTACAAATATAACAATAGTATTCATGCACATACAGATAAACTAGTTGCTTTGGTTACAATATTAGCAAACTTCGTTGTACCCAAAGTATTCCCTTGCCCTGAAATTGTAATGCTATGTGCTCAGAATTATGATGAAAATAGAAAGGCAATTGTAAGTCAAAACATTCAAGAGGAAATTTTATCCATAATTGAGAGTGAATTTTTCACTTTGTTAGACCTAGGGCTAGGGTTTAAACCAAAAAGCTTTAACGAGCACATTGACTTGAATAAACTAGCACAGGCTTATGACAAACTCGAAAGAGTTTTTTAAGATTCATATATTAAGGGTTTAATAAACTCAGAGTCATCTACTAGTGTTACTATTACACTAAACATAGACCATAAGCCTCCTTATCAGTATGATATTTTTGTGCCATGGGTTCAGAGTACTATTTCTTTGTTATAGTTTTGTCTAGGATTGGACAGTAACAAGGAAGTGGGGGCCATTATTCTTGAAATAATTTATAATATCCATTGTTGAGGTTAGTTAGTTGAGAAGGTAGATGTAAGATATAATTTTTTTCAGCACATTGTTGAATCTATGCAACAACAGTTACTAATGATTAAACAAAGAACAACTTTAGAAAAGATGAAGATGTTTAAGTTCACAAGTTACTTCTACTACCTTCTTTTAGAAAAGCATCGCCCAATATTTGAGACAAAGAACAAGAAGCTTGATATTGAGGTCTATAAGTTTGATGATAAAATCCCAAAGAAATTAGAGACTCCAAGTCCAGTATATGAGTGGACACATAAGATGAGGATGATTGCTAACAATAATAACTACAACCATTTTGTAGACTTCTTTTTGGAACCTATTTACCAAAAAATCATAGGCACTTCAATGCCTTGATTGCATTCAACTGGGAAGTCAAATTCAATTCGTTGACTGGTTTGTCATGGAAGAGTGTGTTGTCTTAAGGTTGAACCGTGCAAACTTCCAATGCATGTTACAAAAAGGGCTTTTGCACTGGAATATGTACAATAAATAAAGAGTACAAATAAACTTTTCACTAGACAACAACAAAAAATGATATTTCCTTCCTTTCCTTTCGCAATTGGAGGCCTCACATTTGAGAGAAAGGCTTTCAAAGTGGCAAATGAATTGGTAACTTTTTTTGGCTTTGATTTTGTTAGTCATTGGAATTATGATCCACTGAACATAATGAAAAAAAGACTTATTCCCAATGGGAACTCTATGAGAAAATGTCAACATCAGGATATGTTATTGATAGAAAAGTTTAAAAACAAGGATTCATGGGTTGAGGTTAAGAAAGAGATGGAGAAACATGTAACAGAGAATAATATTTCATTACAAGAATTGTCATCCCAAATTATGACATTGCACATATCCAAATCACACAAATCAAAACCTTTGACATACTTAAAATTCTATAAGAAAGCATCTCAACCTTCTAAGAGGTCTATGCCGAAAGCAATTAAAGAGGCATGTGCATCTGAATTTTGGTGTCAAACCAAGATTACTAATTTTTGAAAAATGAGGCAAATTTTGGGTGGACCAAAGACATTAGCAATTTTTGAGAAAATTGAGGAGGATGAACTTTTCAGCAATTATTGGAATAAAGAGAATCCAATTGTACTATATGATTTTGGTAGTTGCAGTGACAGTGATATTCAAAGATAGAAGGACCTCGAGTCTAATGGAGACATTCAAGGTATTTAGGATTCTGAATCAACCAGGGCAGACATATTGTCAATCTTCAAATGAGTGATTATATTAAGTAAATGTATAATAAAGGGGCAACTATGATACAAAAAATGGGTTATGCAGGTATAGGGCCCATTGGTGCAAGTGATGAAGAGATTTCGAATCCAATTCCAGTACCAGATCCACCCAAAAGAGGAAGTAAACCAATCATTGGACACTCTGATGAGATTGAATATGATTCATTTAGAAAGGGAAAAAAACATTATACTTCAGCTTTTGAAGGTCATCCCAACACATTATTTGTTAAATCTTCAAATTCAATTGTAGTTGATCCCACTAGCACTAGCATTGGCACTGGCACTAGCATGGATGAACCTTATGCAAAAGAGCAAAAGTTCTGACAATTACAATGCAAAAAATGTCACTGGTTACTTCACCAATATATGCACTAGTAGCTTTTGTACAAAACCCTAAAAATAGTCCTAAAATGCCAAGATTTAGAATGGGCTATCTTTAGTATGTTGGCAATCCTCAAAATACAATTGTAGGTGGAGTAAGTTTAACTGGAGGCAGTAGACAATAGGTTCAAAGAATTGCAAAATAGGATAAAGAATTCTTCTCCTACAGAGGCAATTGTCCAGCAAGAAAAGATAAATGAACAATTGAAAATTTTGACTAAAGAATTGGAGGAGTGCAAAAAAAGAATTCAGCATGAAAAAGCCTCTACTACACAGTTGTTCAAGTCTGTAGAGAGTAGTGCACAGGTCAACAATAAATTGAAAACTGACTTGGACTCTGTTATCGAGGAAAATATTAATTTGAAGATTGAATTGAAGAATAAAAAGAAAAAAGAGGAGTCTATGGCAAGGATAATTTATAATTTGTAGAAGGAATTGGGGAATGAGAAGAAAAAAGAGGAGTCCAATGCAAGCACAGTCCATAATTTGAAGAAGCAATTGGAGAATATGAAGAAAAAAGAGGAGTCAACTACAAAAATAGTCCTTGATTTGAAGAAGGAATTGGACAATATGAAAAAAATGGAGTCTGGTGTTACTGCAAATAGTAACACAATCCACCATATGAAGAAGGAATTGGAGAATGTAAAGAAAAAAGAGGAGTCAACTACAAAGAAAATCCTAGATTTGAAGAAGGAATTGGAGAATGCAAAGAAAGAGGAGTCTACTCAAAAACCCCATGATTTAAAGAAGGAATTGGACAATGTCGAGAAGGAGGAGTCCATTGCGAAGATAATCCATGATTTGAAAAGGGAATTCGAGGATGAGAAGAAAAAAGAGGCAACTACTACAAAGACAATCCAAGATTTGAAGAAGAAATTGGAGGATAAGAGAAAGAGAGCAACTAATTGGCAAGGGCAACTAGAGGAAATATAGAAAAAGAGTAAAATAAAGATGTTTGAAATGAAGAAAAAGATGGATAATGTAATTACACAAAATATAACGAAATCTTTCGAAGACCATCATGTCAAGGATACTATAATAAACACAGTTAAGCTTATCAAACAAGAAAATTGGGACAAAATAATGAAGAACGGTGATAGTTTGTTTAAATAGCTTGATTTAAATAGCAATCTCAGAGTTCTCTTTGAAAATGTAAAAAAAGATGTTGAAGGTAAAAGAAGTATCTTCACCAATTCCTTAAAAAATCTTGCTAAACAAATTTTGAATAAATTACAGAGATCCAGTGACAAGGATTTGGCAAACCAAGGAGTAAACAACCGCTTGGATGCCTCTGTAATGACCTTTGTTGTCATCACAATTGTGAACAAATAATGAAAATAGATGAAGCTCTCAAATCTGCTTCTAGAGACTTGATGAAGATGGATCACAACATATTTAACTTGCTAAATTTTGGATTACCAAATCCAACTTACTCAGACAGAAAATTAATTGGAAAAGAAGATTACATGAAAAAGTTGCACAACACCATGAATCTTGATTTAGACAACTTGCCTGAGGAAACCACTCCAGAAACAATTGCAAGTTGCATCAAACCACTATCAACAATGAATGCAGTTATAGATAAATTCCTCAATTCATGTAAAAATATCTCTTCGAAGTATTCATTGTTGACAAGGTTACAACTATTTCGCTACAACATTAAAAAAATAGAGCTTCCAAATGATGCAGAATCAAGCACCCAAAAGAACATCATTGGAGTTGGGTCATCTTCTCAAACTGTTACTATTGTTGTTAGTGACAGTCATAGTTGATAGCGCTAAGAAGTAACAACTTAGTAAGTAATAGTACTATAATCATTTTGTTACTTGTTGCTCTTTAATTTCAAATTTTGGATTTGATTTTAACTTTGTTTAACGTTAATTGTTATTGGAATCAAGAGCCAACATATTAGGATAGTTGGACAGCCAGGCACTAGCATACTATTACTACGCAGAGAAAATGGAAAAAAATTCTCTACTGCTACTTGAAAAAATTGCACAATTGGCAATGTGGCAAATTAGCAATGTGATTGTACACACATAATGTATTATGTAGTAATAATCTAATTATATATACAATTACAAACCGACCTACAACTATTGTTGCTCCGTTGTATTTGTAAAAGGGAATTCAAGGTCATTTGACATTGAGTCATTTGCAAAGGGTTGTAATTGTTTGTAATTGTTAAATGTATTATGTTACAGGCTAATTTATAATTAAAAATTATAATAAAATTTTATTTTAAATAAGGCTTATTATGTTAAATGCATTATGTTAAAATTTCTTAAAGAAACTAGAAACAATAAAAATCTAAAAGCAAAAATGTCTAAAAATTATAATGAATGAAAATCTAGGGTTCAATATGTATTGTTGTATTAAAACTAGAATCAATGAAAATCTCAACATGTTTTAAAAATATAATCAATAAAAATCTCAACATGTGTAGACTCTAAAAGTAAAAAATAGTTTCAATTAAAATCTCAACATGTAAGTTTGTAACATCAACATGTTTAAAAAAAAAAAAATTAAGCATCTATAAAGGGACAGTGAATGAAGGCTATAAATTAACTTCTATAAACATAATTAATTAGTAGATAGCCTAATACTTGACTCACATAAAAGTTAGAATTTGAAGTTGAGAAGTTGTTATAGTTGTCACTTTGCCTGGACCAGCTTAGCATCACTATCATTAGAATCCTCCTCATTTATTGCATATAACATCTCATTGTTCATTGTATTTTTTTCAGATTCACTGTCAATGTTAGTATGCATGCCAAAGTCAACATCATCTTCATTGCTTCCAATATCAGGACATTAACCACTGCCACCACCACTGCCACTACCACTTGGGTTTGAAATGTTGGTCATCCCTCTTCTTCCAAATTTGTTTCTCCAAATGCTAATAGCCCTGTCATAAGGGAAATTATCTACCTCATACCTAGAATTATAGAGCCTCAAAATATTATCCAAATTTTTGTCTAATTTGTTTCTAAACTTTGACTTCAGGAAGCCCAAAGTACTAGAAACTCTCTCATCCTCCACTGAACCCAATATCATTGTCAAACATATATCGGTAAGCTTGAAATATTCTGGTATTGACTCTCTCAACTGATTGCTTTGACCAAGGTTTTTCCAAAGCTTTGTTACCGCTCCCTCTTAATTTGGATTCTCCATAAGATCATATTGTTCCCTCATTATGTTTGCAAAAAAAATGATTGATCTCTCAGTTGAGATTCATCTAAAATTCCATTTATAGTTACTCCATTTATTACTTTAGGTTTGCAAAAATGTTGAATCAAAGTAGTCATCCTTCTTCGAAAATCAATTAGACACTTTAGAGACCAATATTGAGGAAAAATAATAGACATTGCTTCGAGAAGTTCCTCTAGAGGGAATTTGTATCTAATTTGTGACGAAAGATTGTAGCAAACTTGCTTGACAGAGCCAAGCACAGAGCCTTTGATCTTCTTGAAGTCTTCACTTGCAACACATGAAACTACCTTCTCTAGTAATGATTCTACTTTACTTCCTACTTCATTGGGGTTAGAGTCAGGGTCGATGTGGGCAGAGTACTACATTGGTATGTTAACTCCATGTACCCTAGCACCAATATGTAAAAAGTTCCCAAGATTGTTCAAATTTGTGATTTCTATCCACTTTGCAAACTTTGATTCATCTAATGGTAGTAATTGATACAGAGTGTCCAAGCTATTACATGTAATTTTATGCAGCTTATTATATTTTGCAACGTACATAGCTCTTTGTTGAACCTTTTTCATAATATTTCTCATGTCTTGTAGCATGGGGAGAATAGCTACTAAAGTTAAGAGTATCTTAACATTAGTTAAACTTGAATATATCCGAGGGAATCTATCTCATGTAGAGTGGATTAGTCCAAGAAACTATGGATATTCAAAGAATACTTAATGCGTTGGTCCATCCAAAGAAATCCATCTAGTATCATTGTCTTTAAGAAGCTTCCTCCCATCAGTAAGTCGTTGAGAAAAGTATTGAAATTCCCAGACTTGTTTTGGATTTTGAAAAAAGTGTTGGTAAATCTCTTTGATTAAAGACTCCACTTTACTTACACAACTAAAATCGCTGACAATTCCAAAAGCTAGATTCATTCGATGGGCGATGCAGTGAATGGGAATAGCATAGAGTGTCAAATCATTCTTGATCTTTTTGCAAAGACCACCTTTATGACCTTGCATAACCAAAGGTCTATCCACTCCAACACACACCAACCTTTTGGTAATCTCCATTTTATCCAAACCTCCACATTCAATTTTAATAAATCATATAAATTTTCAGTTGTTACGCTACAATTCAATTTAGCAATAGATAGTAGAAAGGGTTGACAGCAAAGATCATTTACAGTATAAAGATGCATGCACACCCAGGAAGTATTGTCAATTTTTGTAACTTCATCTAGAGACAATGCAATGAAATTTGAGTGTTTTATTTTTTCCTTTATATCTTCTTTTTCAACCTGTGCAAGACAACTAGCCCATTCCCACCCACTATTTACTAACGAGTGACTGTTCGGATGGTTTCAAACTTTAAAAAAACATAATAAAGAAATAATTGAAGGGTAGTCCATCATAGGACATCCTCTACTCAAAATATAAAATACCACACTTAATTAAACTACTTTTCCCATATTTTGCACTTTCATTGCTTTCCCAATGAAATCTTCAATGGAACCTTTTACTATAGAACGTTTCTCCTGTAATTGCTTGTGTAACTCATATATTTTGGCATTCCTGATATGCAAACATTTGTCCTTTGTTTTCCAAGTTAGCATGGATTTTTCAACTCCATCTATAGTTTCCTTTTTGTAAACCTTACCAACATTCTTTTCTATGGTATCAAGTTTAAGTTGTAACCTCTTCTCCTTC
Source organism: Cupressus sempervirens (assembly GCA_028749045.1). Classification (NCBI taxonomy): domain Eukaryota; kingdom Viridiplantae; phylum Streptophyta; class Pinopsida; order Cupressales; family Cupressaceae; genus Cupressus; species Cupressus sempervirens. Next base: position 150,917,515 of record CM053790.1, read on the forward strand.
TTTTTTATCTCTATGCAAATCATACATCTGCATTCTATAGGAGGCTCACCATCAATTGGATTGGCCACTGGTTCAATGAACTAATACTTTTCCACCCATTCTAATTGAAAATTCCTTTTGGACAAATCCTAGCGAGATCGATCTTTTTTTTATTCCAATTTTCTTTTCTCCTTATGTGCATGAACATTATTTATGGAATCACTTTTGGTTTTCTCACCCGACTAGTCATTAACCGACTCCAAGTCTATAATATCAATTTGTGACTCCCTACTTAGGAGAAGTGCCTCCAAATCATGTTCAAGTTCATCCTCAACTGAGATATCAAGTTCATGAACTTGAACTTCTTCAATATGGTCTCCAACTTGTGATGAATCTCCTTTTTCAATAAGCATTGGAGATCTAACTTGTGAATCTTGTAGGTTGCCAACATTTCCACCACCAAAATATGTTGATATGGTTCTGTGTTTTGGTAATGGTGGCCTCTCTTGGTTTTTAGGGATCCTACCGGAACCCCTTTTACCCCTCTTGTTTGACATTGCAAAGTGATAAAGGCTGCAAAAAAAAATCAAATTAGTTGTTCAACAAAAGACTCAAATAGTGATGAGTCAAAGACTATGAACAATGACAGTAGACTACTTAGACTACATATAATAACAATAATATGATTCATTCTCATAAAAAGAGTGTTGTTGCTATAGTACTATAGTCTATTGTACTACCCAATAAAATTCGCAAACCTTTAGGCTATCTTAGCATGTGAGATGTCCAGTCACCAGTAGACATTGGATAGTAAAACTAAAAAATGACCAGTACTAGTACCACTGTCCACATAAAAGATAAATTATAAATCACTTGCCTTTTACAAAAACCATGATCCACGAGTCAATGGACAATGCACTCAGCACTTTGAAACTTCAGTAACAATAAGAAATGCCACTCTCCAAACCAGAAAAGAGTGAATTGTGTAGAATAATAATATCTTATAGTCTAATCTAGGTTGGTGAATTACACCAGATTAACAAGTAGGAATGTCAAATGTAGGTGAAATGCACCTTCCTATGCAAGCCCACAATAGGAAACAATTGGCTAAACGGGCTGGTGGTTGACACACGTTGAGAAAATGGTATGATGACCAACCCAAGGGAAAATTATGTGGTTGTAGTAATGGCAAAAGAACATTGTCCAATGAGAAACAACATGCAAAAGATGGCAAAATTTTTAAAACAAATGTATCCAAAATGTATATTACATTGGCGATTAGACTGATATTTTTGACAAATCATGCGATACTAATGGGCGATGACTACCATGGGCGTTGGACCCAAATCTGATAAATATCCAGCGATGTGGTTAACTTACATTACATGCGCTATTTTCCAAATGAAAATCAACTCATGAGACGAGATCGTCAAATGGTGAAGATTCGTTGCTAAAGTAATCTTTGATCTTAACTTTCTCATCTTTCCAAGATGCGACCATAAGTTCAATAACCTTAGGGTTTTAGCCATGCAATTTCTCAATGAAATTCAAAATGCCACCTTCCCTCAGCTTATCCCAAACCTTCGACCACCTTTTCCATTTTTTCTGCTTCATCCTCTAACTCTCTACGATGTCTTTCACCCACCATATTATTTTTGAGAGTAGAAAAAATTCTCTACAAACTCTGAGAGAGAAGAGAAAATCTATGATAAAACTCACTGAGACAAAGCTTGCCTTTTTTCTCAGGAATGAAATAGTAATTAAGATTACCAATCACCCATAAAGCATGCCAAAAAGCCTCCCAATTAAGATTACTTGTGTTTGTCTTGTGCTTAGCTTTCAATAATAATATGAACTTGACATCATTACCTTTCATAATTACTCTTAATATTTCTCATCCTCCCCTAGATTCTCTCAATCTCAATCATTCTTTTAATAACCATTGGAAACTTGTCACCATTAATCCACCCATATGACGTGTCCCTTTTGAATGCCTCATTAGCCATCTAGTCAGCAATCAGATTTGCCTCTCCATATTCATGTGATACATAGACCCTCTCAAAAGTGAGCAGGATTTGTCTAGTTTCTTCTACCAAATTCTTGATAGACCAGGTTGGAGGATGATCACCTCTTGGGTGTTTTATTGATACATCTACAGTTACTATTGATTCTAATGTGCTAATGCCAGAAGAAGTAAAAGGTGATGTTGTTATTATCAAGTAGTAGAGTGTGTCGGCAAAGGAAGTGAGAGACCAGGCAGATGTTTCTAGAAAGGGAAATCAAGATGAGCATAAGGAGAAAGAGAGACAAAATGTAAAAGTAGAAAATTTTACTACTAAAAATGTAAGGCCAAATGTCTTGGGACCTGAGATTGAGGGGACAAATGAGACAATTCAGCTGAGTTCAACTATTGAACTCAAGTTGATCAAGGAGTAGAGATCAGTAGAAGAGCCAAAGGGTGTCAAGGTCATTCAAAGACTGAGTCTAGAACTCCAAACTCAAAGCTTGAAATTATCAGTAATGAGCTCTAGTACTCCTGATTCAAATAAGAAGAGGATTCAGAAGAAGGTGATGTCACCTGGGAAGCTAGTCACATTAGATGAAGTTATTGTGATTCCTAATTGGAACACTAATAACTTAACATGTGAGCAGTTGAAAATCTTGCAAGATCTTTTGGAAAGGAAAACAAGACAATAAGAGTTGAAGAGAGAACAATAGTAGAAATAGGTATTGCATGAGACTAAAGATATTTTCCTAGAAACTTTTTTTGTGGAAAATCTTAATTAGCAAGCACCTATAATAGATCAATAAGTACATATTGTAGAAAAGATAAATGATTGTGATGTTGATGCAAATGAGAATTTAATGCAATGGTCAAAAAAGAAGTTTGAAAAGAAAATGATGGAAAAGGTAGTAGCAGAATTTGTTGTAAGGAAGGTTGAGTTGTCCAAACTTGTGACTAATTTGGAACATGTTTCAAATAATGAAAATATAATGTTTATAAAATTGTGTGATAGCTCCACTTATACAAAATATATTAGAGAGAGAACATGGATAATTTGGATAAGTTTGGCTTGACTTCCCCACCCCAACAGACATAAGTGAAAAAATAAGGAGGAAATGAGAAGAAAACAATGGGGAAATGTAATAAGGATGATCAAGGAAAGTTTGTAAATTTTGAAGTTTTGAAGGATGATTAAGAGGAGTTTGCAAATTTTGAAGTTTTGCAATTTTGCATGTATATAGCAAGTGTAGAGTTAGAAATTATGCAATGTATACCAAGTGAAGGTATGGATTATATTCTAAGGGGGAGTACCTATATTTTAGTTTTGTAACAAATAGTTTTTGATAATGACGAAGTCTTTTTGCCACTAATTTCAAAGGGGGATATTATTGATCCCATAAACAATTAGCCATTTATAAGGCAGGGTTATTTGGTCATCACTATGACTGAGTCATTCTATATAGGCCAAGCCAAGTATTGAAAACTTTTCAATATTTAAAGTTATTTGTCGATCAGTAATTACTCTTGAGCAAGCTCAAGATACCCAAGTACTCTAGTGATTGTCGAGTTTGTTATGGATAGTACTTGACATTGAGTGATATAGAGGCTGATTAATTCAATTCATGTTGAGCACGATTAAGGTTGAGGGATAGCATGATGAAAAAATTTATGTCGAGTGTCAATATGGTGTGATTGTTGAGTAACATAGTTTTACATTTATTTTTAGAATGACAATAAATCCTATGTAAACTATTTTTATCGAGCTAGAAGCGTGTTTTGAAGATCAAGGAGATAATCAAGAAGGTGATTACACATTTAAAGCGAATATCATTAATCCCTTTATGAGGCAATCCACCAATCAAAAAAGTGCAAGGACTAAGTGGCAAAAGAAATGAATCTAGATCGTTGATTCGGATCTAGAAGGTTCACACAAATATCTATTTAAAAAGGGTTTATGAACTAGTTTGTATGTATGAGTGTGTGTGTGTGTGAGTATGTATGAATCAAGATCTTAATTATATGAAAATTTTAGGAGGTGAATCAATTGTTAAGTTAGTAGAAACCAAGTAGTGCATTAAAGAGTTTTGAGCAGAGACAAAGAAGATCAATCATAGTAAGGTGATATTATATTGCATAGAGGGGATCTGTTATCAAGCATTGAAGTATTAACTAAAGGATCAAGTATTGAACATTCTAGCAGGTGTTTCAAGGTTTAAATCTCTTGGCAAAGTAGCTTTAATAGCCTTTTGTAAATCTCCTAATAGAGTACTCACTTAGTTGTGATGTAAAAATCCTTTAATCAAGGTAGAACCTAGCAGTTCTTTTAGCCTTTAACAAGGCAGACCCCTAATAGGGTAGATCATCAGAAGTAATCAAATAGTGTACCCTTAATAGGCACACTTTATTGCTACAATAGTAAGGATTTTGTAGGTGTCATCCCTACTGCAATTTTACCTTCACCTTGGATGGTTTCTGTGTTACCAAATCTGTGTGTTATTGTGTTATGTATTTATGAGTTTTTATTCATGTAATTAGATTTGAGACAAGGGTTTATGTGGTGATATCAAACATGTTTCATGTTTGAAGTGTGAATTTTTTTATAGATCTTGATTCACCCACCCACCACCACCCCCCCCCCTCTCTGTATCTCACTTCCCCTATTAAATTTCCAACAAAAGAAACATGTCAATGTGTGTCATTTAATTTCTATAAATTTATAGGTACTCTTGCATAACTAAAAGAAAAATAATGTTTTTCATGGTAGGGATTTGCAATATAATGAAACAAAGTGCTACAATACACCCTTGTAGAAGAGAGTCATATACTACAGAGTGAATAAATTTTTGTTTTTATTCCAAATTAAATTATTCTTTTATGAGGAGTCAGGGAACTTAAGTCTAATACACACAAGGCACTCATAGAAGCCAGATCATAACATAGAGTGACACCAAAATGGATATCACATTCATTAGACAAAGCTCATATTGTGAAAGACTACAACTTATATTAGGGTTCTGAAAAGTCAAAAAGTGCAGATCTCATATGTCCACATTTCATATCAATGACTCGAGACCCTCCAACAATATTATAAATAAATAGGTCCACAAGTATAAAGGGGTGTTTCCCTTATTTTAGTCTCATCATTTTTCTCCCTTCCTTTTGCTTAGGAGAATGTCAAATCCCGAGCTCAAACCACCAAATGAAATTCTAGGTCCGAGAATTAGAGTTTGAGTCAAGTCATTTCTCATCATGTTTATCCCCTTTAATTATGCAAGTTTTTCAAAATTTCCCTTTGACTACTTTGCTTCCAATCATGTTTTGGGGGTTTAGATAGAAGTTTGTGTGTGTGAACCATTTTGGGTAGTTTGCATTGTTGGAATGTCTTAATAGGAAGAATGCTTTCAAGAGGGGGGGGGGGGGGTGGGGGGTGAATCAAAAGTACTGGCCTTTTCTCTTCTTTTTAAACTCTTAATAACATATAACTGAAATTAACATGCATGTATATAAACATTAAACAATCATGAGAAACAAACATGCATCACCACATAACACGTGAGATTTTGGTAACCCAGAAACCCTCCAGGAATAAGAAGGTAAAACTAGGGTGGGGATGATACCCACAAAATTATTACAGCAATTGATTTCAACCACTTCTGATGGTTTGCCCTGTTAAATGCTACAACACGCTATTAAATGTGACCCTGTTAAAGGATTTCTACACCCTGTTAGGAGTGTGCCTTGTTAGAGGACTTAAGAACATTCAACTTAGAATGTCACCCTGTTAAAGGATTTACATAAGGTTTTTAAACCTACCCAAGTCCATGGGATTTCCAAGTTCCTAATACAATTGTGAGAGAGTATTAGAATAATACACCTAATCTAATGCAATCTCTGATGTTGATCTCAAGTACTTGTTCTGCTCTTACTATTAACTAATCTCTGCTAGATCTGATCTGCTGATTGTGTTCCTTGTTCTGTTTTGTCAACTGGATGTGTAAATGTTGTCCTTTCCTCTAAATCTTTGACACCAATGTTCTGCAATGACCTTAATAGGCTCTGCTTTTCCTTCTTCTCATCATTTCTTTTACCTCTCTCTTTGTTCAATGGCGTCAAGACTCCCTTATAAATATTAGTGGTCTGTCATGCATCCTTAATTCAAATGTTCCCACTCAAACCCTTAAAACTCACCCATTGGCTACATGCAATTTCTAATTTTTTGATTGGTTGCATGAGGATCGCACAGGTGATTGTGAGTATTTGATCTTATGTCAATGACTCATGCATAACCATTTTTCATCTTGGCTTGCAATTACACAAACTTTTATTCTCTTTTCCTCTCTCTTCGTTCAATGGCATCAAGACTCCCTTATAAAGATTAGTGATCTGTCATGCATCCTTGATTCAAATGTTCCCGCTCAAACCCTTTAAACTCACCCATTGGCTACATGCAATTTCCAATTTTCTGATTGGTTACATGAGGATCGCATAGGTGATTGTGAGGATTTGATCTTATCCTTTTATCCTATCAATGAGTCATGCATAACCATTTTTCATCTTGGCTTGCAATTGCACAAACTTTTATGTTGATCCTGCATTGCTTGGCACATGAAGTAATACTGATGCTCGAAACCATCTATTCTAGATTGCTCGGCATCTACTGATTCTTGAATTATTTAGCTCATATAGGATTACTGTGTCACTCGGCACCTATTGAATTCTTGCTTTATTCGGCACCTGTTGGATCCTAAGTCACTCAGCACATGTTGAATTCTATATAGCTCGACATATACTGCAATTTGTTGTGCTCAACAGCAACTGTAGTTTGCTCGGCACTATCTGTGACTCGACACATAAAGAAATTCTAGCTTGGCTTCCATTGTGTACTCGGCATATATAGTGAAGATGGTTAAGTGTGTTGACACTCATTTTCCAAGCTTACTTATCGATCAACAACCTCCCCCTTTGAAATGAGTGTCAAAAACACTTACTGATCATTCATGATCCAATCCTTGTGTGTCCTTTCTTCACTTACAGAATTTCAAGAAGATATTGTGAACGAAAATATACCTTATGACTCCCCCTGACTTGATTATGCCTTATTATGTCATGAATTCTAATATCTTGTGCTATTGTGCCTGATGTTCTCTATTTTTGTCTTGTTCTTGCCTTATGATCCTATTTGTTCTATGTTTGATGACCATTTCTTCATGTGATTAGCAAAATTTGCATGTTCCTTGACTCCTTTATTGCTATCAACTTCAAGTTGAACATGATTTTTCAAAAGTTGGCAATCCCCTTAATACATTATCTCCCCTTTTCTATATTAATATATCGCCTACATTATCTCCCCATTTTTGATACTTATGTCAAAGGGTTCTAAACAGTAATGCCATGTTTGCCCAAAAATGTCTTATTTACCTCAAGGAGAATTTTGAGAGCTGCATCCCAGTTATTCAATGCAATATCCAATGACTTGTGTTGGATTGCAAGCTCTGTTGCTAGATCAACAAGTCCTTCATGAGTAGAAATATTTGGATCTTTCTTCAGGACTATTTCTACATACATTTCCTCCTTATGTAATATCTCCAAATGAGGAGTGATAGAGGCTTGTATTTGCATCAGCTTTTCTTTAATAGTGGCCTCTTCTGCTGATAATGCAGCTAATTCTCTCTGAGTGTGAAGCATTTGAGAAAATTGCTTTTCACTCTATGCAAATTTGAGCGTAGTTGCATACTGGAGAGCTTAAGGTTGCTCTCAAGATTCAAATTTTTCTGATTTATTTCTTGTGTGAACCTAGAAAAATCACACAATTTGCTATAAATGGAAAAGATATTCCCTAATACAATCTTTACATTATCTAGTTTCTTGGATAGGTCAACTTGTCCCAAAATAATGTTATTAGGTATATTTTGGTTGACCTTGCCTACAAACTTATTTTCTGACCATTCCAGGAGTTTCGCATTGTATCATGGTCTTCATTATTCACTTGGTCAACTATATCAGATAGTTGCTCAAGGATTGGCTTTCTTGAATTTGGAGGTTGTAGACTGAAGGCATCCATGAATATATCTTTGATCTCATTCATTGCCTACTTGTATTTGTAGTCTCTCCTCAATGCCTCTTTCCTCCTTCTCTTATCTAATGCACTCTGTATTTCATTCATCTTTTCTTCAATTAGAGTGCTTGAATCATAATAGGGTATTTGGATTTCTTCATCAAGCTCAGGAATACCATAATGAATGGTCCTGGCTACCCTAGTAGAACTTGAGCTTGGTGTACTGACTTGTAAGGTCAACTTGTTAGTACTTAGCTACTGAACAGGTTTGGTAGGAGTACCTATTTTTGGCAATTCAACCAAAGTTTGTATTGCAGACTCCTCCTCATCCTATGTTTCTTCTTTATCTTCTTCTTCTTGCTTATCTTCTTCTTCTTGTGTCACTGTTGTTGGGGGTGTGCTTGCTCTCTGTACTTTTATACCTGTGACTTCTCCTACTTTTGTACTTGACTCCTGATGAGCTTGCATGGCTATTCTTGGTGGTGATGGAGGTGGTAGAAATGGAAGTCCAGTAGTTTGAGTGATTTGAGGTGGTTCTTGTGGTGACACCTTGGCTTCTTTGATTTTATCTACTAACTTTTGAAGATTATCTACACTGACCAATATGGGACTTGTACACAATTGTGCCTGAAGAGTTGTTTAGTCAAGGATCTTGGTGAGATCCTCTGTAGTTAATGGGTTGATGTTTTGACTTAAGGTGTCAACAAAATCCTTAATCTTTATGATTTCTATAGGTGTGGTAGTAGAGTGAAGAGGGCTAGGAGGTGGAATTTGTGTGTCTTGCACACTTTGCTGCTCATTAGTATCCTTGTCTTCCTCCTCTTCAACCTTTTTATCGACTTCTGTCTTCTCTTCTCTCCTCTTTCTTCTTTCTTCTGGCTGAGTAGTAGCCTCTTCTTTGTATTCTTCTTCAAATACATCTTCAATTTTCTTATACAAATTCTTCCATGATCTGGTGGTTTTCTGTACAACTTCTTCAATTTTGTTTTGGAGAATGGAGAATGCCCTATACTTAGGTTTAAACCTAGTGTTATGCCTTTTGACTGCTTTACTTATTTGTTCCTTTGTCAAATTAGGTAGTATACTTGCTAGGGTTGATTCCCTCATCTCTTTTTCCATCATTAGACAGAAATGCCATCTGTCCTCTACAATTTAAGACAATTCCTTTGGCAATTGTCCATCGAGTTCAAGAGGTGTATACTTGAACTATGCCATTAATGCATAGACTGATTCTTCTATTCTATTTTGTTCCTCTTTGGTGAACTTACTAAAATCAATCTTTTTCATTTCACTTAAGTCTCCATTCCTAATATTTTCACATAATATATCAACTGAAGACTTAGGAGGATGACTTACTTTTTCAGACTGATCTTCTTCATTAGTATCAAGTTGAGCCACATATCTTTTTCTTTTCCTTGGCTCTTTCTATGCCTTCTTGATTGGTTTCTTCTTTGTGGCTTCCTCTTTGGCTTTTTGTGTGGAGGCCCTTGTTGTAGCTTTGGTTGTTAGCTTCTTGGATGTTGGTGTGGCAGCTTTCTTTGGTTTAGGTTGAGGAGCAGGAGGTGTCTTTGCCTTCCCTTTGATGACTTTGCCTTTGATGGGTGCTTCCTTGGCTTCTTCTTCCTCGGCACTCTTATCTTTGTCTTCATGTTCTGGCTTGTCTTCATCTTTCTCTCCATCACCTTCCTCTTCATCATCACTAATCTCCTCTGCTTCTCCTATTGCACTTGTTTCTCCAACACCAAACTACTTCTTTATTTTCTTTACTAACTTTTCCTTCTTCTTTAATGTTGTGGCTATCTTGAGTTTGGTAACCACTCTTGATTTGACAGTGTCATATGTCCCAGATGCCTTTGCAATTTTGTCCATTTCCTCTACAAGTAATGTTGTGATGGCTGCAAAAGCTTGGTCAACATCAAGCTCATATCCCAATGGTCTAATCCATCTTGCTCTTGGAAGGACTGCTTGGATGTAAGTAAAATCAATGTCAACCAAAAAGCATATGTCATTTACATGCTTTTCTACTAGTGAAACTGGTATCCTCATTCTTTTCTTCATTGCATTCTTGAAATCATCAAAATATATACACATTTGATCATCAAATCTATCTCCTATTTGTGCAATGAAATCATTTATTTGATCAACAATTATTTTGTTCTGGCTCCAGCTGACTTTTCCAAATGAAGGAAATTCCTTCATCACATAAAAGAACATGCAAACTAGCACTGACCCAAATTTACATTGTGCTCCCTTGGATTTTCTAATAGCTCCAAGATTTTCATTAATCTGTTGCGACATGAGCTCTGCAAGGTCATAGGTGTGATCTTTCTTTACAAGCTTATATGCCACATCCACTGCTATGCAAGGTACACTATTCAACCTGTTGGACTGATAAAATTTGTGTGATATGATCCTCACAGCAAAGTCTAGAAGTGGATTAGTTATGGTGTCTATGGTCATGCCTATGTTATTCCACTTTGCTCTTGTGTTCTTCTCAATTGTTTCCTTTTTGTCACTTCTCAATGTCTTTGGTCGATCTAGAGTTGGAAAACCTGTGACCCTATGAACCATTTTCTTGGTAATCTTGACTGGTCCTTGCTCTAACTAGAATTCTCCATCATGGATTCTGCTAAGCATTATGCATATCCACTCAATTTTGAATACGATCGAAAAAACTAGGGCTTTGGTTAAACCCTTCTTCTCTATGATAGAAAACTCATCTTTCAATATACCATTATCACAGAGTTTGTCATCAAAGGCATCAAATATTTCCAAGTCTCCTATGGCTCCTATTTCATAGTTGTAACACTTTCGCACATCTTGAACCATAACAACTTTTTCAGGGATGGCGGATAGGGCACCAATGGGATCATTTTTATATGCAACTTCTGGTATGGGCCTAAACTCAGGTTGTTTAACCTCGTTATTAACAAGTTGAATTTCATGGCTTTCCTTCCTTCGGGTCGACTTTGAACCAGATGCCATTTTGACTAAACTAGGGTTTGACATTTAAAATAAACTTCACAAACTGTACAATTTGACACCTGAAGGAAATACCTGGTTAGATGCTTAAAATCGCTTGGGTAGATGCCGAATCACTGCAAATCACTGGTTGAAAGCTTGAAAATCACTCAATCGTGCTCCTGGTAATCACTTTTTGTTTGAATGACTCAAAATAAAATGATTTTCCCCTTTAAGTGTCTCAAAAACCTTGCATTTAATGCATTTTTGTACCTTCACCTGTCACTCAACTTCCAAAGGTTTTTCAACTCGGCATCCACTCGACAGCTATTCTCACTCAGCATCTACTAACTTTGTTAGTAGCTCGACCACCACTGAAGTTTTTACTCGGCTTCCACTTGACTTCTTAACTTGGCATCCAAAGTAGTTTCACTCGGCAACCAAAGACAGTTCGGAATCATGATTCAAGTTTTGTCTTAACATCTTATCTCATGCAAATTTATACTTTACAGTGCTTCATCACGGTTTAGGGCTAATTTTATGATACTTCCTTATATGTATCAGCCCCATAGGCTCATCTTGTGATTAGTTGGATGAGATATGATCACTTGACCTCGTGGGTGAAGTGACCCCTCCATCGGATGTACTTGGTCCATCCTTTTTCTGTCATGTCTTCTTCATGTCTATTCTGATGTATTCCACATCAATCTTTTCTTTGCCCTTATTTACTTCAATCTTGGGTGCCTTGGCCTTTGTTGGACAATTCCTACTGACATGTCCAGTTTTCAAGCAACTGAAGCAAGTGGTTTGGTTCAACCATCTTTTATAATTCCCCTTGAAATGTGTTCTTATGCAATTCTGGGGTATGTGACCATACTCTTGACAATAGTGATAGCTTTGCCTTGTATTGTAATCCCAATTGTAATGGTGTACATAGTTGTCCCTTCTTACATGCTAATTTGGTGTCCACATAGGCTTTGTTCTGCATTCAAAGGCTCTGTGTCCATACTTCTTGCAATTATGGCAGTGTCCATCAAATCTTTGTGTCCTTGTGACTTTAGACCTGTAGTCTTGTGTCATATGTCCTTGCATGTTGCACTTGTGATAGTAACCCTTGCTTTTGGGTGTGTTTGGCTTATTGATCCTTCTACTCCTGCAAACATTAGCAGTATGCCTCTTTTTATTACAGTAATGACAAGTGGGTTTAGAATCCTTACCTTTGTCACTTCTTTGCTCAGCACTCTTTGATGATTCCCCAACTTCAGTGCTATTGTATCCAAGTCCTGATGTATCATGGGCTGATCTTGGGGATTTCAGCAATTGTTCAAAGTACTTGATAGCTTCACTTGACTTGTTGAGATTCTTTGTTGTTTCTTTTTCTCTGTTCAATTCATTCTGTAGTTGTTCATTCTACATCCTCAAAGTAGAGATCTCAATATCTTTCACATTGAGTTCATGATGAAGATTCATCAATTGGGCAAGTGTATCCATCTACATGTTTGAGATCCTTGTTAATTCAGTACATTTTTCTTCAAGCCTGTTTGCAAGATTTCCTTTGTCATCTTCCATCATGATTTTATCCTCAACTGCTCTTTTCTTTTGCTCGGTTATCTCACATAGCATCATGGCTTGTGATTCATGAGCTATCTTAAGAGTTCTTATCTCTTCTATTTCAACTCTATTTTTCTCCATCAGTTCTGCTATTGCTGCATTAAATTCTTTGGAATCTCTTTTGGAAAATACTTGTGTGGTGTCAATCTCCTTGTAGTGAATATCATTTTCAGCTATAGCTATTTCTTTCCTTCTTTTTAAGGATTTTCTTAATTCCTCTCTAGCTTCCTCTACCTTGTGTAGAGCAAGATGCACATCTATCACCTAGTTCTCAATGATCTTTCTAAGTTTGAAAACTTCCATCTTCAGATCTTTTCCTCCAAGTTGTTAGGCTTCTTCTTGAGAGAACTTGGCTCTAATACCAATTGTTGGAATGTCTTAATAGGAAGAATGCTTTTGAGAGGGGGGGTGAATCAGAAGTACTAGCCTTTTCTCTTCTTTTTAAGCTCTTAATAACATATAACTAAAATTAACATGCATGCATATAAACATTAAACAATCATGAGAAATAAACATGCATCACCACATAACACTTGAGATTTTGGTAACCTAGAAACCCTCCAGGAATAAGAAGGTAAAATGAGGGTGGGGATGATACCCACAAAATTACTGCAGTAATTGATTTCAACCACTTCTGATGGTTTGCCCCGTTAAAGGCTACAACACATTGTTAAATGTGACCCTGTTAAAGGATTTCTACACCCTGTTAGGAGTGTGCCTTGTTAGAGGACTTAAGAACATTCAACTTAGAATGTTGCCCTATTAAAGGATTTACATAAGGTTGTTAAACCTACCCAAGTCCATGGGATTTCCAAGTTCCTAATACAATTGTAAGAGAGTATTAGAATAATACACCTGATCTAATGCAATCTCTAATGTTGATCTCAGGTACTTGTCCTGCTCTTACTATTAACTGATCTCTGCTAGATCTGATCTACTGATTGTGTTCCTTGTTCTATTTTGATCAATTGGATGTGTAAATGTTGTCCTTTCCTCTAAATCTTTGACACCAATGTTCTGCAACGACCTTAATAGGCTCTACTTTTCCTTCTTCTCATGATTCCTTTTTCCTCTCTCTTTGTTCAATGGCATCAAGACTCCCTTATAAAGATTAGTGGTCTTTCATGCATCCTTGATTCAAATGTTCCCGCTCAAACCCTTAAAACTCACCCATTGGCTGCATGCAATTTCCAATTTTCTGATTGGTTGCATGAGGATCGCATTGGTGATTGTGAGGATTTGATCTTATCCTTGTATCCTGTCAATGAGTCATGCATGACCATTTTTCATCTTGGCTTGTGATTGCACAAACTTTTATGCTGATCATGCATTGCTCAGCACATGAAGTAATACTGATGCTTGGCACCATCTATTCTGGATTGCTTAGCATCTATTGATTCCTAAATTACTTGGCTCATATAGGATTACTGTGTCACTCGACACCTATTGAATTCTTGCTTTGCTTAGCACCTTTTGGATCCCGAGTCACTTGGCACATGTTGAATTCTATATAGCTCAGCATATACTATAATGTGTTGTGCTCGACAGCAACTGTAGTTTGCTCAGCACTATCTGTGACTCGACACATAAAGAAATTCTAGCTCGGCTTCCATTGTGTACTTGGCATATATAGTGAAGATGGTTAAGTGTGTTGACACTCATTTGTCAATCTTACTTATCGATCAACATGCATGTCTAATGGATGGGTAAGTCATGTGAGGCCTCCCCGTTGAGAAATGAGTCCAAGTAAATTATATCATTTTAGTGTTTGGGATTCTGATTTCTCCCAATCCTTACTACTACTTCAGCCAAAGAGGTAGTAAAGAGGTTATGCTCCTACAAGTAAGAGAAATTCCATTATTCATGATAAAGTAAGAAAATGGTAGTAATGTTCTTTCAAAGATACCTTATGTGCACTACATCATTCAGGGAAGTAATGAGATGGGTACATCCCCAGTGTAAGGTGTAATGTGAGCAACACAACAAGCAAAGTGAGGGAGGTGGAATATCATTTTGGGGATTCCTTAAGGATGCTTCTCTAGAGAAGAATCGCTTCTTTTACAATCCCATAAATAAGGAAAGGTAACAAAATGTAAGGCTTGTAGAAAAATGAAAAATAAATACTCTAAATCGAACAACTTACTTAAGAGGCATCTAAAGCACATGCATGGATTTTTCATTGATTAAAGGATCTTTTGGCCCTTCCTATAAATGTGAAAATTATAAAATATTAAAGGCTATGGATCCAGTTTTAAAATAAAGATTAATGGAAAATTTGATCTTCTAAGAGATAAAGTAAAGGTGATAGGAAATGTTGATGTATTTTCTAGTCATTAACAATTGGGCATTTATTTTAAATTTGATCATTAATAAATAAGGTAATTCCTAATTAATACGACACCCTTCATTCATGTGGTACAAAAATATAAAGCTCAAGATCATACAACAAATCCATAAGAACGGATTTTGGAAAGGTTTTCATCATAACTTCCAAATGGGCACTTTCAATTTTTACAACGAAGTAGAGCCCTTACAACCTGATATAAGATCTCAACCATAGCAATTAATTTTTTGGTTATGATAATTTGAACAGGATCAATTCTTAGTGGAAGAATATTAGTGAGACCCAACTCAAGTTCTATGGTTTGCATGATGTGAACAAAAGATTATGGTCTAACCCCATCACTCAGAAGCTGAAGGAAAGTAGCTTAGTGGAAGAAACTTGCTTCCCAATGGTTTTTCAATCCCCTGAGTTGATCCTAGAGTGTGTAGCTCACTATGATCTTAATACACATAGATCAAAATTCCAAACAATGAAGTGCTTCTTACCATCAACAAAAACACCATGCAAAATTATTTTTGCTTGCTCGTAGGAGATGAGTTCAACTAGATGAATTTATAGAACATTGTAGAAAGCTACAATGAGAATTAGATAGTTAGGAGGGGTAACCTACTAGATACATAGTTCCAAGTGCCCAAGAATAGCCATAAAAAGATGCCCAAAATTCTCTTTAGCATGAATCTAAAAAGGTAAAATGTTGTCATTTTGGTGCTCTTACATAGGTTGAAGGGAGATGAGGATACCCTAAACTTCATAGAGAATTACTATTATATGATGTAAGTGGTATGTGCATAAGGTGAATATGTGGATTGGGCTTAGATCTTGAGCAAGCAATTGTCTGGATGGTTGCAGACAGTAAAAACTTGGAGGAAATTCTTCATGTCCTCGTATGTGATATATTCTTTAGCTATTATTCAGTTATGGCTTGGGCTCCCTCACATAGAAGAGTTTGATGAAGACATTTAAGCTTATGACTTCTACCCTTGCCTCTAGATGCATCATAGCTATGTGAAGTTCATCACAATCAATGATGTCATCACCATGAGGTCGTGCAAAGAACTCCAGGGATGCCCAAAAAGGAGATTGACCCCAGAAGTTGTCTATGCAATAACTCAGTTTAGTTGTTATTGTAGACACCTAAATATGATTACATCACTAGGTAATCTAATTTAGATCATCTCCTATGACATTATTCATTAAATATTTTGTATTTAGTTAATTAATTGTCATCCCCTATTTAATTAATTAATTTAATTAACTATAGTCCAATTGATAAAATCAAATGATAACCCAAAATCAATTTATCAATTAAATCCCCATTCCTCTATTAAATTAAATAAATGAAAAAATCTATTTAATTTAATCCCACATCCCCCATTTATTAAATATAGCATTTAGTAAATCAATCCCAAAACCCTACACCAATTTTAAAACCCTATTACTACCCTAAGCCAACCCATTCACCCATACTAACCTCACTTAGTCAACTAACTAACCCATCCAGCCACTTGCCTCCTAATCTCATCCTAAACCAAACCTAATTCCCCTCCTAAACATGTGCACAACTTTAAGAAAGGTTAAGACTTTCTAACCCAAGCCAAAGTCAAAAGTCTCCCCTATCCTCTCGCATTCCTATCCAAGAGCATTAATGGCTCTTACATGCCATAAATGCCCTTAAATTCCTCTTGCATCCTTCTTCTACACTCCTCCCTCATAATTCCCTTTGACCCCCCACCTTGACCACCCAATCCCCTTGTAACACTTGTCACAAGGCTACGGCTTTGAAGAAACACAATCCATATGCTCCCCCTTCCTTACATCTTATCCCTTCCTCACCATTCTTCCATCCTTGCTTCTTGACCCTCCATCTCACTACCCCTTGGCCTATAAATGAAACCCCCTCCCTTCACAACTAATAATCAACTTTCATGCAAACTTATAATACCCCATTAACCACTACAGTATAACCATTTTACATCCTCACCATGTCAAAATCCATACACACCTCCATTGTTGAATCCTTCATCCACTTCCATTCTTGATCACAAACTCACCACCTGAAGCTTGGGCAGACCCGAGCACACATCCATCCATACCTGGACATATCGACAACATCAAGGTCACACTTGGGGAGTTTACCATTCTTGGTTCTCCTACCTCAACAGTGTTTCCTTCGTCTTATCATAAGTGTAGCTAATTTACTTAGTTTTTGAATGTTAGCCTAATTAGTAAATGTTCTTTGCACACTAGTTTAATAGCTCTACAATTATTTCATATAGTTCCCTACATTTGCATATATCAAGATAGCTAGATTTGATGGATTGCCCTAGAAGTTGTCAAGGTACTCAGATGATAGAATGATAATGATTGATCTTTTTTGCCAGATTCTACAAGTAAACACTTTATGTGCAGATGCATGGAAGGGTGAGTATCCCTTTCCCCATCAGAGTTAGATTCCTATAAGGTAATAAATTATAAATTTGACCAAGAGAACTATATCAAGGATCATCTACAATTTTTTCAAGCTTCAAGAATGTCCCCATGATACACGACTACTAGGTAGATTGTATTGAAAGAATTAAGAGTAGATAAACGTTCTACTCAAGATTAACCGTGCAATAGATCAAGTTGTACAATGTGAAAATTGATGTGGATGATGTCAAGGATGACGGTTTGTGTATACAATCATCTACGTATCTAAAGGATATTAAGAGAACTACCATTGATTCCATATGACCTATGGGACCTACAGCTTTGAGCTTGAAATAGTTGAAGGCTTACATCATGAAGAGGAAAGATAAATAGGTGGGATGGACCAAAGTAAGAAGGAAAAGAATAGGTTCCTCACCCTCAACCTCCAATCCAATGCAAGCTTCCCTTTCTACTACTACGAACTTTGTCGCCACCACATCCATCGCATCTAGCCCCACACAAACTAATAGTGATGCAGACCAACCTCCAAATAAATACATTCTAATCTAGCCTACTTACGGAGGTGACCTCGCTACAAACATTGAGTCAACAGAGGAGGCAGATAAAGATAAAGAGAAAGAGAAGGAGCAAGAGGTAGATGAGGAGAAAGATGCAAAAATAGAGGTGATCAACTTGGATGAGCCCAATAGGAACTAGCCCTATGATAGGCTTGATGGAGGCTTGCAATTACAAGAGACACAACAAGACCATGACAATGCTCCTCTTATTACTGATACCTCTTATAAAATAGATGTGTTCCTTTTTTCTTCAAAATAGAACCATACTCCTCTAGTGATGAGGAATTTTTTTGATGTAGACTCCCTCTTGTCCTTGCTCAATATCCTGACTACTGAGTCACGATTAGAAAATACTTTGGAGATGAAGAGGAGAAGAGTAGAGGAGAGTTCCCTTCTCAAGGACCTAATCACGCAAGTGGCAAATCCACCTCCCCCTATTCAGAAAACCAAAAAGGCTCATACCTTGGAAACCTTAGGCATGGATGTTAACACTCAGAATTTGGTGTTGGAGATAGCCTAGGCTCAAGGTGAAGGAGACATAAGAGGCCTCTCTTTGATAGATTTTAATGTATGGACTTTTGACATTGGGCCTTTGAGGCATGACACCATGGTGAGGATGTATAAATCCATGAACCAATAGGTGGAGGAAGAGATGAAGTTTTTGAAGGCTTGTCTGAAGGCATCTAATCAAGAACTATCTAAGTACATTGGCCAATTTTTTGCACCACTCTCCATTCTACCAGAAGATTTTTCCTCCCTCAAAAAATTTGACCCATCAATAGAGGAGAAAAAGGCCCTAATTGCCAAGCTGAAAGAAGAGAGACACTTTGGGAAACTTGGGTGAGGATGGGTCAAGGACATGAAAGTAAGGGGATTGCCAATAATTGAGAATCTTTGCAATCTTTGTATAGAAGCTTTGAGGCTAGGAGAAGTTATCTTTATTGGCATTGAAGTATTGAAAATGGATGTCATAAGATTAAAGGTTGAAATGTGGTCAACCTAGGAATATTGAAGACCAAACAGGATCCCTTGGCACATTGGATGTAGTCCCTTGAATTCAAGAAGGAAAACATACCCAAAGATGAGAAAATTTTGAAGAAACCGCATGAGACTATGATGAAGGAGCAGGAAACTATCCACAAATATCTTAGTGGTCTGCATATGAAGTCTCATACAAGCAAGAGCATAGAGGTCATGGATATTTATATGTCTTTTGTACTCATTGGTTTGTCTAAAAATGACAAGTGTCTCTCTCCTCCTCTCTTTCTTCTTCTCAAAGAAATGTAATTCAATAACAACCAGATGTTAAAGGGCCTATATGTACTATTTTGAAATCTAACAGAAAGAATCAACATTTTTTTGTTGTGTATTCTCCCTTTGTTGCTGGGACAACTAAGTGAGTCTTGAGAATCTTATAAGATTTTTTTGTTCATTACTTGTAGTTATTTCCTTCTTTCATGAGATGGATGGAATATTAATCAAACTAGGTGATTGTTAAATTTTAGTACAGTAGAAACTTTTCTAAAATTTGATAATAAATAAGCAATATGAGAGTTACTATGGCTCTGTTACCTTTACTTTCAATACTCTATTACATTTTTAAGAGTAAATAAATAACGGTCTATGATTCATTAATGTAGAAGTATTTTTAGTTGCATGTAGATATAGGAAGAAAGGAATTTGAAGTTCAACTCATTCACGGTTGTGAATGGGTTAAAATTTAGTTGTAGACCAATTCATGCCTGGGTCTTTTATGAATATGGAAGACTTGGTTATCACTTCTTCTGCTCTTGGGTTAAGAGCATGCCTCTACTAGATAGGAAACATAAACACATTCATTACATATCATTCTCTATAAGGGAGTTGTACCTTACAATTCAGAGGGAAGTTTCAACAATATAACTTAACTTCCCAATTGATGGGAAAACAAATTTTGAGATGGGCACAAAGAGAAAAGGTAAAAGAAGTGTTTGAGGAGAACAATATGTTAACCAACAAGGGATATGAATGTAACAAAGATACCTCATTTGATATTTATAATAATGTAAAATCTACAGTAATGGTCATGACAAAACAAAGCACAAAATCCTTCATATATCAGTGGCATTGTATCAGCCATAGCAAAAACAAATATCGCGAGAAAAATAGAGAGATATTGATTAAATAAAGAAGTAAAAAGAAGCCCTTATTCTAGAAATATAAGTTGTGACTCAAATAGAAAATAAAAAAACTATGAGGTTAAAAATATGGCAACATGGTCCTTACCAAAAAAGAATAATAGTCTACAACAAAGTTTCCAAAGCCAAGCCTCATTTACTCCATGGTGGCCCTATTTTTTCCAAAAAATCCAAAATGCCCAAAAAGATGCAAGGAAAAATGAGTAAAATAATATTTACGATTTTGTAGGGTATTTTGTATAGTTTTTTCTATTGTTAAAACTTATTATATTTCATGGATTCATTCCCAATGTAATTTGTGGGAAAATATTAACTTTGACTCAAGTTGATGCTCAAGTTTGTAACTCTAAGATAATATCTATCATATTTAGAATAGAAAATACTTAGATTTTTTTTTAAATAGTAATATTTTCATTTTATACCTTATAATGTAAACCAATATTACCTTAAAGATAATATTCATTTCTATTATAGGGTTATAAATTAATATTATTATTTCTTATAAAATCTAAATATTTTCTTTTTTATTGTATCAAAGATATTATTTTAAGAGATATAGGAAGAGGATTGGGCCTCCTTCAAAAAAGTTTGATGCATGGAGTCATTTTGCATGTACGGATTGAGTTAGCACTGAAATTGACTTAGAGTTCAACTTTGAGTTATGTCTTTGACAAGAGGGGGTAATTTGGTTGTTTCCTTTTTCATAAGCTTGATTAGGGATGGAGGCTCTCCTATTTTCTTACATATTTTATAAAGTAATTAATCATAATTGATTAGCTGTGATTATAAATCAATTAATTAAATAGATAGGGTGGTACTTGAATGTCATCTTGCATACACTTAGGATTTCTTTTTACATGGTTGGCAGCTCTTTGACTTATACATACATATTTGGAGTCCATTTTATAGTAATTGGAGACAATTTTATTTCTCTCACATGCATGGTTGTTGTAGAGAGTTTTTTAATTTTCTTTCACATTTAGTGGCTACTAGAGGGGGAATTTTTGCAGTTTTAGGATAGTTTGAGGCTAGTTTGTGTTTTGTTTTAGTTACATTTTAGTTGAGAGGGCCTTTGGATCAGTTATCTTGTAGTTACTTTCAATTCAGTTTATAATTTGATGGATTTTATTTTGCCATATGAATTTCACTTGTTTTGCATATTTTTGAGTTTTTTAGGCAACTATGGGTAGTTTCATGTTAGTTTGAGGTGCTACTTCAGTTCCACTTGGGTCTAGGGGAGTTGTAGGGTAGTTAACTACATGTTTCTGGTAGTTTGACCCCTCATCTCTCTAATTTTTATATTATATCCGACCCTTTGAGTTTGCATGTCTATATATTGATTTTTCATCTCATTGTTGATGGTTTTTACTTTTGGTCATGATTTTGCACCTAGTAAATTGTGATTAACTATTTGGGCATATAGATTATAGCAAACTTCTTAATTGTTCATATGCAATGATTGATTCCTTCTCTATTATTCTTTTGTGTTTAACATTTATTTATGAGATTTGTTATTAAGTATTGTGTTTTAAACCTTTATTCAATTGATTTCATTATGAATGATATATACACATTTGATATCCCATAGAATAGATTTGTAATTGTGTTTCACATTTCATTCTGAATCTGTCAAAACACAAGTGTTTTCCTCTTCAGGCATCAGGATACCAAAGCTTTTCATATAATTAATTTTTTTAGGGTTGTCTGATTGAGTTGTGAGTTTGCAGGGTTCTTTTATGAATAATATTGTGAATTTGTGGTTACAAGTTTGCAAATTCATTAGTGCATCACCATATTAGTCTAAGTTTCAATTTTACAAGCATGTCTTTCTATCCCTTTTCCCATCCAAGTTTAGTTTTAGGTGATTCATCAAGGGAAGTTGGTCCTTCACCTAAAGATTCATTCTTGTCACAAGTTCACCTACAACTTGAGAGTGTTTTCATGTTCCAATAGGATATCTTGATGTTGCATATCACGTGTGGCACAAACTTGATCAACAAAAATTACATAAGATTTTTTTCTCACCATCATGAATGAATTTTACACCATATTGCCATGGATGCCCTAATGCAGTGAGAATCTTAGGGTGCCCCTATTGGAGGTAAATTGGGTCCTTGCAAACAACCATACATCGGAAATACAACAACAAAGCAACAATAATGCAAGATCTGATACCAAATCATAATATTTGATTCATAAATATAATTGTTCACATGAAATATGCCCAATTGTAAGGCCTTTTGGGATTAGGGACAAATACAACAATAATTACAAAATAGTTCTACAAGATCGAACTCACAATTCCTAATCCCAGCTAGTCTAAACCTACAACTAGATAAGACATCAAGAAGAATCTACACTTGTACCCTCAAGTCCACCAAGCAATCCTCTGGTTCTCAACCCATAGCCACTAGCCCTTCAAAGTTCATATCCTCTTCTCCAAGATGGATCCCCATTACTTAAAGACTCCACAAGACCCCCTACTTATACCCAACTAAGCCACAAATTGGCCTAGTTTATTACAAATTAAATTAAAAGTCATGCATTAAATATATTTTGAGCCAGA
This sequence comes from Cupressus sempervirens, assembly GCA_028749045.1. Lineage (NCBI taxonomy): Eukaryota > Viridiplantae > Streptophyta > Pinopsida > Cupressales > Cupressaceae > Cupressus > Cupressus sempervirens. The sequence goes on from CM053790.1 coordinate 150,940,200, forward strand.
AGTCAGTTGCAACACAAATTAAATACCCAAAGTCATCTCATAAATAACTTGGCACCAACAAGAACCAAGACCAAGCCGAGAACCAGACAAACTACAAGCATTGTTGAGCTCACAGTGCATGTCGAGCATAGTAACTACCGAGCAACCAACCCATGTTGAGCAATCAATACATGTTGAGACATCAAGCTCCAACAATGACTGAGCTCCTCAGCCAAAAGTAGACCCTTCAGTGACCAAGCACCATTGTTTGGTGACTGAGTCCACAGCACTTAGCCAATATAACTCCAATCATGCAGGCTTGCAAGCAAGCCCAAGATACTCCTCCATCAGACACCCCAAGTTTGAAAAGATGTTCTCAGTAACTGGAAGAACATCTTATGGGATTCAACACATAAATCTGAAACTAGTTCTTCACATACATATCCTCGAAGTCTTCAACTTGCACTCTTTCCCTTATTCTTCTTCTACTTTGTCACATCCATCCTAGGTGTTCCACAGGTCTACTTTCCATGCTGATCTCGAATCTTTTCAAAATCCTTCAACTCAACTTGACTACCAATACTCAAGTTCCTCCTACTAATCTCTTCATTCTATAAAGGAATCAAGGCATGCTTCCTACCACCTTTCTCAATTGTAAACACATTCTTGACATAATCATGCACAACCCTGTAATCATACTGCCAAGGTTTGTCAAGAAATACATGACAACTATTCACGTCCACAATATCACACAACACTTGATCCTTATACTGCCCAATCTAAAAATCAACAAGACATTGCTCCCTCACTTCCAAAGTATACTCACCTTGTTGTTGGATACAATTATCTAATTGTGTTTTGTCTTTAATGTTACACAAATGTCATATCAGTTTTCAGTCTGTGCTTATCGAGCTCACTTGGTCAAAAATGCAATTTTCTTGTCTACCGAGCATTCCTGAAGAATACTTTGTGAAGACAGTGTCTACCAAGCTCACTCGGGCATCGAAGGAGATTATAGCGGAAAGCAGTGTTAACTGAGCTCTCATGGTTAACAAATGAAAATTTGGCCAGAGTCAGTGTCTACCAAGTTCACTCGATTGCCAAAGGATTTTTTAAGTTTGCAGTGTTAACCAAGTGTCTATTGGTCAACACAGGAAATCGTTTCAGGATTAGTGTTTACCGAGCAGGGTCAACCAATGAAGGATTTTATTGATTTTGGGTTATGAAGTTTAATTAATTCAAGTATTGTTTCTAGCTAACTGAGGTAATGATTATTGGTCATTATAAGATGTAAATGAGTTGACTTGATAATCTGGATGGTATATATGAAAGGTCAAGTTGAGTTTCTAAAGTATGAGTGAGTATGCAAGTGTATTGATTGTTTGAGAAGGAAAGTGTGAGTGAACTTGAAGGATGGTCAGATATCCTTAAGGATTAGCAAAGTTATATTCAATCAGGAAGGATCTAGCATGAAGCAGAACAAAGATCTGTAAATCAGCATTTCAGTTGCATCTCATTTAGGTCATTTCATTGTTACTTTCTTACCATTGTAGCAATGAATCCAAAATCTCTTAACAAAGTTGGTTTAACAGCCAGTTGTAAATCCTCTAACAAGGTGAAAATTCCATTGAATTTTTTTAAGACCTCTTGCAAGGCCACTCCTAATAGGGTGATTAAATCCTCTAACAATGTCACACCTAATAGTGTGTTTTGTAACCCTTAACCAGGTTGGCTCCTAACAGGGCTCACTTTAGAAGAGTAGAAATCAGTAGCTAGTTACTTGGTGGTTTTTCCCATATTGGATTTCCACATTAAAACTAGTGTCTCATGTGTTCATGTTATTTCTTTATGCTTGCAAGTTAATCACTGTGAATGTTTAAGTTCAGTTAAAAGTATAACATACACTACATTTACCGAGTTACAACATTTTTAGTATGTTTACTGAGTGATAGTAGTAATTAGTTTTATCAAACATCTAAAAGGATATGTGGGAATGTTTTTGTGCTAACTAATTCAAACCCCCCCCCCCCCCCCTCCTCTCAGGTACTCCATCTACATTTCCAACAATTGGTATTAGAGCTTTTGGTGCTTGAAGGAAAGGTTTCAAGGACCTAAGCTAAAGATTAGGATGTCTTACAAAAGAAAAATTCCAAAGCTTAATAGAGAAAACTTTTCAGCATGGCAAGGACTCATGAGATTTCATCTGGCTTCCATTGGTGATTCGAGATGCAAATATCTTGATGAAGAATATACAACTCCTAGTGGCACATTATCTATTGGAGATATTGCTGAGAAAAAGAACCATAACACCATGATGATAGATATTGCATCTGCTCTTAGCCTTGAAGAATTTGATGATATCAAGGACTGCAAAACTACTTTTGAAATGTGGAACAAGCTAAAGGACATATATGGTGGTGATGAAAATGTGAGGAGAGCCAAAGTTGAAAGACTTAAATGATAGTTTGATCAAATGAGAATGAGAGAAGATGAAAATATTTTCAAATATGTGGAAAGAATCAAAACTAGTGTGAATTCAATCAAAGCATTTGGAGGAGAAATCAAGGAGGAAACTGTTCTAAGTAAACTTCTCAGAACATTGCTTCCTATCTATGCAAGTAGAGTATCTGCTATTCAAGAAAGAAGATGTGAGAAAAATCATAAGATAACTTTGGATACCTTAGTGGGAATATTGATAGCCTTTGAGCTAGATAATTATGACACTTATGTTCCATCTTCCAAGAATATTGAATCTGCATTTGAGGCCAAGCTTTCACTTAAGGAGAAAGGCAAGAAAATAAAGGACAATTAGTTAGAAGGTGAAGAAGAATCAAAGGAAAATTTTGATAGTGACCTTGAAGTTGTTGAAGCTCTACTTGCAAGAAAATATTCTAGAGGTAGGGGAAAATACAAAGGTAAAGTTCCCTTAATCTATTTTTCATGTGAAGAGGTTGGTCATATTACTGCTAGGTGCCCAAACAAAGAAAACCAGGATGAAAAGAAGAGTCACAAGTGCAATGGCAAGAAGGATTTCAAAAATCACAAATCATTCAAGGACAAAGGTAAGAAAACTTTTTTTATGGCTAAAGATTCTGATAATAGTGAAGATGAAATAGTTTACATTGCTGTGAAAGATGAATTTGATATTGATGAAGAAGATAAGATGGCACTTATCTCTCATGTGAGCAAAAATGATACATGGATCATAGATAGTGGATGTTCACATCATATGAATGGTGACAAAACAAAGTTTGAACACTTTGAAGACTATGATGGTGGTAGTGTAAGGTTTGGAAATAATGAACCTTGTTGCATAAAAGGGAGAGGCCGAATCTCATTAACCAAGGAACTTGTATGTGACAATGCCTATTGGATTGAAGGACTAAAACATAATCTGCCGAGTGTGGCACAACTAATCAACATTGGATTCAAGGTGGAATTCATGCATGACAAGGTAAGACTGCTGGATGACAAAGGAAAACTAATTGGACCAGGCAAACAAACAAAAGGTAACCTGTTTTATCTTGATCTTGGTGATTGCTCATGTTTTATTGCTCAAGTTGAAGAAAGTTGGTTATGGAATAGAAGGTTATTTCATGTAAATTTTGATAACATGGTGAAAATAAGCAAATTCAAGAAAGTAAGAGGCATTCCTAGTTTTAAAAAATCAGATGTTGGTTTATGCAAGAGTTGTCAGATTGGCAAAAGGGGAAAGACTAGTTTTAAAAGCAAAAACTATCAATCTGAAGATATCTTGGAAATTGTGCATACTGATGTATGTGGACCTATTGGAATAGAAAATTATACTTGAGAAAAATTCTTTATTCTTTTTGTTGATGACTATTCAAGAATGATGACTGTTATGTATCTTAAAGAAAAGTCAGAAGCATTTGAGAAATTCAAATGGTATTTGGAAAGAGTAGAGAAAGAAACAAGGAAAAGACTAAAATGCTTAAGATCAAACAGAGGTGGTGAATTCATCTCCAATGAATTCAATAACTTTTGCATTGAAAAATGAATCAAAAGACAGGTATCAGCCCCTGGAACTCTTGAGCATAATGGAATAGCTGAAAGGAGAAACAGATCTATCTTGAATTGTGTAAGAACTTTGATGATTAAAAAGAACATTGCTATAAAATACTAGAAGGAAGCTATCAGCACTACAGTTCATACCTTAAACTGAGTACAATTGAAGAATGACTCATTTAAAACTCCATATGAACTATGGTATGGTTACAAACCCAATGTAAGTTACTTGAAAGTATTTGGAAGTAAATGTTATATCTTGAAAGAATCTAGAAAAGCCAAGTTTCATGTGAAAGGTGATGAAGGTATATTCTTAGGATATTCTTGCAAAAGTAATGCATATAGATGTTTGAATTTGTCTACTCATTAAATCATAGAAAGTGCACATGTCAGGATTGATGAGTTTGCAAAAAGAACTGAAGAAGAGAGTAAAAAGGAACCAGAAGACTACAGGAGATTTGTTTACATAGAACCTGATACATTGCTAGACACATCTATCAATAAGGAGACTTCAACTCTCAAGTCTTCCATAGTCACCAAGTTGCAAGAAGTTCAAACTGAGTCACAGTCTGAAGCTACCGAGCCAACACCTATTGAGTTTGAAGAACCTAAGCTACAAACAAAAAAACTAGAGCCAAAAGTTGAAACTCAAAATGAAGACAGTGGAATTCAGTCAAAAGGAAAAGAACCTATATTGGCCAAGTATGTTAGGAGGCATCATGCACCATATCAGATTATTGGAGATAGATCAAAAGGTTCCATGACAAGAAGTAAGCTAAAAGGTACATGTTTGCTTGTTGATTTTGAACCTAGAAATGTTAAAGATGCATTGGAAAATGAAAGTTGGATTGAGGTTATGAATGAAGAAATGGAGCAAATAGAGAAGAACAAAACCTGGACTCTTGTACCTAGGCCCAAAGATAAAAATGTGATTGGAACAAAATGAGTATTTAGGAATAAGTTGAATGAAGACAGTAAGGTATCAAGAAACAAAGCTAGATTGGTATGTAAAGGCTACTCTCAAGAAGAAGGCATTGATTATGGTGAGACTTTTGCTCCTGTTGCAAGATTGGAAGGTGTCAGGACCTTACTTGCATATGCAGCACATAAAGGATTTAAGGTATATCAAATGGATGTTAAATCTGCATTTCTCAATGGTATTCTTGATGAAGAAGTCTACATTAAACAACCAAAAGGTTTTGTTGATCCAGACAGAAGGAACATGGTCTGCAAATTACACAAAGCATTGTATGGTCTGAAACAAGCCCCTAGAACATGGTATGAAAGGTTGCACAACTACCTTATCCAGATTGGTTTCTAAAGAACAAATGATAACAATAGTTTGTACATCAAGGAAGGAACAGATAACAAGATTGTATTGGCAAAAATATTTGTGGATGATACTTTATTTATAGGGAATGATGATCTATGCAAAGAGTTTTCAGAGAAAATGAACAAAGAGTTTGAAATGTCTATTTTTGGTGAGATTAAGTTCTTTGTTGGTTTATAGATACAGCAGAGAAAGAATGGTATCTACATTACTCAGTCTAAGTATATAAAGGAGATACTCAAGAAGTTTGGTATGGAAGATTGTAAACCAATTGTAACTCCCATGTGTACTAGATTAAAGCTTGCCAAAGATAATGATTCAAAAGAGGTAGATCAGACCTTATATAGATCAATGATTGGAAATTTATAGTATGTGGTTCATACAAGACCTAACATTGCTCTTGTAGTTGGTATAGTAGCAAGATTCTCAACTAAACCTAGAGAAAATCATATAATGGCAATCAAAAGAATCTTGAGATATTTGAAAGGTACTAAAGACTATGGTCTATGGTATAAACTTGGAGGAAATCTAGACGTAAAAGTGTTTACTGATGTGATTGGGCTGGAAATCTGGATGACAGAAAGAGTACAAGTGGAGGAGCATTCTTTCTTGGCAAAAGATTGGTATCTTGAACAAGTAAAAAGAAAAATTGCACATCTCAATCTACAGTAGAGGCAGAATATGTTGCAGCAATAGTGAGTTGTTCTAATATTGTTTGGTTTAAATAGTTGTTGGACGGTATGAAGGTGGAGATCAAAGAACCAGTTTCTCATGTTTTGTAATAATACAAGTGAAATTAACATATCTAAGAATCCAATGATGCATTCCAAAACCAAGCATATTGCTATAAAATATCATTTTGTCAGATAATTGGTGCAGGACAAAGAGATCATATTAGAATATGTCCATACAAAAGAAAAAATTGCAGACATATTTATCAAGTCATTACCTAAGGATGCATTATTGTATCTAAGAGGTAAGTTAGGGGTCATTCCCCTATCTAAAGCTCACTAAAATAAAGTTTTAGTGATGCATCAATAGGAACCAAGTTGAAGATCTATTAGTTGATGCAGCATAATCAAGAGAACATTGCACATGAATCAGTACTCAAGGTACATTGATACTCATTTGGTATGTGTTGTCTTTGGCATGTGTTGTCAGAGAGGGAGAGTTTACTATCATATCTTTCTGAAATTTGTATGAGGGAGAGTTTACTATCATTTGTTTGAGGAAGAAGCTATGTAATTCCTTCATAGAGGAAAATTACTACATAAGAGAAGTTTGTGGTATAAGATCTAAGAGGGAGAAACTTTCTACTAGAGAAAATCTTGTTTTCAAATTTCATTATGCTATGACATGTTGTGTTGTCATCAATGCCAAAGAGGGAGATTGCTGGATACAATTATCTAATCGTGTGTTGTCTTTGATGTTACACAAATGTCATGTCAGTTGTTAGTCTATGCTTACCAAGTTCACTTGGTCAGCAAGGAAATTTTCCTTGTCTACTGAGCATTCCTGGAGATTACTCTGTGAAGACGGTGTCTATCGAGCTCACTCGGGTGTTGAAGGAGATTATAGCAGAAAGTAGCGTTAACTGAGCTCTCATAGGTAACAAAGGAAAAGTTGGCTAGAGTTAGTGTCTACTGAGTTCACTCAATTGCCAAAGGATTTTGCAAGTTCGCAGTGTTAACCAAATGTCTATTGGTGAACACAAGAAATCATTTCAGGATCAGTGTTTACCAAGCAAGGTTGACCAATGAAGGATTTTGTTGAGTTTGGGTTATGAAGTTTAATTAATTCAAGTATTGTTTCTAGCTGACTAAGGTAATGATTATTGGTCATTAAAAGATGTAAATGAGCTAGCTTGATAATCTAGATGGTATATATGAAAGGTCAAGTTGAGTTTCTAAAGTATGAGTGAGTATGCAAGTGTATTGATTGTTTGAGAAGGAAAGTGTGAGTGAACTTGAAGGATGGTCAGATATCCTTAAGGAGTAGTAAAGTTATATTCGATCAGGAAGGATCTAGCATGAAGCAAAACAAAGATCTGTAAATCAGTAATTCGGTTGCATCTCATTCAGGTCATTTCATTGTTACTTTCTTACCATTGTAGCATCGAATCCAAAATCTCTTAATAGATTTGGTTTAATAGCCAATTGTAAATCCTCTAACAAGGTGATAGTTCCATTGAATTGTTTTAAGATCTCTGGCAAGGCCACTCCTAATAGGGTGATTAAATCCTCTAACAAGGTCACACCTAATAGTGTGTTGTGTAACCCTTAACTAGGTTGGCTCCTAACAGGGCTCAATTTAGAAGAGTGAAAATCAGTAGCTAGTTACTTGGTGGTTTTTCCCATATTCGATTTCCACGTTAAAAATGGTGTCTCATGTGTTCATGTTATTTCTTTATGCTTGCAAGTTAATCACTGTGAATGTTTAAGTTCAGTTAAAGGTATAACATACGTTGCATTTACCAAGTTACAGCATTTTCAGTATGTTTACCGAGTGACAGCAGTAATTAGTTTTATCAGACATCTAAAAGGATCTATGGGAATGTTTTTGTGCTAACTGATTCGCTCACCCCCCCCACCCCTGAGTTACTCCATCTACATTTCCAACACTTGCAACCAGCCAATCCTATAAGGATAAGGGTGTCTCACTCTCTTCAAGCTAAGTTTCTGAACCATCTCCTCAGCAACAAGGTTATCAGTACTACCACCATCCACAATCACCTTGCAGACTTTACCACTAGACTTACAACAAGTCATAAACAAACTAGTCCTTTCATAAGAATGTAGTGTCCTCTGATCAATCAACACTTGTCGAGCTAGCAAACTCTCTCCTTGCTCAAGTTGACTATCTTGGACTACAACCCCATTCACAACAAATTTCCTACCATGAGGACATTCAAATGATTTATGCCCTTCTTCACCACATCTAAAATAATTACCTTTGAACTTACCACCACCTTTCTTTCTCTTCTGATCAATAGATTTTATTTCACTTTCCACACTTATTTTAGATTTTGCTGAGCTGTCTTGCTTCTCCTTCCTTCTAGCATTACCTTGACTTTTCTCTTCAACTTGTCTTCTGCCTTCAAAGCATACTAATAAGAATCCTCAACTGAAGAAATATTCAGCTTACCAACCTCATCCTAAATATTGAATCTCAAACCATTAATGTATCGAGCTACCTTTTCCTTTAACAATTCTCTATGCCTAAACCGAATAGTCAACCTATAGAACTCCTCAGTAAAATCCTTCACAGACATATCTTTCTGCTTCAAATTCTAAAACCTCTTAAATAACTCAAGTTCATAATCAATAGGAATGAACTTAGCCTTCAACTTGGTCATCGTCAATATCCATCTAGTGATCTTCATTTCACCTTCCTCTTCTCTATCTCCTTATAGTTCTTTCCACCAAAGAGCAACATGTCCTTTCAGCTTAGTTTGTGTCAACCTCACTCTGAGTGGATCTTTAATATCCTCAAGCTCAAAGTAGTCTTCTAATTCACCAATCCAATCAATCAGGTCTTCAGGAGTCAAAGTACTTGAGAAATTAAAAACCTCCATCTTATGCTTCATCTTCAACTGAGATCTAGGTCTAGAAAAATGAGTAGCCCTAGTTCCAATAGGTATCTCCACACAATCAATTTTTTCCTTGCCACTGGATCCAACAATTTCAAAGTCTTTAGTAACTTCCTCGTAACCATCTTCAATACCCACATGCCTATGTACACCACCTAAAGCACTCACAATTTTAGCAATCATGTCACTCTTCATCAACACAATCTCATATCTAAATTCTACTCTAATCTTCTCTAAGATCCTTTCTTCAAAAACATCACTAAGATCATCAATTTCCCTAGGGTCCAATTTTCTTGGAGGCATCTTCCAAAAATTTTGTAAACCCTAAGTAATAGATCCACAAATCCAGAAGATCAATCAACTCCACTATATCAACTTTCACTTCCATGTCTTGGTGCAAACTGCCTCAGCTTCAACAATTTGTCTACACACTCAAAAAAACCTTCGCTCTGACACAACCTGATGCAGCAAGAATCTGAAAGTACCCCCATTGTAGGTAAATTGGATCCCTATAAATAACCACACATCAAAAACACAATAATAAAGTAATAACAATGTAAGATCTGATACCAAATCATAATACTTTATTCATAAATATAACTGTTCACATGCAATATGCCAGGTTGTAAGGCCTTCTAGGTTAGGACCAAATACAATAGCAATTACAAAATAGTTCTACAAGATCCAACTCACAATTCCTAATCCTAGCTAGTCCAAATCTACAACTGGATAAGAACAACAAGAAGAATCTACACTTGTACCCTCAAGTCCACCAAGCAATCTTCTGGTTCTCAAGCCGCAACCACTAGCCCTTCAAAGTTTGCATCCTATTCTCCAAGATGGATCCCTATTACTTAAAGACTCCACAAGACCCCCTACTTATACCCAACTAAGCCACAAGTCAGCCAAGTTCATTACAAATTAAATTAAAACTCGTACATTAAATATATGTTGAACCACAAGTCGGCTACAACACAAATTAAATACCCAAAGTTGGCTACAATATGAATTAAATACCCAAACTCATCTCACAGACAACTCGGCACCAATAGGAACCAAAACCAAGCTGAGTGTCAGAAAAACCAAGTCGAGCACCAAACAAACTACAAGCATTGTCGAGCTCCCAGAACATGTTGATCACAGTAACTATTAAGGAACCAACACATGTTGAGCAATCAATACATGTCAAGCACATATAAGATGTTGAGCTCCAACAATGATCAAGCCCCTTCAATGATTGAACTTCTCGAACAAAACTAGACCCTTCAAGGACTGAGCACCACTGTTTGGTGACCGAATCCACAAAACTTAGCCAAAATACCTCCAATCATGTAGGATTGCAAGCAAGCCCAAGATGTTCCTACATCATGCCCTAAAAATAAATTGCTTGCATAAATAGGGAGGATGTCACACAAGAACTTATCCTTATATTCTCCTATCTCAAAATCTACATTAGCTTGTTTATCTACCAAGAGATGTTGACCCTTATTCAACCATGACACCTTATAGGGACTAACATGAGGGAGTCTTTTTAACTACAACTTCTCTACCATTTCTAAGGCTACAATGTTCTTAGTAGAACTTGAGTCAACTATATCTTTACAAATCTTACCATGGGTCTTACATTTTATTCTAAAGAGTGTCTTCCTTTATGAAGGCTCTTCTCACACTACACGAGTTCTCCTTTCTCCCACATGTGAAAGCCTTTTTAGGATATCTACTCATAATATGATCTACTTCACCATAGTTATATAATTTAATAGTGAAAACAATAACACCTATGCCTTGGTTTCTAAATCTTCCCCTAGAGATACTTCTTCCCCTATAACCTCCCCTATATGATATGATTTTGCCTCTACTTTCTCCACTATCATTTGTAAATGGGGTTTCTCGTCATTTTTTGAATGGTTGACTCCTACGAAATGAACTTCTACCTCTATAACCTCTATTACCCCTACTTCTTTGGATTTTTCTCCCCTTCTCCTAATTTTTTCCTCAACCCTCAAGGTCAATTGGAAACATTTGTGAATAGTTTCAGGAGACAAGATGCTTATCTGATCTTGTATGCTCTTCCTCAATTCATTCAACTATCTTGATAATATTTCCACTTCATTTTCCTACTTCTTGGACCTCAAACTAAGTTTATGGAACTCCTCTATGTAGGCGTTAACATCTAGGTCTCTTTTCTTGAAGTTTCACAATTTCCTATGTATCTGGACTTCACAGTCTATAGGGAGAAATTGAGTCTTGAGTCTTATTTTCATTTTTCCCAAGAAGTAATCTTATTCTTTCCTATTTGCACCCCTTCTTCTTGCATAATATTGCACCATACTAGAGTTGATCATTTTATCGAGCCTTTGAAACACTCACCTTTTTGTCTTCTAATACTTCCTTGAATTCAAAATGGTTATATGTTGCATCTATCTAGTCCGATAGTTCTTATCCATTTAAATTACCATGAAAGATTGGAAATCCATCAAAATAGTCTTTATTGATAGATTTAAAGGCATCAAGAAACATCTTCTGCTCTGCAGTTGACTCTAGTGATACAAAAACTATCATTAAGGGTTGTGATTCCTATTCTTCCTCGTCATCTATCACACCTCCCATTCTTTCAAAGTACCTTTCTCCTTATCCTTCTCATTCTTGGCATCTTTATCTTGCACCTCATTAAGCATTTATTATACCAACTTCTTAACAACTTCTAGATTCATTATATTAGGAAACATTGTGCCAACCTTATATTCTCTAAAAAATACTAACTCTTGGGCATCTAACATACAACAAACTATTGACTTCAATCTTGGATTTGATACCATTATGATATAGATCAACTCGTGATAATCCCAACACAAGGTTTCCCTTAACTAATTCTATCTTTTGACCATCCAATGTATAGCTTTCTAGGATCCTTCCCAATTTCCTAAGGCCTTTTCCTACCTTCCAAAGGTTTCTTGTGAACGAGCCTAAGCACTTTGATACTAATACAAATTTCTTGATGACTTAGTCAATTACCATAATTTCCATACCTACCAATCTCCATTATGTTTAGCTAGGTGTATTTGATACCTTTAGGTCATTGGAACAATGGGTTCTACGCAAACTTGCAAGATGCAAATAATTGCACTAAGTGATGGGCCTAATTGGATTAGCCCTTCTAATTGAGTTTTCAGCCTTTAACTTTCATAACACCTGAAAAAAACAATAAATAATCACCATTATTGATGCCAATTTGGAGGTTCTTTACAATATCAAAGAAGTGGATATGGGTTTTACCACTTAGTCTCAAAACTAAAATTGAGCAATTTCTAGCCTTATTAGGTATTCCTCGACAACTTCACAACAAATAGCTTCAAATTGCTCTCAAAATACCACCCTGTCAATCCAACATATGGATGGGATCTATATAAGATAGGAGAGGCCTAATTCACCATTAAAATCCTCTACTCAATCCCTTGCACCCTATTGGAATTTATATTTCTATCACTCCCTAACTCAACACTACCTAGTGATTAGCCTAGGGCATCAATGCAAAAATAAAAAACCAAAAAAGGAAAGGATAAAATTAAAATAAATGAAAGAAATAAATTTTTACCTAACATTCCACAAATCCATTTGGATTTTTAACCATGGAGTGTTAGGCTAAAGCCATTTTTCCTTCAAAATCCTAGTTTGTGAGGGTTTGTAAGCTAATTGACTTCAAAAAAATGGTTCTCCTCAACCAAATAACTTCAAGAATTCAAACCTAGTGAAAAATAAATACAAGAAAAAACACTACAATATACCTACTCAAACTTCACAAAATGTCACAATGGAATACAGTCACAGTATAGAAAGTTACAACAAAATAGAGAAGAAACCAATTAAACTTGCCTCTATTGAATCAACTACCTCAAAAATCATTTTTCCAAGTCTTATATGTTCCCTTGGATTAGTTAGTATGATTCCCAACTATTTTTCCATTCATTTTTTACATTCTTACAATATTTTGCAAAAAGATGCAAAAGTTGCAATTTTCAAGCAACTTTGTAATTTCTCATCTCCATGAGTCCAAACTTATCCAAAATGGTCCAAATCACCTAGAAACTATTATAAACTCATAAAAAACTCAAACCATCATATTCACAATAATTTCCAACATTGACCACTCTTGGTGGCTCTATACCCAAAATTTATCATGAGTAACTTTTAGGACTTGCAAACCAAAATTGAACTTCAATAGGCTCAATCTTACTATATTTGTTTCCTTTGAGTATTATTACATCCAAAAAAATCATCACACACCAAATAACATTAAAATGTCTTAGGATCTCCTAGATAATTCAACTATTTATTGAAGAACATCTAATATTTTCTCATGATCCTCGGTATCTAGTCTCCATTTACGACGTATGTATTGAGATTTAACTAGATGGAGAGAAACAACTTGATGTAGGAGGATCTTGGGTCTTATGAGAAATCTTACATCAACCAAAAATATATATTGTTTTCTGTACCAGTCTGTTGATCATGAAGTAGTCATTTTTGCTATTGTGTCATGTTATACATAGTAAACATGTTGATAAGGACCTATCCTTGATCCTCCTCTTAAGAGCGCAAGCTTTGGTCATTTGTATTTCTAGAGTTATGAACCATTCTTTGTGGTCTTTGCTTTGTCATTTTTCTTATATTAAGGTGTGTTATTTCCTTGGGCATGATTTTTTATGGTACCGTGATGTGTTACAAAGTTAGGATCCAACTCTGAGGACACGTGTGGATTCATCTTCTAGTGCACATTGGCTTATGTTATAAATAGGTTGGGTTTGGTTTACTCTTCCTAGGTTGGACCTATAATATAATTAAATGCTTGACTAGCTGACTTGCGATTTAGCTGGCTATATAAAAAGCTTGATTAGACATAGAAGAGTATAGGGGGAAGAAGATAAGAAGAGATAAGAGATATTAAGGTAGCAAATAGATGCGAACATGGATTCTAATTTCATAATTTCATTGTATATGGTTGAAACCTAGATGGCCTCACAGTCGAACAAGTTAAGAGACTTCTTTTAATTATTACACCAGTGTGGCTATCAATTGTTGAGCCTTATGTTCAAATGTGATGCTTATTAATTACACCCAAGTAAAAGTATAGATTCTTGCCTTGTGAACATTATTTTATGTTGCTTATGTGTGTAACTCTGAGCAGGGTTGTTTGTAAGCTTGAGCAGAGTTGGTTTTGCTTAAGTTTGCTCCCTCCCTGCGTCACAACCAATGGTATAGTGATACGCTATACTATTAGGTTGATAATCAACATAATGAGTCTCGTGTTGGACTATTTTATTTTTCTTTAAAATCAAAATATCCAATATGGGATATGTGTGTGTATGTATGTGTGTATGTACAAGATCTTAAGCATGAAAACTTGTGGGAGAAAACATTCCATTACTTTCTCTAGGTTAATTTAAATTCATCCTCTTTGTAGTGAAACACAATAAATAATAACTAAATACTATATTTTTAGGCCCCACAATCACTATAGTGATGTCCCTTACACAAATAATTATACATGAAAAATACTTACTTCATTATAGTTATAGATATACATGTGTAAATTAAAACTATACTTACCAATTTTGACCGATCTTAAAATATGGTTATAATTAGTATAAATAAATAGAATTTCATCAAAGTATTTATATCCATCTCCATCAACTATATCAGTAAAAACAAGTGGTATTGAATTCCATGCACCTGCATATCCATATTCCTGATTATTACATTCATCATAGTTTTTAGCAATGCAATGACAACAAAAACATGAGTTATCCCTTGTGTTCAATGTCTAATTATGATAATTTGTACTCATGAATACAAATATAATGTCGGTTATTCCCTCTTACAACCATGCATATATATTTTACCCACACTTAAACATATGTATAACATAAAACGAGAAAATTTTCAATTTTAATTTTAATTTTTAAATAAATAATGTAAAATAAACAAGAATACATTACATGTACAATTTAGACATGTGCATACCTATTATCTCCCAAAATATTCTATTCAATACTTCTTGACTCATTTTTTATGATGTATCAACCTTGTTAGCTGCAAAATGTGTCCTACACCATTCATCAAGATCATGTGCATTTGCTAATTTATTTGATGCTTTTGTGGAGTACATTTGATGTAAGCTCCATTACCATCATATTCATCCTTTCCATGTAAAAACTTAAGAAACTCTAAATATGTGGTATGTTTTCATTGTGATGATATTTACATAATGCATAAATTGGTCTAGATGATTTGAATTGTGTCGTACCTCCATTGAACAAACAAAATTCTTATCAATTTGTATGCACCCTTTCTTTCAAATTTTCAAAATTGTATTGAAGTGTTGCATTGTGTCTGACTAATGTTTTGTATATAATTCATATTCATTATTTATAATCTTATATCTAATAGTATCTTTATTATTTGATGAAGGATGAGTATTGTCATTCCAAAATGATGTGACCAAATTCCTAATCCCATCTTCAATCTTATCAAAATGAAAATCTCTACACATAATGGCTCAATTGACTTCCAAGGTATTGCCATCCAAAATAATTCTCCTTTTGACATACTCGTGATTTTTTTCTTACTAAATGAATCTTAGATTAAACTTAAGAGATTTATCTTTTTGGTGGAATATTCTTACCTTCAAGGGATAATAACATCACTCTAACATTAATCCAAAAACATCACTCTTCTTGCAATGGCCTTATCTTTGGATTGAGATTTATTCCCTAGAGAGCTGGAAACTTTCTTAACATTTTCAATAATATCTTTTTGTATGTCATAAAATTTTCCCTTTTTTAGTGATGTATCAATGCCCAACAATTTTAATGGTGCTTGTAACTTTTTGTAGAAGTATAATTGAAAGCAATTGGGCTTGTTCAAGTATTTCAATATTATCAAGTTTATCCATTAATTACGTTTCCATCCTATTCATTGACCTCTTCTTATCATAACAAGGTTTTTCAACCACTGGTCTCAATTTGTCCTCTCCCATTTTAAGCAAATGATCCAGCTTTCTATGATTAATTTTTCTCTTTATATTTTGACCTAGATTTATGTGTTCATCCATAGGAGTAAGAGGAAGTGATCACAACCCTTCTCCAACACCCATTTCTTTAGATTTTGTAGGATCTTCTAAAATATCCATTACGTGAACTTCACTTGTGCCTTCTCTAACATCCATTTATTTAACTTCGGTTGACCCTCCTACTTGAGCGTATCCTTCAACTTATACTTGTTGATTGTGAGCTACACAAAAAAGAAATGAATTGGAATAATTTAGAAATACAAATAAAAATTGTGGCATGTAAAGAGACTAAGAATATACTAAAGATGTCTAAGTATAGTAGAAATATGAGACCTAAACATAGTAAATGAACCTAGAGAGAGAGAGGTTCGAGGGTAGATATAGAGAGAGGTTGTTAATAAGACATAGATGGAGTAGAAAAACCTAGACAAGTAAAAAGGATATATAAGTAGACCTAAATAGCATAAAAATATTGGATAAATATAATAAATAGACTAGAGAGAGATCATGTTAAGGGGAGGGAGTGACTAAAAACATATATTAAGAAACTAAAAAGACACTAGGCATTCCTAAATAGAGTAAAATGACCACATACACACACACACACACACACACACACACACACACATAGATAGAGAGAGATTAACATATGTATTATCTCACATAATATGTACTAATTCTATAAAGTAAAAGGACTATGTCCTAATAATATAAAGTGAATAATATTTTTTTATGTGAGATAGGGGGTCAATTTGAAACATATTGTATGTCAAATAATATAGAATATAGAGTCCTAGGTGCCTTGGGTGGTTCAAAGCGGTCATTATATGTATTAATGGGCCCTGCAAAATATATTAATGGGTTGTACAAGATTCTAAGATACATTACTAGGTTTGAACAAGTCCCATGACACATTAATGGTTCAAAAGGCATTTTAGGATGCACTAAGGGGTCATGTGATGTCTTAAGGGGTCCTAGAATATTTATATCCCTTGATGCTTGTGTTTACTATTGATATTACATCTATTGGAAGAATTATTCATATTCTCATGGTTGAAATCTAACTATTGAGGGTTGTACTATATTTAGTGACCAAAAACACTCAATGATGAAAAGCACAGCTAGAGATTGAAAAGAACATGTCGTCATGAAATTTGTAAAGTAAACTACATTCATTTAGTGTTTAATTTATTTTACATTAATTAATAAAGAGTTAACAAGGTTATCCTATGGGACATAATCAAAATAATATGACATCATCATTATGGTATCAATTTAATTTGGGGACATCATCACACAAACTCTCTGATATGATCAAGTATCTTGAATGCTGACATGAAAAACATACCTGCATAAAATGTTATAAGAATTTCTTATCATTGTATTACATTAGCCATAGAATAACACTTTATGTTATTTATAAGTATCATTTCATTCATTTGCATTATTGTAAGTATAAGCATAAAGTGACCGTTGCATTAAATATTTAAGAGAATAGAAAAAAAATTATCCATACCATACCAATTGAATCATTATATCATAATATTAAAAGCATACATTAAGAGAGTAATCATATTGTTTAGGTGAGAAATGGATGCAATTAATTTAACAATACAAACTATGTGAGATTAATTTGTTAACTAACCAATGTTAGAGTAAATGTTGATGGTATTCCTTTGAGGGGGATATCCTAAGAATTGATAGAATAGTTGAGGAGATTGACATGTTGCATTCATGACTGTGTTTTTCATTAATGTGAACACAATATTATTTCTATAAAGACAAGCAGACTAGCACACAGAGAACGAGGTCATACGAACCATGTATTGATGATGAGGTCAAGCACAATTGAGGATATGTTCTATAATATGTCTTGATGATGTGGACAAGTGCACATGTATAAATTCGAAGACATGTGAAAGCTATTTGTGATTTATAGTAGATAGTGTGTAGATAGAGTACCTACAGTGTGATTTCTAGTGTTTGGATTGTATCTCTTAACAAGGATAGAATCATGATGAGAAAATTTGGACACTAATATTAGGTAGACTAAAGATGACATCAACGATTACACAAGGTATGAGGTTACACGTATGAGAAGTTGTAATTACTATGAGATGACAATGCTTTGTAATTTCAAAATGATGTAATGAATTGTAATATCTTAATGAGTTCCTATTATAATTAATTGAGAAAGCCTCAAGGCTGATGTAGTGAATTATTTTGAGGATATGGTATAAATGAAGGTTATTTTCCTTATGAATGTCTGTAAAATGTGTGTAGTTGTGTAATTAAGCAAGTGATATGTGAAGCTGGTAAATGCGAGTAAGCAATCAAGTGGATCGGTGTGATGCAAATTTGAAGATCTCATATTGGGATCTGAGAAGGTATTTGGTCTGGTATTTATACAGTAAGAGGATAATGAAAGAGTTTGAGTTGAGGAGATTAATTTAATTTCTATAATTCTAATAGGAATAATATAGAGGCCAATTAGACAGTGAGTTTGGTGGTCTTGCCCATGAAGTTGTTTGGACAATGGGTCCATCTACCTTCTACAACTCCTAACAAGGTTGTCACAACTTCTAAAAGGGTTAGAATCTCCTAAAAAGGATTCAAAGTCTCCTATCATGGACTGATATGTACGAAATGTATTTCATTGGCTCCTAACAGAGTCTGTACTGAAGGATTTGATCAATACAAATCCACAAAACCCAAAGAATACATGCATGTAAAAAACTTGTCATAGAAGAAAAAGATGAGAGGAGGCAAGGGTTTTGCTCTGAAAATATGCAAATTGTATTCTCAAAAATGAAAAATATATAAAATAATTACAAACAATCTATCCTTATAGTAGGAGATCAAAATTCGAAAAGGGTAACCTAAAAGGTAAATGCTATTTAATAATTACTAATTAATTATTAAATATGAATGCAAAAGGTGCATAAAGTGAAATCTTAAGAAGGGAATAAAGAGAATTTAATCAATTAAATTAAATTA
The DNA here is from genome assembly GCA_028749045.1 of Cupressus sempervirens. NCBI lineage: Eukaryota > Viridiplantae > Streptophyta > Pinopsida > Cupressales > Cupressaceae > Cupressus > Cupressus sempervirens. Next base: position 150,959,190 of record CM053790.1, read on the forward strand.
ACACTTTACTCTAACACCCCCCTTAAGATGAGCAACAATGTAGCTACAAACAATGCAAAAAGAGAATGAAATTACAATGCAATGTTAAAAGCAAACTTGGGTCCCGACAACAAGTCCTGATGAGGTACCCAATCACAACTAAATCTCTATGAAACGGAGAAATAGAGAAAACCCAGTCGAAAAAACTCTACTCCAAAAAGAGATAGCAAAAAAAGAAGGAAGGAAGGACTCATCACTGAGACCCCCCAAGGACAACTTCCTTTACCCCAAGCATAGGGTGCAACTGAAGATACTGCAGGGATGCAAAAGGTTTAATGAAGATCTTGAGAAGAGCTTTCCAACACTTTTTTCAGAACGAAAAATGGAGCTATAACGAAGAAGTTATGCCCCCCAGAAGATAGAAGTCATCAATAGACTTCAAGCACAAAAATAGGTATCAATCTGGAAAAAAATCCCAAAAATTCCTACTTCATTGTCTGTGTCTCAAAACTAGTTTTCTGACGCTTCTTTCAGATTGAAAAATACCTTCCTATGCTCAAGATATCGCAAAAAAATGACAAGGCCCCCGAAAATGCACCAAAAAATAAATTTTATTTATTATTTATTTTTAAATTCAAACACTACCAGTGGTGTGGTGGTGGCCTGATGGTTGAGGGTGGTAGAGGGGTCGTAGTGAAGTGGAGTAGAGGAACTAGTGGCATGGCGAACATGGGAGAGTGCCACCTAGAAAGTGAAAGATCGACAATCGAGAAGTATAAATCAGTGTTGATTTTAACAGTGGGCCAAAGAAGAATTAAACCATGTCAAAAAAGGTGAAAACCATGCCAAAAAAAGGTCCTGTAGCCCAAAAAAGGCTTGCAGGCCTTTTTTGTGAATTTTAAAATATAAAAAAAATTGCCTCGTAGTGCATGCAAGACGTTGTACGACCTTTTGGGTAATTTTTTTGCCTCCCGAATCAATGTTGTCCAAAATGGACAAACTTTAAATGGAAATAGGGATTTTGACGCCTTTTGGATCCAACCGTGAGGTCCGTTTGGCCTCAAACTGCTCCAAAAATAGTGACCCCCTATTTGCACAAGAAATACTCAAAAAAACTCTATATCTATTCTCAAAAAACCTCATTCTCATTTTTCTCCAAGTATCAAACAAGCTACAATAGATCTATCTCTGATACCATAAAGGATTTGATCAATACAAATACACAAAGCCTGAAGAATACCTGCATGTAAAAAGCCTGTCATAGAAGAAAAAGATGAGAGGAGGTAAGGGATTTGCTTTGAAAATATGCAAATTGTATTCTCGAAAATGAAAAAGATATAAGATAATTACAAATGATCTATCCTTATAGTAGGAGATCAAAACTCGAAAAGGGTAACCTAAAAGGTACAAAGAGTAACCTACAAAGTAAATGCTATTTAATAATTACTAATTAATTATTAAATATGAATGCAAAATGTGCATAAAGTGAAATCTTAAGAAGGGAATAAAGAAAATTTAGTAAATTAAATTAAATTAATGCTTTACTCTAACATGTCCTCTTACAAGGAACTTTTAGATTAGTACATCATTTTGTGGGTACTATCCCCACTGGGTCTTTCCCTTGGATCAAGGGTTTCCCTAGTTAACATATCTGGTGTTATTGTGCATGTGTATCTTTTTATGTTTGTTGATTATATTATTCACATGTTTAAGGTTTAATAAGGTTGATAAAATTTATATTGATCTAATAATTGATTTATCCCCCACCCCCCTCTGGGCTTTACTTTCTAACAATTGGTATTAGAGCATTAGGTCCTTGGAGGAAAAGATTAACAACTTAAGGAGATAATAGTAGGTCATTTTAGAAAATAAAGTCCTAATTTTGATGGAGTTAACTATGACAACTGGAAAGAGTAGATGAAGACACATCTGCTATGCATGGGTCTAGGATATTGACTGATGACAAAGAATGGAAAGAATATTGTGGAAGAAAGAAAACTTGAAGAATGCAACAAAGCTGAAAGAGATCTATTTATGTGTAACATGTTTTCCAAAGAAGCACTTTTGTCACCTCTTTCTAAAAATGAGTACAATCATGTAAAATCTTTAGAATCGTCTCATGGAATTTGGATAGCTTTGGAATCCACTTTTGAAGGTGATAAACATGCTAAGAGAATCATATTACAAAATTGGATATGCTTGTTTCAAGATTCTAAGATGATGGAAGATGAATCTGTAAGAAGCTATATTGGTAGAATATCAAAAGTTGTTATAGAAATTTACTCTTGTAATGGATCTAAAGATGAAGATGAGATTATATGGAAAATCTTGAAAACCTTGGCACCACCATTCAAGAAGAAAACATAGATGATTAAGCAAGTGATACCTTGCATTGATAAATTTACCAAAGAGACTCTTCTTGGAAGATTGGAAGAAACAAAAGTGAGCTTGAAGTAGGATGGAGCATTTCCTAGAGTGGAAACTACTTTTAGTGCATTGAGTGGGTGCCCTTCATTGTCAAGAAGTGCAAACACCAATGGAGATTATCCTAGTAGTAGTAGATCCAGATCTGAGGAGGACCGAAGGATTAAAGAAGGAATTACCTTGCTTGTGAGGAGAGAACTAGGCAGTAAGAGAATCTTTAAATGTTGGACTTGTAATGAATTTGGTCATTATGCTTCTAAGTTTCCTAAAAGAGAGAAAATGTATAAGAAGATTTTTAATGTCTAGAAGGCCTAGAGATTGTTTGTATGAAAATGAAGATGATGAGTCTAATGAGAGAATTCAAAGTGAGAGTGATGATGAGTTAAGATTTCTAGCTATAAAAGAAGAAAATGCTGAAATAGAAGTCAGAGAAGAAAAAAACCTAGTTTCAAAGGTTGAAAAGAAAGTTGATTGGATCATAGACAATGGTTGTTCACATTATATGATTGGTAACATGAATAAATTTGTTAAGTTTAGTAGTCATGATGGAAGTATTGTCAAAGTTGGTAACAATGTGGTTTGTCGTATCAAGGGAATAGGATGTATTACTCTTGATGGGAAAACTAACACAGATGATGTTTACATTGTTCATGGATTAAAGCATAACCTATTGAGTGTTGGAGAGTTAGTTAATAAGGGATATTAATTAAAATTCACAAAAAATACATTTATTATTAAGGACGAAGATGGTAAGTTGATTGGCATTGGTACAAGATCCAAAGGTAATATTTTTCAGCAAAACCCTGTAGAGATGACATGTTTCGTTACAAAAGTTGATAATGGTTGGTTATGGCATAGAAGGTTTTGTCATATAAACTTTTATAATATTGTGAAGACTAGTACTACATTTTTTTGTTAGAGATTTACTAAAAATTGTAAAGCCTACTAATGTTGTGTGAAAGAAAGGTGTTATGGCTAAGCAAAAGAAAAGCTCCTTTCCTAGCAAGGAGTTTACTATAACAGTGAAATTGGAGATTGTTCATACAAATCTGAGTGGTCCCACTAAGACAAGACAATTCTACAGTCAAAGATACTTCATGATTATTGTTGATGACTTTACTAGGATGATGTGGGTAGCATTACTTAAATAAATCTCTAAAGCATTTAAGAATTTTAAGTTGTTTAAGAATAGAGTTGAGAATGAATTTGGATTGAAGAGTAAATGTCTAAGATCAAATAAAGGTAGAGAATTTACCTCGAATGAGTTTAACACCTTTTGTGAAGTGAATGGCATTAAGAGACTATCATCAACTCCTAAGACTCCTAAGCAAAATGGAGTGGTTAAGAGAAGAAATAGAAGTAGCTAGAGCCATGATGTATCAAAGACATTTCAAAGAGAAGAAATCAATACAATAGCGTATACAATGAACATAATATAGATTAGAAAAAAGTACGAACAAGACACCTTATGAACTATAGTTTGGACATGCACCATCAATGAAGCATTTTAGAATTTTTAGAAATAAATGTTATATCAAGAGAGATGATGACATTGGTTTTGGAAATATGGGGTAAGTGAGGTTATTGAGAGGGAGCGGGGGGTGAATTAGGAACCAATAAAACTTAATCTTATTTCACCAATTAATCCTTTATATAATATTATGATATAATTGCATGCATGAAAGAATGAAAGCAAATAAACATTCATAGCAATTTGACACAAGATATGGTGACCCAAAAACCTTCCAAATAGAAAGTAAAACTGGGGTGGGGATGATACCCACAAGCTTTAGTACTGCAGCATAAAGTTGGCCTGTTAAGGTTCATAAATGATCATTTTTGATGATCTGCCCTATTAGGAGCAATAAGGACTATGAGGTCCACCTTGTTAAAGGGTTTACAAAACATACAATGAAGTATGCACTCGGTAAAGAGATTTATCAAAGACTATTAAGTCTACCCTGTTAAAAAAATTGACTAATGCACCTATTAGGATGAACCAATGGCTAATCTTTGATCTACAACTTTGATTTTTTGGTTAAGATTCTTTGAATTGTAATGATCACCTTTTTGTGATAGATAATACTTTGTTGTCCCTTGTATTGGTTGTAGCCTTCTTTAATTCACATTTCTGCTCATCATATGCTTACTCTTCTCTTGTTTGGATATGATATAATGTATTACATATATACCAATCCAAATCACAACTTACTGGAGTTGGCTACAATACAAGTTTCACCAAAATACACAAAGTAGGCCCAACTACTGTAACTCAGGTTTTTCAGACAAACTCGGTGATGTCATGATACTCGGCAACCATTGTCAACACTTGGCATCATCTGACACTCGATTGACAAAGAGGCTTAGTTCATACTGATCACTTCCAAGTAGCTTGAACTCGGTTAGCACTGTGTGACTCAGTGAATACTGTGAAACTTGACATATACTGAATCACTCGATTGACACTCCATGGCTCGGTCAACACTAGATTCACATCACTAACACTGCTAGCTCAGTAGACACTGGAGAACATGGTTAACACTATGGAACTCGATTAACACCATAGTTTCCATTACTTATGCTAAATAACTCGGTAAACACTACTACACTCCACATAAATTGTACACAAGTTTTGAAGTTCGGTAGCAATTGAGAAACTTGGTAGAAATTGTATAGCTCAGTAGCAACATAGCCAATTGACTGAGTGTGAGTCACTAACACCTTAATGTCAACAATTTGTAAGTTTGATGCAAGAAGCAATGAAGGTATGTTCCTAGGTTTTTCATCAAAAAATAAAGCTTGTAGATGTTTTAATCAGAGAACTAAGATTATTGTTGAGAGCGCAAATGTAAAAGCGGATGAAAAGTTTGGAGTTAAAGAGAGAATGCTTGATTATAATTCAGATGAAGAAGAAGCTAACACTACGCCTATAATAGAAAATGTTGAAACTTTCTTTGAGACTAATAATGATTTTCATAATGATATTCAATTGTAGAACAGACATAAGAACTAAGATCTGAACCTAGAAAAGAAGTAAAAAATTAAGTCAGTGACACCTACACTTAACAAGAATTTGACAAAGAATCATCCTACTAATTATATTATTGGAAGCAAAGAAAAAGGAGTTATGACAAGAAACATAGTTTGTTAAGAATTATTTTTGATTTCTCAAGTTGAACCAAAGAGTGGAGATGCAGCATGAAAGGATGATCATTATAATCAAGCAATGAAAGAAGAACTAGATCAGACTAAAAAGAATGAGACGTGGGAATTGGTTCCTAGATCTAAAAACAAGAATGTTATAGGAACTAAATGAGCTTTCATAAATAAGATGAATGAACAAGGTGAGGTTGTGAGAAATAAAGAAAGATTGGTATGTAAAGGATATCCACAGTAAGAAGATATAGATTATGAAGAGACATTTTCCCCTATTGCTAGAATTGATGCAGTAAGAATGTTCTTAACTTATGTAGCTAGTAAGAAGTTCAAAGTTTATCATATGGATGTGAAGTCAACATTTCTAAATGTATAACTTGAAGTAGAAGTATATAATGAGCATCCTAAAGTATTTCCTTTGACAATAGAAGGAGACATGGTATGAAAATTAAAGAAAATGGTGTATGGACTAAAGCAAGCACCTAGAAACTAGTATGCAAGGTTTTATAGGATTAGCCTCAAACAGAAATAATAATTACATGCAAATATAACCAATATCAGAAAATGATAAATCACATAGAAGAAAACACATGACACCAAGATTTAACGTGGTTCACCCAATCCAAGGCTACATCCACCAACAAAAAGTCCAATATTATTATTATCCAATGATTATAATTCACAATCCCTTACAACTCAATATTGCTACAAGAAACTACAATATCACCTTTACATTATGAAATCCCTAACCCTAAGCCTTTTTATAAAAGCTTTTGTTGATTACAAAAATAGGGCTAAAATAAGTCGTCCAATAGGAAAAATAGCAGTAGATGCCTTTGACAATATAAGGGCATTTCTAGCTTCGGGGGTGCTACCCACCAAAACCCTCACAAGCACGTTGCCCCTCGGCCCCACCCTATACTATGACAAGAAGCATACTTGGGGCGCTACCCCATGGCCCCACAAGAGCACTACCCTCAAACCCCTGTAGAAATAATATGGGGAGAAATCTAGGTCGAGTAAACCTCTGAGTCTGATTAGGCTCCACATCACAACAATCTCCCAGTTGGAGACTGATCAGACTACACAACAATAACCTCCCACTTGGAAACTAATCATAGCAATACTAAACCTATAGCTCCCACTAGAATATCAAACCACCCTAGACTGTGCTATCATTTTATTATGTTTAGTCTAGAAGACCAACCAAAGCTGAAGAGGAGTTCAACTTCTCCCTAGTTACTACCTTGGTAAACATATTTGTTGGATTATCATTTGTATGTATCTTGTCTAGCTTTAACTATCCATCATCCAAATCTGACCAAATGAAATGGTACCGCACCTATATGTATTTTGTCTTTGAATGCAAAGTTGAATTCTTAGCAAGATGAATGGCACTCTAGCTATCTGTGAACAAATAATTATCCCTCTATGGATGTCCCAAATATTTCATGAATAATTGAATCCATATCATCTCCTTGGTTGCCTCTTTAGCAGCAACATACTTTGCCTCTGTAGTGGATAAAGCATTAACCTTCTATAATCGAGAAACCCAGCTCACTACTGCCCCACTAACAGTAAATACATAACCTGTAGTACTCCACTTGATATCAATATACCCTGCCAGATTTAAGTCAACATAGCCTTGTAAATTAGTAGTAGAGCTCCCAAAATGTAAACACTTACTAGATGTTCCTCTCAAATATCTGAGAATCCATTTAACTGCATTCCAATGCTCAATTCATGGATGACTCATACACCTGCTAACAACTCCAACTACATGTTGAATATCTGGCCTAGTACATACCATATCATACATCAAGCTTCCTACAACTAAAGCATAAGGCACCTTGGATATCTGAGCCTCATCTTCTTGTGTCTTGGGACATATCTCCTTAGTCAACTTTAAATGACTAGGTAAAGGTGTGCTAACAGCTTTAGCATTCTCCATAGAGAAACGTTGCAACACCTTCCCAATATAATCAGTTTGAGATAATGCCAATTTCATGTTCTTCCTATCTCTACAAATCTTCATACCAAGGATTTGTTTTGTTGCCCCCAAATCCTTCATAGCAAATGAATGTGTTAATTGTTCATTTAACCCCTTAATGTGATCCATATTAGACCCAACTACAAGCATATCATCATCATATAAACATAAAATAATGTAGCTATCATCATCCAACCTCTTAAAATAAACACAATGATCTAAATGGCACCTACTATATCCATGCTTGTGCATAAAACTGTCAAATTTTAGATACCGTTGCCGAGGTGCTTGCTTCAAGCCATATAAACTTTTCTTCAATCTGCACTCTAAGTTCTCTGTACCTTTGACCTCGAATCCTTGTGGTTGTGTGTTATATATATCTTCATCCAAATCACCATGAAGGAAGGCCATTTTGACTCCAAATGCAAATTTTCAGTAGCCATAATTCTTAAAACAATACAAATAGAATTCATTTTTACAACAGAAGAGAATATCTCATCAAAATAAATGCATTTTTCTGTGCAAATCCCTTTACCACTAACCTAGCTTTAAATCATTTCTTACCCCCATCCTCTTTTTTCAACCTATAAACTCATTTATTTTGTAAAACCCTTTTACCTACAGGAAACTTGCATAAATCCCATGTTTTATTTTTCATCAAAGAGTCCATTTCTTCTTTCATTGTAGACTCCCATTGAATCTTTGTATCCATCTCCACAGCTTCATCATAATATTCAAGTTCACCAACATTAGTAAGTAAAATAGAATACAAAGAGGGATAAAATCTTTCTGGGGGTCTACTTAGCCTTGTTGACCATCTAAAAATCATTGGTGTGTGTGGTATTTCTTATTGTGGTTGTTGTAGATCACGAGGAATGGCTGAAACATTATCTTTTGGAGTATCATCCAACACAAAATAATCATCTTCTTTCTTTTCATGTTGTTGTAACAGATCTTTGTACAACACTTTCTCATTGAATATGACATCCCTACTTCTTACAATTTTGTAATTTTTAAAATCCCAAAGCCTATAACCAAATTCATCAATGTCATATCCAAAAAATACACATTTCTTTGACTTACCTTCTAGCTTGGTTCTATTTTCAGAATCTACATCAGAAAATGCTTCACAACCAAAGGTTTTGAGAAAAGAATAACCCACCTTCTTACCAGTCCATGCTTCCTCTAGAATACCACAACCCAAAGGAGTAGAGGGACCTCCATTAATCAAATATATAGTAGTATTGACAACCTTCACCCACTTGTTTAAGGGCAAACCAACATGTAACCTCATGCTCCTTGCATGCTCCATTATAGTCACGTTCATGTGTTCAACCACTCCATTTTCCTGTGGAGTCCTAGGAACAATTTTCTATCTATTAATACTATTAGTAGAGTAATAATCTTCAAATTCATGACTACAATACTCACCACCATTATCAAATTTGAGATATTTTAGCTTTTTACTAGTCTCATTCTCAACTAAGCATCTTTTTTTCTTAAAAGTTTGAAATACATCAGATTTATGTCTTAGGAAATAAACCCATACTTTTCTAGTTGCATCATCAATAAATGTAACATGATAACGAGAGTCACCAAGGTAAGATACTTGAGTTGGTCCCCATACATCTATATGTACAAGCTCTAATCTCTCACTTTTCTTTTCCTTCCCAATCTTCACAAAACTCACTCTTTTTTGTTTTTCATACACACAACTTTCACAAAAATCCATATTAACATAGTTCAAACCTAGTAAAACTTTATTTGAATAAATTACTTTCATACCTTTCTCACTCATATGCCCAAGTCTATGGTGCCATAGCGTTGTATTAGAATCTACAACAACTGTTTGTTTTCCTTGCTCAACTACAGCAAATGTTCCTGAACATTCATCTTTCTCTAAAACAGTCAAAGTAGAAGGAACATTATGACTTATACAAGATATAAGGTCCCTACTTTCACACCTTTTGCTACTAGAAGGGAACCTTTTGAAACCTTTCAATTTTATCATTAAAAGTAACTACACAATCCTCATCACCGAGTTGCCCTGCTGAAATTAAATTCCTACTCATCCTTGGAACATGTCTTACCTCATGTAGTAGCCAATGATTCCCATTATGCAACTTATCTTAACTTTTTCCTTTCCAACAATCTAATAGGCTTCATTATCCCCCAAATAAACAAGCCCAAAATCCCCTTGGACATAATCAATAAAATAACCTGAGGAGTAGCATGAAATGAAGCACTAGAATCTAAAACCCATGAATCATCAACACTTTCTAAAGAAAGAAGCAAAGCATTCTCTCCATAATTTTTACTTACCACATTTGCCTCTTTGTTCCCTTCTGGCTTATCTCCTTCATTGTTCTTTCGAGTCAAACAATATTTTTTCTTATGCCCTAGATTACCACAGTACCAACAATCTCTTGGTCTAGATTGAAACCTCTTCCCCTTTGACTTTCCTCTTGATTTCACATGATTTCTAGAATTGCTTCCTCTCTCAGTCGTTCTGCCTCTGCTTTGTGCATTCAAAGCACTTCCTAATGTAGATCCACCTGAGGTTTTCCTATGATTTTCCTCACTCGTAATAACACCAATCACATCATCAAATTTTAGGGTATTAGATTCAGAAACAAAATTACTCATGGCCATTACCAAGCCATTTCAGCTTTCAGGCAACAAACACAAAATCAAGAGAGCCCTAATTTCTTCATCAATATTAATAACCACAGAAGATAAATGACTAGTAATAGTATTAAACTCATTTAAATAATCCACAATAGATCCATCTTTTATCATTTTCATATTAAATAAATGCTTCATGAGAAATACCTTGTTTGAAGCATAGGGTTTTTCATACAGTTTCGCTAGGGTTTGCATCAACTCTTCCATCGTCTTCACTTTTGTAATGTTAAATTTCACCAATGGTGCCAAGCATATTTGAATGCTTCCAAGTGCCTTCCTGTCTAAAATCTTCCAATCCTCATCTAACATAGTTCCTTATTTCTTAGATTTTCCTTCCAACGGCTTCCATAAATCTTTCTGATAAAGATAGTCCTCCATTTACAGCTTCCATAACTAATAGTTTTTCCCATTAAACTTCTCCACCTTTAGCTTAACCTCGTCTACCATCTCTCCCACTCAACCGTGAGACCTTCCTGTAGAGGATCGCTAAAAAAAATGGCGTCTATCTAGCTAAAAAAAATGACGACAGTTTGAGCTTTAAAAAAATGATGATCGTCTGGCTCTGATACCACTTCTTAGGATTAACCTTAAATAGAAATAACAATTACATGCAAATAGAACCAATATCACAAAATAATACATTGCACAAAAGAGAACACAAGACACCAAGATTTAACTTGGTTCACCCAATCCCTAGGCTATGTCCACCAATAACAAGTTCAATATTATTATTATCCAATGATTATAATCTACAATCCCTTACAACTCAATACTACCACAAGAAGCTACAATATTACCATTACATTATGAAATCCCTAACCCTAAGCCTTTTTATACAAGCTTTTGCCGATTACAAAATTAGGGCTAGAATAAGTCATCCAATAGAAAAAATAGCAGTCAACACCTTTTACAATATAAGGACATTTTTGGCTTTGGGGGCAGCAGTTGCCCCTCGACCCCACCTTGTACTGCGAGGAGCGCACTTGGGGTGTTGCCCCTGTATAAGTTGATGAAAGCGAACTTCGCAGCTCACCAAGATCACCTACATGCAAATAACCTGTCGAAGCGAAACCAAAGAAGGAAGAGGTGGAGCTTGGAAAAACACTAAACGGACTGAGAGAGAAGATATTACAAAGAAAGAAAAATGTATTGCTATACAATATGCCTTGAAAATGAGTTGAGAAATACAATGAGAGAACCTGAATATAAAGGCCTCAAGGAGACTTCTAGAAAAAGCTAGAAGATGCCAAGAGATAAGAATGACAACTCAGCATATGTCCATAAAAGGTGGAATGTCTTTGATCAAGGTGAGGAGATAAGTATGACTTAGATAGGAAAAAACTTATGTATTGTCAACAACTCCTAGACTACAACTAATAAATAAATGCATTAACCTAGGTAAACTTAAGTAAAAGCTGAAATAATAATTATTTACTCTAACACGCCCCCTAAGGGGAATGCACTTAAGCTTACAACAGCTAAGATGAAATGCAGAATGGGTCCCGACAACTAGGCCATGTTAGGTACCCATGTATAATGCAATGAAATACAACCTCTGAAAACAAGGAAAGAGAGAAAACCACATGAGAAAAACCCTCCCCCAAAAAGAAGTAAGAAAACCTAGTGAAGGATTGAAGAAGCCTCCAACTAGAGGAATGTCCCAAAAAATAGGAACAAAGAGAAGATCACAAAAAGCATCACTGAAGCATGAAGAAGCCGCAAACTTTGTCAAAAAGAAATTGATGATCTGTAGATCCTCCATGGAAAATAGAAGGCACAAATCATGCGTTTCTATATGGTAGATGATCCATCTCACTAAATGCATAGGTAGCCAACCACTGCAATCGCCTAGTATATAGGATCAAGTACTAAATACATAGTTCACACTATTGAACCATCGAACCAAGGAAGCATTAGAACAACAGAATAACCCCCCCTTTAAGTAGACAGGGTGAGATGACAAGCAACTGAGAAAGTGGGCCAAAGTCCCTTGCAAAAAGAACCAAGAATGACAAGAGAGTTGAAGAGGTACAAACACCTACAAAGGCATGTTCACTAACTTTTCATGGGGCTAATATCATGGAAGGGACACTCACTTGACAAAGGAAGAGGGCACAAAAATGGCAACAACTATTCCCGCCCCCCCCATGGTGCTTTATAAAATAGTGCAAGTGCAACTGTCTCAAAACAACATTCATGAACCCAAAATGCAAGAGTGACACTCTATCTCAGTGCATTTGCATAAAGATGCCTAGAAATGATAGCTACAATGATTAGAAAATGAAAAGAGTTGATACAAAAGGTAGTACAACCCAGAATAAAAGATCCCATGCCATGAAAATGATCCTCAGACCTAGAACTCCCAAGATATCCACCATAGAGAAAAAATGTCAAAAACATGATAGAAAGAGCATGGGGTAGAATATGAAGGAAATGACAACATTTTTGAAAAGATTATAGAACTAGCTTTCCAAAAATATAACGTTTTCAAAAAATGGTGATGGGATGCAAAAGATATGCTTGTTAGAGTGAAAAATAGAACTTCAGACTTTGACTACAAAGATGAGCCACAAAACTACATCAAAACAAAAAAATACCTACACTAATGTCTCTGTCTTGGAACCAGCTTTCTGACGCTTCTTTCAAATCAGAAAAATACCTCTGTATGCTCAAGTTATGGCCAAAAAAATGTAAGTAGGTCAAAAAGGACCCTAAAGAGCCTATAGGTGTGATGATGCAATGATGATGTCATGCTAATGTCAGCAAATCACTCAATTAAAATTAATGGCCACGAGGCCATCATAGGAAAAAAAAGCCATCCATGTGGCATCCATGTGGTAGGTGAGTTGTCCAAGTGTTGATGTGGCAGGGGCCACATGGCACTCGTGCCACGTGGCACACAAAAAATGTGCCAGTTGTTTGAACAAGCCACACTGGCTATAGATGTGGCGCACTGGTGGAGAAGCCCGGTGGAGGTATTGTAGGAGCAACGGGGACTAGGGGTGCCATTGGTGGCACAGATGTTGAAGTGGAGCAGCGATGGTCGCAGAGCGACGCGCCAATAACGGTCGGGCAGCGGTGTCGCTGCAATGTTGAGGTCGAATACGACAGTGTGCAGGTTACATGCTAGTGCGGTGGCAGTGGTCTGTAGCTACTACAAATAAAATTTTTGTGAGGGGCTAAAAAAAATCTCTAGATGCCACAAAAGCCAAAATCAAAAAGTTTTATATGAATTTTGACTGTAACTGGCCTTTTGAACTCAATGGCAGCATCTGTTTAGGCCCAAAGTGCTCCAAAAAATTACTCTTCCCCCTGATTGAAGAAAAAATGCACAAACAAACTAGGGTTTGTGTCTTCGAATCACATCTTCAAAAATCCTTCAACCAAGAAGCAGCAAGGAGGCTCAGATACCATGTAGAAGTTGATGAAAGCCAACTTCATAGCTCACCAAGATCACCTACATGCAAATAACATGTCGAAGGGAAACTAATGAAGGAAGAGGTGGAGCTTGGAAAAACACTAAACGGACTGAGAGAGAAGATATTACAAACAAAGAAAAATGTATTGCTATACAATATGCCTTGAAAATGAGTTGAAAAATACAATGAGAGAGCCTGAATATAAAGGTCTTAAGGAGACTTCTAGAACAAGCTAGAAGATGCTAGGAGATAAGAATGACAACTAAGCATACGTCGACAAAAGGTAGAATGTCCTCGATCAAGGTGAGGAGATAAGTATAACTTAGATAGGAACAAAATCTCGTGTTGTCAACAACTCCTAGACTAGAACTAATAAATAAATGCATTAACCTGAGTAAACTTAAGTAAAAGCTTAAATAATAATAATTTACTCTAACAACCCCTTGACCATGTCTTGGGGGCACTGCCCCTAAACCCTTGTTTGGATTGAGTAAACCTCTGAATCTGATTAGGCTCCACATCACAATGAGGTTGGACAAGTATTTGTCAAAGTTGGGATTCGCTAAAGGTATTGCAAATAGTAAATTATATTTGAAAGAAATTGAAAGTAGATTGTTAATTATTTTGATATTCTTGGATGACATTATCTTTAGAGGTAATGATGAAGCAAGTGACAAATTTGCTAATGAAATTAAGAATGAATTTGAGATGAGTATGATTGATGAGATGAAATATTTCTTAGGTATGCAAATTGTGCAAAATAGTTATGGTATTTTCCTATCATAGACTAAGTATTTGAAAGACTCGTTGAAGATATTTAACTTGGAAAGTTGTAATCATATTGGTATACTTATGATAATTGGTCACAAGTTGTCTAGCAAAGATGAGACACCTATAGTTGAGCGGAAGAAGTATAAATCTATGATTGGATGTTTGCAATATTTGACTCACACTAGATCAAATATAGAAAAATGTAGTTGCTATAGTAGCAAGATTTCAAGCAAACCCTAAGGAATCACACTATTCAACAATAAAGAGAACATTCATATATTTGAAGAGTACACTTGATTTTGGCTTGTGGTATGATAGATCAAATGACTATCCAGTGCATATACTAATGCAAATTGGACAAGAATATGGATAACAAAAATAGTACAAGTAGTGAAGCATTTTTTCTTAGAGGAATATTGGTTTCTTGGCTGAGCAAGAAACAAGATTGTATTTCATAGAGTACAATAGAAGTAGAGTATGTAGTAGTAAAAAACAATTGCAATCAGATTAAGTAGATGAAATAGATGTTGAAGGCTATTGGGATAGAGTTTTTAGAACCTTTTATTATATATTCTAATAACACAAGTATAGTGAGTATGTCTAACAATCCTATGTTAAATTCTAAGACTAAGCATATAAATTAAGTATCATGTTCTGAGAGAGAAAGTTGTAGAGGAAGAAATCATATTAGAGTATGTTAATTCAAAAGAACATATTATAGATATTTTAACAAAGCCTTTTCCTAAGGATGCATTTGAATATTTGTGAGGTATGCTTGGGGTTATGCCCCTTCCTACTTCTGAGTAGATGATGTGGAGAATGCATCAGTCAAGTGGTACAGAGCACTATTGTTTATCTGCACTAAATGTTGATGCTTCCTATATGGGGGAGTATATGTGGTTAAGAAGAGTCATTAAGGACTCTTAGTAGCTCATATGAAATAGTGTCTTTGGACACTTGACCTAGTTGAAGGCTTTAAGAAATTCATTGACAGAATGATGTCTTTGTCATCGATGTCAATGAAGGAGAGAATGCATGAAAACCAGCTCTTATGAATGGGGGAGAGTGTGTGATGGGGAGAGATGTGTTGAAGGAAGATAACCGCATTAAGATATATCAATAGGGGAGAAGTGTGAACAATTGATGTTATTAAAATAAGAATGATGAAGGACAAATGAAGAGTTGTTCTTGTAAGTTTCAAATTTGGTTGATTAGGAGGATTTGAAAAGATGAGAGTAGGGACGGCAACAGAGTTGAGTTTGGTATTATTAGATATTAGATATTTTTCATATATGTTGCCATGAATGCCAAAGGGGGAGATTATTAGCATGAATGTTGATGGTATTCCTTTGGGAAGTATCATAAGCATTGACAAAACAATTGAGGAGATTGACTTGTTTCATTCATGATTGTGTTTGTCATTGATATCAACATAGTATTATTTATGTAAAGACTGACAAAGTAGCAGATAGAGAATGAGCTCGTACAAACTGTGTATTGATGATGAGTTCAAGCGTAATTGAGGATATGTTATAAAGTATTTTTTGATGATGTGGAGAAGTGTGCATGCAAAAAGTCAAAGACATGTGAAATTTATTTGTGATTTACAAAAGACATTGGGCAGATAGAGTACCTGAGATGTCATTTCTAGTATTTGGATTGTATCTCTTAATAGGGATAGAATCGTGGTGAGAAAAGTTAGACAGTGATAATAGACAGACTGATGATAACATCAACAAATGCATGAGGTTTGAGGTTGCACATGTTATAAGTTGTAATTACTATGAGCTGATAGAGCTTTGTAATTGCAAAAAGATTTAATGAATTGCAATATCTTAATGAGATCCTATTATAATTAATTGAGAAATCATCAAGGCTGACTCGGTGAGTTATTTTGAGGATATGGTACAAAGGAAGGTTATTTTCCTTATGAATGTGTGTAATTGTCTAATTAAGAAAGTGATATGCGAAGTTAGTAAATGCGAGAAAGTGATCAAAGGGATCAATGTAATGTGAATTTGAAGATTTGGTATTGAGAATTGAGAAGGTATTTGGTATGGTATTGGCACAGTAAGAGGATAGAGAAAGAGTTCAAGTTGAGGAGATTAGTTTCATTTCTATTATTCTAAAATGATTAATACAAAGGCCAGTTGGACTGTGAATTTGGTGATCTTGACCCTAAAGTTGTTTGGATAGTGAGTCCATCTGCCTTCTACTACTTCTAATAGGGTTGGCACAACTCCTAACAGGGTTGGAATCTCCAGACAGGGATTGATATGTATTGAATTTATTTCAATGTATCTTAACAGAGATCATCCTCTTACAAGGAATGTTTACATTAGTACATCATTTTGTGGGTACAATCCCCATCGGGGTTTTCCCTTTGATCAATGGTTTTCCCAGTTAACATATCTGGTGTTACTGTGTGTGTATCTTCTTATGGTTGCTGATTATATTGTTCACATGTTTAAAGTTTTATAAGGTTGATAAAAGTTACATTGATTTGATAACTAATTCACACACCCCCCCCCCCTCCATCAGTTATCTTGGTGGGCTTTACTTTCTAACAACCACTTCCACACTAACATTCAAGCTAAAAGAGAAAGAGGGGCTTCCAAACATAACTCTTGTTATAATCCAGGTTAGATTGGAAGAACCTAGAGGGATAAATGGATGCCAATACTAAACCTAGATTATATCAGTGGAGTACGTAAGAAATTCCACTTTCATGCAATGTTATTTTGATTAAAGATGTACAATGCAAATTTGAAATTGAACTGATTGAGTAAATGAGAAGTGTAAAATAGGTTGGGTGTTAAATACATGCAATCAACCCATATAAGACATGGAAACAGGTCGACACTAAAAAATTAAATGAATGATAAAGTACTTACCTTGAATTGTGCAAGGGAATATGTGTTTTTTCTCAGAAAAAATCATATTTGAACTTCTGATTGAACTTTTCACTATGAATTCCTAATCACAACAAAAAATACAAATAGTGTTAATTTTCTTAGACCTCCAATAGTAGTTTGACATAGTGGTAAAGTGTTTGGACACTTTATGGGAAGATGGACATGTTCCTGAAATACAATAGCAATCACAATTCAAATATATTGCTCCTACACATAGTCAAACTTGGTTTTTATCTTGGTTTGGTGATGGCTTGCCTTGGTCAAGCCCTAGATTGAAGAATCAACCTTGAAACTGAAATGTAAACATGAAAGAAAGAAATATAAATGTAAATATTCACCTTTCTTGAAGAAAACCTTGTCAATAAGGATTTTGTAATGTTTATGTGTTGTAGATATTGAATTTGCAATGAAGAATGTAGGAGATCTCCACAAATGCAATGTATCTACCAAAATTGTATCATGGAGCCATAGATGTAAATGTACATCAACTAAGAAGATTATGAATGTCTCAATTTAGATCTCATCCCTTGACGGCAAAAAAAAACACTAGACCTTGGAGAGGAAATACTCACAAAGGATCCTTGAATCTTGAATGCTTGATAAAAATATGCTTGCTTGAGTGCTTGAAAATGCCTTGTAATTGCTTGGCGTGTGCCAAAATATGAGGAAACTTATATAAACCCATTTCTCAAGTGATCTGATTGATTAGGAGACTCGAGAGGAGGCTTATAGATTCCTATCTATGACATGCAATAATCAAAATGATATGGTGGTGGCTCTCAAACGAACCTAAGATGGAGGCCCTTCCAAGGTGCAACATATAATGGAAGATTCAAGGATTACGAGAAAGAATGCCATTATCTAAGAACTTTAAATGAGAATGCAATGCAAACTAACTAGAATAAAATTCAAGAACAAGGAAAGTAAGCTAAGCTAACCAGATGAAGATTACAATCCTCCTAGTTCAGCTATGCAAGCTAAGCTAAATGCAATAAAGGAAATACTAATCCAGTATGTAAGAGTTCGAGTGAGTGTTGAAGTGCTCAAGAAATCAAAGTGACAGCATAAAAATAGCATGAACTCCAAAGATGAAGAGAGTGAGGAGAGAGCCTCCTTTTAAAGAGATTTTATTGGTTAGATATCAAGAGGAAAAAGCAATAGTAAAGATTTGTTCTTTAGTTGATCAGTCTGTAAGAGATTCTCAACAGGCAAAAGGGGTCAATGAGATTAAGAGGATAAAGATGAGTGGTGGAGGTTAAGAGGCAAAAAATATTCTACTGACCTTGAAAAGTGTACATCTAAGTTGTAGACAACTTGCTTTCATTTTTTATGTTTATTTTGGAAATTCTTTTTTATGTGCATACATGGAGTAAAGGGGATTTAACTTAATTTAAAGGGAGCATGTTCTTCTAATTAAATAACACTTAGGATAAGGTGGTCAAACTATAGGACAAAAATCAAATAAATAATAAAATGATGATTTGATCAAGGATTATTGATTAACTAACCATGTAAAATTGATTAAGCACATAATGTGGTCTACCATAGAGATTTAAAATGTTTAAAAGGAGGTTAATAGTTTACTACACCAAAATTGGGTGATTAGTTTTTCTCTTGTTTGAGTCAATGTGCAAGCGATCTGAGTAAGCACATTGAGTCAAAGAATGATGATGTCAAGCTGATTGAGATCTAACTCCAAACTTGATCAAATGAATTGCAATAAGTTTGATAATATTGAATGCACAGTTATGTGAAGCAATAAAAGTAAACATTAGGACAAGGTTCATAAGACAGTACCAGAATTGATGTGATGCAATGAGAACTACTATGGCCAAGAGAAATTAGATTAGGTCAAGTATTTGTGTCAAGCAAAAAGGTTAAAAGGATCTTAGAATGATGTGAAGCGATAAAGTTGAGACGGCCCTAGCAATTGATACCATAACATAATCAAATTGCCTTATTAGTAATCTAGCAATGTAATCCTTTGATAAGAGAACCTACAAGTTAGGGCATAAAAGTATGAAATTGAAGCATAATAAAACTTTCAAAACTACTTGTTAGGTGCTATGAAAAATCATAAAACCCAAAATACAAGTTAGATGAAAGAAAACTAGTCTATCCAATGCATAATATGAAAATTAATAGATCTATACAATGGAGTTTAGTTCACCACAGTATTATGTGATGTATTGCTAGAAATTAGGTGATTGATTAGGCCTAGGTGATAGAGATCCTAAACTAATATGATAATCTAATAGACTATATATGATAATTCACAAAATAGGTAGGTGACAAAACTAAAACTATAGAATATCGCTTGTGATACAAAGAAATATTGCACCCAATACAAGGAAGTATCGCACAATATTTCAACTTTGAAAATGCAAATAACAAACCTCTGATAATAAAATCCAAAAATTATGCAAATGGAGCTAGAAACTTAGTTCTTATCCCATGGTGGGTGTCAAAAATGTATGTCAAAATGTGAGCACACTTCAATAAACCCTTATTCTCAAGTGATCCCATTGATTAGGGGACTCAAGAGGTGGCTTATAACTTCATATTTATGACATGCGAGAATCAAAATGATATCACAAAGACTCTCAAATGAATCTAAGATGGAGACCCTTGCAAGGTATACCATAAAATGGAAGATTCAAGGAGTGAGAGCAAGAATTCTAGTATCCAAGAACTTCAAATGAGAATGCAGTGTAAACTAACTAGAATATGCAAGAACAAGGAAAGTAAGCTAAGCTAACAAGATGAAGCTTAAAATCCTCCTAGTTAAGTTATTTGAGCTAAGCTAAATGCAACAAAGGAAATGATAATCTAGTATGCAAGTGAGTGCTCAAGGGATGGATGATATTAAGAGGAAAAGTATGAGTGGTGGAGGGTAAGAGGAAAAAGAAATTCCACTCACCTTAGAAAGTGTGCATTCAAGTTGTAGACAACTTGCTTTTATTTTAGAACTTACTTTTAATATGCACATGTAAGATAATGGAAATTATATTTAATTAAAAGGGAGCATGTTCTTCTAAATAAATTAAACTTGGCATAAGGTGGTTAAACTATAAGATAAAATCAAATAAATGAGCAAGTGATGATTGGATCTAAATTACGTGGTTTGACATAGAGATCTAAAATGTCAAAAGGGAGCTTATAGTTTACTAGACCAAATTGGATGATCACAATTGGATCTCTCTTGATGTGTAGTGATTTTTAATGGATGTCTTGTGATGTGAGAATGAGGTGCCTAGGTTATCTTTTATACTAGTTGTTAGGCATGAAAACAAAGCAAGTTGATTGGGTCACTTGATTTTCAAATTTTCAACCCCAAGATTAACCGGCCTCAGGACCTAAAGTCCCTAGGGAATAGGTTGACCTATTCCAAAAAAGGTCAATTTGAGTTGGCTTTTTCCATAATAGGTTGACTTGTTTCAAGGCTAGCCCATAAAGAGCTAACCTCGAGGTCTCAAAAACTATGCAAATGAAAATGTAAGAAGCGAGAAAAAATAGAAGAAAGAGTTGATTGAGGAAAAATCCATACATGGTCCATAAGTGATAGGGAGAGATATTATTACTTGCTCTAGCTCACTTCTAGGACTACTCGAGGCTCGCTCTCTAGCCTTCCTAGGGTTCTCATTAGACCCCACTCAAAGAGATCTCTTTAACACAACACCGCTTCTTCCAAAGTTTCCCATTATCAATCTACTTCCCACTTTGTACTCACTCCAAGTCACCACTTCAATGCACCACATCTACACTAGCTTCTATGAGGGTCTCAGTCTTATTATGGTTGGTCATAGGGCTCCCATTTGGGTTAATTTGGAAAATCTTGATACCTTCTAAATCACAGCTTTCCATGTTTTCTTATTGATATACTCAAAACCCTTGTTTAGGGTTAGTAGTCCTCAAGCCTCAATCAGGCCTCCTTATAGACCTTTTCTCAATTAACTCACACATTTCCTTAACAAGGCCCCAAACCAATGAATATTACTAATACCCTTTTTAGAGTGCTTGAATATTTTATAGGTCTTGGACCCTCAAAGTGTTTGTATAGTGTCTTCCTAGAAATATGCCTATTTATAAGGGTTTGTAATCTATGCTTGTTGTCTAATCTTTCATAGCTTCAAGAGGTATTCAAATGACCTCCAATTTCCCTCAACTCCTTGTCATGGTGACTTATTTCAATGCACTACACATTCCATTTCTTGATTGGCAAAAAATAATGAGATTCCCCCTTCATTTGAACTCTGCAAGCATCAAGTCTCCTAGCCAAGTACACTGGGTCTCACCTAAGACTTGATGGTAAAAATAGAAAACCATGATGCAACAACTTTGAAACACATATTTACAATTTATGTACAATTATCTAATAGATTTTCATTGGTCATGGAGGTTCGACTAGTGGAAATCATTCTAGAGCCATTCCTATGCTACCCACTCCAACTAGGACAACAAACTATGCAAAACACAAAGACTTATTCTACACTACCCAAATTACAAGATAGTAATCCCCAATAATTATCATATCTATCCCTTCAAATACAATTCCAAAATATGTAACCAAGTTACTCAAATCAATCCATTAAGCTTTAGATGTCTGAGTTGCAAGACGACTATAACTAGAAATGCAATAATAGTTTTCTTTATTCAAACTCCAAAACCATACAATAGGAATTCCAACCCCTCAATATAGTCTAAAATGAGCCTATAAAGTTTAGTTGCACATGTCTCAACTACTTAAACCAATCCATAATTAAAGCTTGGATCGTTGCTTAAATGTTGTCATTTCTTGTCATGACAACTTTTGTATTCAGAGCATTCTATCTCTCTAGATTGCCTTCAATGGACCCACTTAGGTATCAATAGAATATATAAGGAAATTTTACACATTTTTACCCATTTTGGAGTCAAGGTCAACATTTGACCAAGTTTGACCAAACTAGGCAACTTTTTGCAATACATGACAACTTTTTCCTAATTTTAGGAAACTTCCTCTAGAATGACTTCCTAATAACTCAAACACACTCTAGGGACTTTATTTTAGTCCTTTATTCTTTAGTGGTGGGGCTAAGACCAATTACAAGCCAAGAATGATGAGGGTTTAGCCAAACCCTAGCTTCTCCTATACCATTCTCCCCTTGCAGCAAAGAAGTTAAGTTACCTCATGAGGAATAAGGTCCAAACTTATACCAAGCTTCTTGAAATAATTCTCTACTACCCAAGTAGCTTCTGACTCAGGTTGTAATTTCTACTTCACAATATGTTTCATGTAAGTTTGGTGTCTAGTTTTCTTGTTCACTCTTGAATCAAGGACCCTCTTAGCTTGAGGTTTGCTTTGCTTAGGTACACTGAGATTCTTTGTGTATTTATCTACCTCTATACTTGGACTCCCTCTCTATTACATCACATCATTTGTATTGGACTAAGTCTTGAGCATTGAATATGGGGGAGATAAACAATTCCTTAGGAAGGTCTATCTTGTAGGCATTGAGCCATACTTTTATAAGACTTTACAAGGTCTTATCCTTCTCATTTGTAACTTAATGCCCTTTTGGAGTCTATCCTTATTAAGGTGTTCCGCCACACAATCACCTACCCCAAATTGAAGATTCCTTCTCCTCCCATCTACCTTGGACTTTAGCTTTTGATTAGCATCCATTAGAGTCTTCCCCCCCTATTGATGGACCTCCTTCATTAATTGTGCACAAGCATCAGCATGCCCACTGACTCCTCGATTCTTCAATTCTTAGAGCTCACACACCCCTCTAGGATATATTCCATACACTAAACAGTCTTTTCCCTACGGTGTTTTTTACACTATCAATGTAGGCAAACTCTACTTGGGAATGACTTGATCTCACACCTGACCATACTCTTTAGTGAGACATCTAAGAAAGTTACCAAGTACTATATTATCACCTCCATCTAACCATCTACTCATGGATGGTAGGTTGAGCCAAAAGCCAAAATAGTTCCAAGCCTTTTCCATAAGGTCTTTTAGAAATTATCCATAAACTTGGCATCTCATTTTGAAACCATGTTTCTTAGCAACCCGTGAACTTTGACAACTTCCTTGAAAGAAAGGTGGGCTATGTAACTAGCATCATGTGAAGTTTTATGGGGTAGAAAATGACTCATCTTACTAAACCTGTCCACTACTACAAACACACTATCAAAACTAGTGGTTATTTTTGGCAAACATGTTGTAAAATCCATGCTTAAACACTCCCAAGGCCCAATAGGAGTTGGTAGAGGTTGATATAATCTAGCATTAGAAGATGTGTCTTTAGCCTTTTGATAAACAACACACTATTCTACATACCTTCTGATGTCATTTTGCATATTGGGCTAGAAATAGAACCTTTGAACCAATTCTAGGGTCTTGTTTAGACCAAAATGTATGCTTAGAATTCCATTGTACTTTTCCTGAATAAGATTTTCACTCATAGATCCCTTGGAACACATAATTTATTGCATCTAAATAATAATACATTTTGCAAAGTATAATAATAAATTTGATTATGAAAATGATTTTCCAACTTAAGACATACCTTGTCAGCTTCTGCAAAGTCATCATCTTTTGCATATAGATGCTTGAACCTTCAATTCCAATACTCTGCAATTGTATATCTCAAACAATGAGTAGCCTCCTATTGAGTGCATCTTCTACTTTGTTGTGTTTCCCCTTCTTGTGCTTTATGGTGAAGGTATATGCTTGTAAGAATTCCATCTATTTTATGTGCTTGAGCCTCAACTCATCTTGTTTATTGATAAATTTTAGAGCCCGATTGTCTGTATAGACCACAAATTATTTAGGCAATATATAATGCCTCTGTTTCCTTGGGGATTGAACCAATTTATATAGCTCTAAGTAATAGCACGAGTAGCTAGACTTGGCTTCATTCAATTTCTCACTAAAGAAAGTTATTGGTCTTCCTTCTTGGCTTAGAATTGCTCCCATTGCTACATTGCTTGCATCACACTCCACTATGAATGACTTCTCAAAATTTGGCAACATTAGAATGGGTTGTGTGGCCACTTCCTACTTCAACCTTTCAAATTTTTCACTGGCTTCCTTGGTCCATTTGAACTTAGTTTTGTGACCTACCTTAATGGTGTTTAAGATAGGTGCACAAATTTCACTAAATATGATAACAAACTTCCAACAGAATTTTGCCAACCCATGAAAACTTCTCACTTCAGTCCCTTCATCTTTAGATCACCTTGTTATGCCACAAGATCTGGGCTCACCAGCTCTTGTTTCAAGAAATCACTCTTCTCCAAATTGATGTTTAGTTTCCTCTTGCAACTTCTTCAACACTAGCTCTAAGTGTTTTATGTGTTCTCCTTTGGTATTATTAAAGATGAGGATGTCATCTAGGTAGACTACTAGAAACCTACCTATGTAATCTTTCAACACATCATTCATTAACCTCATGAATGTACTAGGTGTATTTGTGAGGCCAAATGGCTTAACTAACCACTCATAAAGTCCCTTTGTAGTCTTAGAGGATTTTTTCCATCCATCCCCCTCTTTCATCCTAATTTGGTGGTAACCAATTTTAAGGTCAATCTTGGAGAAGTACTTGGCACCCTCTAAGCAACCTATCAAATCCTCTATCCTAGGTAGGGGAAACCTATATCAGATTGTAATTCTATTTATTTCCCTAGAATCAATACACATTCTCCACTTACCTCCTTTCTTAGGTGCTAGCACAACTAGAACTGCACATGGGTTGATGCTCTTCCTAATCAAGGCTTGATCCAGTAACTCTTGAACTTGCCTTGAAATCTCCCTATGTTGGTCAGGTGTCACCTTGTATGCAACATTAAGCAATGATGCCCTTGTTATGAAGTATATCTGATGACTCACAACTCTTGGAGGTGGTAGTATAGCTAGTGTTCCATCATAGAGGATGCCTTTGAGTTGCTCCAATAATTGCTTCACTTTTGCAAGCCTAGGTGTGTGCTTAGATTCACCTTCCTCTTTAGGCCTCACTATGATAGAAAAACCATTTCTCTCTCATTCCTAAGATTATTTAGAAATTATTTACCACTCATAAATAGTACATTGGATTCTGTTGTCTTATATAACTCCTCTTCAACCAATGATTGGATTTTATAGGTAGAGCCAATCTTCTTGAAAGTGTACACGTTCTTCTTTCCATGGTGGACTCCTTCTTCAAGTCATACTACCATGGTCTGCTTGGCAACAAGTGGCAAGCATCCATAGGCACCACATCACAAAGTATATTGTATTGACACTCACCTATAGCAAACTCAACCCATGCATGTTTTTACAAGCACATTTTGACCTTTGTTCAACCAAGTGACTCTATAAGGGCGAGTATGAGGTATCTTGACAAGTTTCAACTTTTGTACTACTTCCTCTAAGATGATGTTATCTATAGACCCTGAGTCCATGATCAGCTTGCACACTTTTCCAAGTATTTTGCATTTGATTTTAAATAATGCCTTTATTTGTTTAGCCTCCTCCTTATCAATCTCTCTAATCAACACCCTCTTAAACA
This sequence comes from Cupressus sempervirens, assembly GCA_028749045.1. Classification (NCBI taxonomy): domain Eukaryota; kingdom Viridiplantae; phylum Streptophyta; class Pinopsida; order Cupressales; family Cupressaceae; genus Cupressus; species Cupressus sempervirens. The sequence goes on from CM053790.1 coordinate 150,985,066, forward strand.
TAAGATTCTCACCACTCTCACAATCAAGATTAACCTCATGTGACTTGATGTCGGTAGCTTAATATTATGCATATGCTATTTTCTTCTCACCTTGTGAAGATGAGGCCTTATAAGACATCTATAAGCAGGGTGACCCAATTTGCCATAGCTATAACACCTCATGCTGGCAAACTGTGACCTTCTTCCAAAACTTCCAAACCTATCTCTTTTACCATTATTGTAGCTCCTATCTCTATTTTAGTTGCCTCTTCCGCTAGATTCATTACCCTGGTAAGTCAATTTGAAGTCTCCTTGGAATTTGGTTTCATTGCTTCTACCATTATATCCACCCTTATGTCCTCCTCTTGAGTCCATTCCTCTGCCTCTTCCTCTTGAGTTTGTATCATTCCTCTTTTTACTCTTCTCTTCCACCTTAAGGGACAATTGAAAATATCTATGGACAATAGTAGGGGTCCATAAACTGATCTCCTCTTGGATGCTCCATTGTAATCCTTTCAAGTATCTTTCGACCTCAATACTCTCCTCTTCTTGAACTTTGGATCTCAGGCATATCTTTTGAAATTCCTTTGTGTAGGAAGCAACATCCATGTCTTTTTATTTCAAACATTGTCTTTTAGTTTGCAATTGGATCTCATAATCCTTAGGCAGATAGTTCTCCTTGACTTTAGCCACCATAGCCTTCCAACTATGTATTGGATTCTTTCTTTCTCTTTCCCTCTCTTCTTGGAGGAATTTCCACCAAGTTAGGATTGCTCCCCTCAATCTTGATCTAGCTACCTTCACCTTTTGAGCCTCCATAATTCCCTCACACTCAAAATGATTCTCCATTCCCTCTATCCATTCCATTACTAATTCTAAATCCATCTTGCTATTAAATAGGGGTATTCCTCAAGAGCTTTGCCATCCAATGCTTTGATGGCCTCAAGAAATGGTTCTTCTTACAGTGGAGGATCAGGTTCATGTATTATATCCTCCTCATCTATTTGCTTTCCCTTGTCTTCATTGTCTTCCAATTTATCTTGCACCTTGTTAGTTGTCTCTATAACTTCATCAAGTTTAGTCTTCATAGCCTCTAGGGCTTCATTTAGGAGTTTATTATTCTCCTTTTTCTTAGTCACTTCTCTTTCCAATTTTGCATTTTTCACCATGGTGGTTTCACCCACAGATTGACTTCCAAACTCTGACATACACCTAGACCAAATATTTAGGGGCTTTGATGCCACTTTGATAGGGAGAGACCTTATTACTTGCCCTGGCTCACCTCTAGGACTACTCAAGGCTCACTCTTTGGCCTTCCTAGAGTTCTCACTAGACCCCGCTCAAGGAGATGTCTCTAACACAACACCCCTTCTTCCAAAGGTTCCCACTATTAATCTACTTCCCATTTTGCACTTACTCCAAGTCACCACTTCAATGCACCACATCTACACTAGCTTCTCCAAGGGTCTCAACCTTAGTATATTAGGTCACAGGGCTCCCATTTGGATTCATTTGGAAAATCTTGATGCCTTCTAGATCATAGCTTTCCATATTTTCTTATTGATATCCTCAAAACCCTTGTTTAGGGCTAGTAGCCCTCGAGCCTTAATTAGGCCTCCTTATAGATATTTTCTCAATTAACTCACAAAATTCCTTAACAAGGCCACAAACTAATATATTTTCTTGATACCCTTTTTCAAAGTGCTTGAATATTTTCTAGGTCTTGGACCCTCAAAGTGTTTGTACAATGCCTTCCTATAAATGTGCCTATTTTTAAGGGTTTATAGTTTACCCTTGTTATATGATCTTTCATAGATTCAAGAGGTATTTAAATGAGCTCTAAATTCACTCAACTTCTAGTTACAGGGCCTTATCTCAATGCACTACACATGATATTTCTTGATTAGCACAAACCAATCAGATTGCCCTTTCATTTGAACTCTACAAGTGTCAAGTCTCCTAGTTGGGCACACTAGGTCTTGCTTAGAGATTGATGATCAAAATAGAAAACCACGACACAACAACTCCAAAAAACATATTTGCAATTTATGCAATATTTTGTAACAGATTTCCATTGGCCATGGAGGTTTAACCAATAGAAATCATTCTAGAGCCCTTCCTATGCTACCCACTCCAATAAGGACAACGAACTATGCAAAACACAAAGATTCATTCTACACTACCCAAATTACAAGATAGGAATCCCCAATCATGCTCAGAGTTATCCCTTAAAATACAATTCCAAAATATGTACTCAAGTTACTCATATCAATCCATTAAGCTTTAGATGTCTGAGTTGCAAGACAACTATAACTGGAAATGCAATAAATTTTTTTTTTTTTCAAACTCCAAAACTGTACAATAGGAATTCCAAACCCTCAATATAATCTAAAATGAGCTTATGAATCTTAGGTGAGCATGTCTCAGCTGTCTAAACTAATCTATAACTAAATCTTGGATCGTTGCTTAAATGTTGTCATTTCTTGTCATGACAACTTTTGCATTTTGAGCATTCTATCACTTTGTATTGCCTCAAATGGACCCACCTAGGTATTAATAATTATCTAAAGACATTTTACACATTTTTACCCATTCTGGAGTCAAGGTCAACATTTGACCAAGTTTGACCCAACTAGGAAAGTTTTCCCAATACATGACAAGTTTTTCCCAATTTTAGCCAACTGCTTACCAATACCTATAATTACTTCCTAAGAATTCAAACACACTCTATGGAATTAATTTTAGTCCTTTATTCTTCAGTAATGAGGCCAAGACCACTTACAATCCAAAAATGATGGGGATTTAGCCAAACCCCAGGTGCTCTTGCACCAATAAAGTCACTAAAGGGTGAAAGCTAAAAGGTTTTAAATGGTGGGTGCTTCCATTTTAACATGGTAGAAATACATTCATTGCATCACATGAAAAAAAATAGTGGAAAGAGAACACAGTCATAATCACATGAGCATCACATGAAAATCATAACCATTTTGACCATCAAATCAACTGCATCTCATAAATATCTAATAATTTGGCAATGTATTGAGTATAATGAGATACAAACATATGCAACTATCACCAAAATTGGTGAAAATATAAGTACATCATCAATATATCATCAATTACATCGAGTAAACAACTGGCATGTCATAAATGCATCAATATGTTAGTTGTACATCAAAATACAAAATCAAGATTCCTTGTCACTCTTTGCACTAGGTGGAGGTGGTGTGGGGAGTAGAATATCTATTGTGGTAGGTGCATACATCACACCCTCTGACTATATTCTTAGATGATAATAAAAGGGAATCCTTGCAACTGGATCTAAAATTGTTTTAACATAGAATTCCTAATAATAAGTTGCCCTACTACCTAATATCTTGTATCACTAAGAGATTTGTCCATCTCAGTAGCAACTCTCCCACACTCAACCGTCTAAGTGTCCAACACATACTCCAAAACTAATACTTATTTCCATGGCTCATCTCTCTCCTATGTCAACCTAGACACTACACTTTGTCCCTTTCCAACAAGATCCTGGATTCCACCAATAGGGTGCCCTACACTATCTCATCTAATTAATTATTTGGGGTTACTGACTACCTAATATAATTTGGATATAACTTTTCTTCTATCTTGGATATTATCCCCTCCATTACCACCATCCTTAGCATGCCTACCATCTCCATTGAGGACACCCATGACTCAGAAGCCTCCAACCTTAGCATCCTCTAGATTATCGATTTGAGGTTCAACCTCGTTGAACAAAGTGAAATTAGGGAATGAATGTTATTGAATATACTAATGTCATTCATTAGAAATCCTTACATCTACCGCTTTAGGTAAGTAATCCCATACAAGTTATATTCCCTATAACTTCTACACTATGATGCCATATGAGATCCTTATAGCCCATTGGGCCTCAACATCTCTAATTCAGGCATAGGTAGCCATCTCTTGAGAAATTACCTATGGCCAATTAAATTGTCTCATCACACATGTGACCAAGAATTTCATAATGATTGAGTGTGTCCTAACAATTAGATACCTCCTAATAAAATATGAAAGACAACTCTCTAGAAGAATCTAACCAATCCTCATGATCATGGTATACTCACCACTCTAGAACAATGCATTTGTCAAGGAATCTCCTCCAATAATCTACCTCTCCTAAGTGGGGTTACTGCACATAACGTCGATAGATATGAATACATGAGCATCTATCCCATTAATCTCTCTCCAATCAATTGTGTCATTGGAATATTCTCACATGCTAAGATCTAACAAATCACTACACCATAAAATATGCTCTTACTATAATGACACACAACCTTATGCAACTCTTTGTAAAGATGTGCTAAAAAACAATCCCTAAGAGAGCCTACAAGGTCTCACCAACATGTCCTCAAATATATGACCTCATCCATAAAGTACAAAAGGAAGTGGAATACATGACCTCTCCACGAGTTTGCAAGTGATGCATCTTTAAGCAGTGGTATCATCAACAAACACTCACCTTGAGGCTATAATACTATTCTATATAGGTTAAACACCGTAATACACCAACTCTCATGTCACAAGAATCCTTGAGATGTAGTATGCATCCACCAATGTAACAATATTCTCACTCGTTGGCATGTAGAACGTATTATGTTCCAAATTATATCACTCACCAAGGAAAGTAAGAAGACCTCTGTTCACTTGAATGTCATACATATTAAGTAATCTACCAAGGCTACATCATCTAGCGACAACCTTATCCTCCTTAGATCACCGAGAAATCATAGTCATGGTATGTGGATAAATAATGCGGTAGTATACCACATCGAGGTGCACCTACAAAAGATATCAAATTATAAGTGTATCAATATCAATAGAAAAAATTCACCATCTAGGTATAAAAAAACAACATCAAAGTACATCATAAAATCAATCGAAATCAACTCAAGCATCTAACAAAGCAAATTGACTAAGTAAATCATGAAAAATAAGAAACCAAGGAAAGAATATACTGTACAACACAAAGCAGTTAATTGTATGAGCTAAGACATGTCATACGATATAGGAATGGTTTTCATACAACTTAAGTCACATAAAACAACTCTAGGCAGGTATTTGTACAAAGAAAGAGGCAAACAAATGGTTTGTATGCTATATGGCATACCATTATATGATTGGTGACATGAGGTCATGCAATTATGAAAAAAACACACACTATAAAACAAGAAATACTATTGCATATAAGGAAATAAATGGGAAATACCTAAACAAAAAATAATTTTAAAATGCTCAAATTCATACAAAAAATTGAAACAAGGCATCAAATTGATGAATTACTAGAGGTGGGTAATGTGTTGGATGTTGGTGGTGGTGTTCAAACTCGAACTGATGACTATAAAGGGGAATCAATGTGGTACTCAAGTTAGATGCTCAGGAATCACAACAAAGTAAATATCAAAATAAATAGTAAAAATGTGCTTTTCATCTATTTAACCCTTTTGACTTATTTCATTAACTTAATTTGGACCCCATTACATAGAAACTAAAACAAAATCGGATAATCAATACAACTTAGTAAAGTCAATATCCAAATTTATAAAAAATTAACTACACTAAGTCAACTTTGGTCAAAGTTTAGTCAAACTAGGGTCAAACACATAAAAATTTGGTGCATAATCAACTCATAAATTATCAAAATCACTTCTCAATCATTTTATCAAGTCTACATTTAGTGAAACCTGGTCAAATCAAGTTAAATTTTAGTAAAAATTGGTCAAACCAAGTCAAGTCATAGTTAAACTTGGTCAAACTCATCATAAATTACCTTAAAACTAGTCATACTCATGTCGTTGTTAATCCAAATTAGATTATGTTCAATCAAATTAGTCAAATTCAATTAACGATCATCATTTCCTTTCATTTCCACTCCCAACGGGGTATAATCACTAGAGAAACATCATATCAAAGCATCAAACACACCATCAAATTTTAAAATTGGGACATTAGAATCAATTCAAAGTATCAAATATTTGTCATCACATCAAATCGAGTAATTAAATCACATCACTAAGGCACATAAACTTCATCAAAATCTGTATCAAGTTAGTTGTCTTGAATCAATCAATCTCAGGGAACAAGCAATTTCAATAAATTTTGTATGCAATTGCTTGCTCTTATCAAAGTTATCACTATCAGAATCAACAAGAGCATATCAATTCCATCACACCACATCAAATTTATAATCTCATCATATGAGAAATTAGTGGACAATTAACTTCATCAAGACCCAAATCAAGTTAATTGTCTTAATCAACCTTTCAACGCTAATCAATTAAGTTGCATCACATAAAACTGATTATTTAATATTATCAACATCAATACATTTGTAATATTTATGATAGTAATCAATTTATTTGCATCTCATCAAATTGGTTATGCATTATCACAAACATTATTAGTATCAGTATCATAATATAATCACTTTCATCACATCACATCAAATTAATTATTCTAATCTTAGTCTATCATCACGTATTGCATCAAGTTTTTAGATTCAACATCAACAATGCTAGGAACAATGTCTTATCAACATCAATTATTCTTTGAATCAACACAATGTCAGCAAAAAAAATCAAAGAAGTGATCATGTTTGTGTTTTGCTTCACACAAAGGCTTACAAATTCAAACGCAGGTGGTTCACATGAAGGTATCTTTGGGTGAATGATCCCTATGACAAACTTCTCCCCCATATCCAACTTATTTCTATAGATTTTTACCTTCAAAGACCTGGCTCAAGGGCCCAATAGAAGAGTCTTGTGAAACCAAATATAAGATGGCGCTACTCAAAACAAGCTTTTCAATGATTGCAATTTTAATATATATTGAGTTTATTACAATTTTTCTATTTTTAGTTTTATTAAACATAAGTTTGTGACCTTTTAGTAACTTCTTTGTTCAACACATATAAAAAAATTGTATAATAGAAAAAAAAAAGATATTTATGTTCTCTTTCTAACAAAAAAAGAATAAATGAATTTTGATAAATAGAGGTCAAATTAGGGGCCTCTAAATGAACCAATGTCTAACTTATAGTTAATGTCACTTCAAAACTCAATAAACTATAAAATATTCAATCAAGTTAATTGAATCCAAATGGATACACTAGATATTGGTGTTACAAATCTAAATTTGAAATAATACACAATTTGAATCCTTTTTAGAAAAAAATAGTTATGTTAATCTAATTAAATGCCACTCTTTAAAAAAAGTTAATTTTTGACACAAACTACTTTTCAAAGGAGATGAAAAAATGGATATAAGTCAATTCTATTTTTTCAAAAATATATTTAGAAACTAGACACAAAACGCTAAAAATCAATTGTAAACATCATCTTCAAATACTTAATGGTTTTGCAACAATAGGTGTTTGAATGAGAAGTGTTTTTTTTTTTCACAATGTTCATTTCAATGTCAAAGTCGACAAAATCATGGGACACATTATTATGGGACCACCCAAGGATTTCCTACCCATTTCTTTTCTTTTACCACAATTAGGCTTAATTATTGTAGCTTTCTATTGTTGGATAGCCAATTGTGACTTAGATGACTCATCCCCTATAATCTTTTTCCATTTCATGGGATGTATCTAGAAAATATTTAAATGTTTGTCCTCTTTGAGGTCCTCCTCTTCCACACAAGTGGCTTTAGGATAACATTTAAATATTTTATTTGAAGAGGGAAGCTTAACTATGTTCCTTGGGTAATAAGGTCTCTTCAAGACTGGTTGTTCCTGATAGTCATTCTTCTCCAATGAAAATTTTAAAAATTTATTCTCTAACATTTGTAGTAATTACAATGTAATTTCATTCTTTTGCTTGAGTGTCATGCTCCTCCTTCATTGGCTCCACTATTCCCAAATTATCATCTTTAGTTGTATCTTCAAACTCTACATTTAGTTTTCTTTTCTCATTACTATATCACCTAATCTAGTAGTGCAAATTTAATACTAACTAATAATGAAAACATTAACAACACTAAATAAGTAAACACTTATGATAGGACCAAGGTTATCCCCAAAAAAAGAAGGCAAACCAAGAATGGTAGGTTCCTCGTGGTATAACCCACGATGACGTGGATGTGTCCCTGATGGATGGAGATGCATGCTCATGTTGTGCTCAAACTTCCAAAGGGTGGGGAGTTTTTACCAATTGTGTACATGGATGAGGTTTTCAACAATGGAGGTATGGATGGATTTCAACATTATGATGGTGTAAAATGGCTATGACAGAGTAGTTAGTGGAGCATTATAAGGTTAGAAAAAAGTGGATGATATTTGTGAAGGGAGAGGGTTTCATTTATAGGCTAAGGGGTAGAGAGATGGATGGTCAGGATGTAAGGATGGAAGAATGGTAAGGGAGGGTTAAGATGCATTCAAAGGGGAGCACATGGATTGTGCTTGCTTAGAACCAACAGGGGAGTGACACTTGTCATAAGGAGGATGAGTGTGAGGAGATGAGATAATGGTTGGTCAAAGGGAGTAATGAGGAGTAATGAGGGAAGATGAGCGTGTAAGAGGGATGTAAGAGGAATTAAGAGGGATGTAAGAGTCATTAATGGCATGTAAGAGCCATTAATGCTCTTGGATAGGGATGGAAGGGGATAAGGGAGACTTGTTGACTTTGGCTTGGGTCAGCAAGTCTTAACCCTTGCTTAAAGTTGTGCACATGTTTAGGAGGGGGATTAGACTTTAACTTAGGAAGGGGGTTAGGGGGCATGTGGCTTAGCTTTGATGGGATGGGTTAGTTAGGTGGCTAAGTGAGGTTAGTATGGGTGAATGGGTTGGATTAGGGGTAAAGGTTGGGTTTAGGGATGTTTTGGGGATTTGGGATAATTTATTAAATGTTTTATTTAATATATGGGGGATGTGAGATTAAATTAAATAGATTTGATGATTTATTTAATTTAATAGAGGAATAGGGATTTAATTGATAAGTTGATTTTGGGTTATCATTTGATTTTATCAATTGGACTATAGTTAATTAAATAAATTAGTTAACTAGGGGATGACGATTAATTATTTAAATAATAAATATTTAATCAATAATATCCTAGGAGATGACTAAATATGATTACCTAGCGGTGTAATCAGATTTAGGTGTCTATATTTTGCCCCTCTTTAACATAGTGTTGGGACAACACTATTTCAAAGAAGTTTGAATATAAATGACGCGAATAAGACTTTTTAAAGTAACATGATTGCCCTAGTTTCGAGTAGAAAGGGAGAGAATGGACTGTATAATGCCCCCTCAAGAAGGTGGCGGGGAAAGAAAATGAGGTACAACAACTTCTTCAAAAGTTGTAGTAAACCAGGGGTTACAGGAGGATATAGAAGGACAAAAAGAAGGTGAAAAGGATAGTAAATGGCAAAAAAAAGTAAGGCGAGGGGAAAAAAGAGGTCGTTAGAGGAGTCATAGGGGGATATAGGGCATCCAAGGGGGCCTATAAGGGGCTGGAAGGGCACTAGAAAGGGTAATTTGCTTTCATACGAACGAGGAGATATTGCTACTAGGACTTCTAATCTGGACAAAATGATGACTGTGCATGGACGACCAGAGCATCAGGCATACGTGGTATAACGAGTATGAGTGTGATAGACACCAGATCATTTGGTAGGGTCAAAAACCATTATTTCATGTTTTTATTTTTGAGCAATTATAGCATTCCCACAAGTTAGAAAACGCGATTCCACAGACATGGGTCTGGCGGGATCACTATAGGGATTAGTGGATCACGATCTTGTAAAAATGTATCACTTAATCTAGTAGTACAAATTTAATTCTAACTAATAATGAAAGTATTAACAATACTAAATAAGTAAATACTTGTGATAGGACCAAGGTTATCACCAAAAAAGAAGGCGAACCAAGAATGGTAGGCTCCTTATGGTATAACCCATGATGATGTGGATGTGTCCCTGATGGATGAAGATGTGTGCTCATGTTGTGCTCAAGCTTCCAAAGGGTGGGGGTTTTTACCAAGTGTGTACATGGATGAGGCTTTCAACAATGGAGGTATAGATGGATTTCAACATTATGATAGTGTAAAATGGCTATGATGGAGTAATTAGCAGAGCATTATAAGGTTGCATAAAAGTGGATGATATTTGTGAAGGGAGAGGGTTTCATTTATAGGCTACTGGGTAGAGAGATGGATGGTCAGGATGCACGGATGGAAGAATGGTGAGGGAGGGTTAAGATGCATTCAAAGCGGAGCACATGGATTGTGCTTGTTTAGAGCCAACACGAGAATGGCACTTGTCACAAGGAGGATGGGTGTGAGGGGATGAGATAATGGTTGGTCAAAGGGAGTAATGAGGAGTAATCAGGGAAGATGAGTGTGTAAGAGGGATGTAAGAGGCATTAAGAGGGATGTAAGAGTCATTGATGGCATGTAAGAGCCATTAATGCTCTTGGATAGGGATGGAAGGGGACAAGGGAGACTTGTTGACTTTGGCTTGGGTTAGCAAGTCTTGACCCTTGCTTAAAGTTGTGCACATGTTTAGGAGGGGGATTAGACTCTAGCTTACCCTGGGGTCCCATGAGGGGGGCTTGGGCTCTATATTTAAGGAGTTGGAGGTCCCATGATAATATTTTGGGGAGGCTAAAGCTTAATTTGGAATCTTTTCCTATTAACTAGGAGCCCCTACTTTTTAGTTGAGCGGATGCAAAAGGTGGGGGGCTGGAAATAGCCCCTACTGTTTAGGGAAGAATTCTGCCACTTGGCAAGAACCTACCCTTCATTTTCCCTCCAAATTGAAATCATCATGCCAAAAATTCAAAAAACAACAATTTATATTTTAAATATTTCCTTCAATTTAGGAGCTAATTTTTTAAAGCAGATTTATATGTAATGCCCATGGGACCACTCCCCTTTAAATGCTCCTAAAAAAGCTCAGCTACACCCGCTCTATTTTTAAGCAAGCAGGTGCCCATGGGACCCCAGCCTTAGGAAGGGGGTTACGGGGCAAGTGGCTTAGCTTTGATGGGATGGGTTAGTTAGGTGGCTAAGTGAGGTTAGTATGGGTAAATGGGTTGGATTAGAGGTAAAGGTTAGGTTTAGGGATGTTTTAGGGATTTGAGATAATTTATTAAATGTTTTATTTAATAAATGAGGGATGTGAGATTAAATTAAATAGATTTGAGGATTTATTTAATTTAATAGAGGAATAGGGATTTAATTGATAAGTTGATTTTGGGTTATCATTTGATTTTATCAATTGGACTATAGTTAATTAAATAAATAAATAAACTAGGGGATGATGATTAATTATTTAAATAATGAATATTTAATCAATAATGTCCTAGGAGATGACTAAATATAATTACATAGTGGTGTAATCAGATTTAGGTGTCTACAATTACAAACCCTAGATGTCTCTTCAGTTGTAGTAATATTTTTTTTAAAAATTCTCATCATTATTGGATGCTTGTTGGTCCTTCAAAGTAACCTTTGGTTTTTGTTATAGGGGGTTATTATCTATATATGATTCACATTCCATTCATTCGTACTCCTAACCTTTTCTTGAACTACTCACTTAAATACTTTCCCTAAAGAGACATTTGTCAGTCTTTAGCCTCCTAATTTTAAATATTTTATGAATCCATGATCCAAACTCCATAGTAATTTTTATTTCCTCTAGTAAACCTATATCTAAATCAAATTCTATATGAATGTCTACATATTAATATCTTCCTATTTAAGACATCCTCACGATTCCCAATAATTCTCCTAATGTATCCCCAGTTCTTACTAATGAGTTAATGACCTAAAGAGCTCTTAAGGAAGGTTTTTCAATCTCACCTATGTTGGTAATTTTTTAATTTGTATGAAAATGGATCAAAATTGACAAATCATTCTATGCAAAGAAAACTAAAGCTTCCCATTACACACATACTAGACAGAAATTCCATTTTCATTTTAGAATCCAAACATTAAATTAGTAGAAATGATGATTCTTACACTTACCTTTTCCTTCAATATCTCCAACCACTAGTACAAAATTGTAATAACCCTAACCGGTTAAACTTCAACAAATACCAAATTCTTTAATACTTCAGTCGTTTGACATTTTGTCAAACACTTTGGACATGAGGAATATAACGCTGATCTAAATGTTGATTGTTCCTAAATGCCAAACTAAAAAGATATGCTTACAAACTCCAAATGACTAATAATGGCGATGCAAAGATTTCTTTTTTGTATTTATTTGAACATATAAACATTGGTTACAAATGAGAGAATATGCATCTTCAATAATGAGACTTAAGGCAATGCATGCTATGATTTAAATGAAATTCTAATTCCATTTGATAACTCTTGAAATGAAATTCTAATATAAATCAGTCAATAACATATTAAAAAAACCCTACCAATGCCCTAAATATCTACTCTCAAACAATACAAAATGTAATAGATAGAAACCTGGAATTGCTCCAAAAATCTAAATTTTATTGTAGCGAGTCACTATAGCAACGACATTGTAGCACCGTCACTGTAGCAACGACACTGTAGTAGCGGTACTATAACAAAGTTATTGTAGCAATATCCGACTTAGTCCTTCAATCTTACTCCACAAATATGGCCCTAGGCCACAAATTTGGCATAATGAAAAGACTAATTTGTCTTCTCCAATAATTGCAACCCTTTGGAAGATATTTCACCACCTTAGTTATGCAAATCAATGGGAGTGTCTGTTCCACTGTAGAAACCCTTGGCTCCATAAGTTATCCGATAGAGTAGATGGCAACACATTCAATGATCAACAATGAGGCTGCCCTCCTTATTTATTCTTTTCCTCCACTAGATGGACCTCCTTCTAGAAGAAATAAAATTATATTTAATTCCTCCTTCTAGAAGATTCTTTTAATTAATTAATTTAACTTTAGTCACTTTTAATTAAATTAATTAAATGTAAATTATCTTTTAATTTTAATTTATTTAATGACTTTATAAGAAATTAATTTAATCGATTTATCCTTATTCCTCCACCTAACCTTCAAAGAATGTAAAGGGTAAGAACTCCACTAAGATGCTAAAAAGATGGGGACATTACAATAATTTCTTTGATTGATCTTCCTTCTGCATACCACTTGACAAAAAATGCACCGACTTTAAGCCAATCAATTGTGGTTTTAATGATATTTGTGGGAATCACCATTGTTTTTGTTTATCCTTTATTGGGGGTTGTCATTGCATTAGAATTGTTATTACGAGGAGCCCTTCTCTACCATACTCCTACTTTCCTATTTCTTGGCCTTTACAAATTCTTGTTTGTGCCAACTGTAACTTATTTTACTCTTTGGAAATTATTATTAGTTTGATCCCCATCATTATCATTACACCACCTTCTACCACCAAGTTGAATTACATTCACTCTCGTAGGATGACTCTTCTGCCATTGGTTTTACTAAATTTTCGAACTCCTCCTAAAAGTTGCGCTTTTCCTACTACTTGTCTATTAAATTTGACCATTTTTTTTGTTCTCCTCAATCATCCCACCTCCATCCTTCCAAGATATTTTTATCCGAACCAATTATCTTAGGAATATATTATTTTCTATATCGTTAGAAAGCAGTCTCATGCATGATTCATCAACATTCAAAATCATGAAATTAAAGATCACATTAAACAAATACAATCAATTTACAATAGCTTGGAATTTTATTCAAAAATAGAAACTCTTGAATTTTAGTTCTTAGATTTGCTTCTACAAATTTCTACCACAAACTTCAAATTTTTCCAATCCATTTAACATAATTTTTTTCCCCCCTTCTTATATTTATAATATTATAATCAAACAAACACTTTTTAAAACTTCCATCTAAATGTTTTAGATTTAACATCACCAATAAACTTATTTAAACTACCCATGCTAATACAATGAAACCTTAAATCTTGTGAATTTTCAATTTCTATCTAAAGTTTATCATTCTCATTCTATAAATACAATCCCAAAAGACAAAGTATATATAAAGTTAAATACAATGATACGGCCACCAAATTTAACACATGGTCAACCAGCCAATCGAGTCCATTTTGGAAACTCTCTCCTCGGGGAGCCCTTAGTCCCCTTGACAAGTACTTTATCCATTCGATAAATTTAAATAAATGTATTAAAAAAAGGTTTGACCAATTGAGTATTTTATTTAAAATGTTCAAAACTATTTTACCATTTAATCAATTGCCAATAAAAGTAAATGAAAATACCTTTGACCAATTGAATATATTTTTTTAAAATTTAAAATCTCCAAAACTCTGTTTCACTATTTAATCAATTGCCCTAAAACTAGGTTATTAATTACCCAACAACGAATCATAGCCTCAAGTCGCGGGAAAAAAATCAAAAGTAATTCAAAATAATAAAAATAAAAATTACCAATCCTAAAATTTTAATCGTAATTATCAAAAAAAAAACATCCAGGGCAAATTTAAACAGGTCAAAAAAACAACATGGTACATGTGGAATTCACGACACCCAAAAGAATAAGTTGGCAAAAGCAATAGCAGAAAGTAAGAAAAAAAAAAACAAATAAATAAAAAAATGGGCGGGTGGAGTGTAAAACCCTAGCCTGACCGCAGGAAAATAACAAAAACAGACACAAAATATCGAGGTCTTTTATTGAACTGATGACACATTCAACCCGAAAATTCATGCTGCAATCTCGCACAGTTGCGACCCGCAATTGTTTTTCCAGATTCCTCATCTCAACACCTTTCGTTTGGCGGTCGAATTGCGAATTTTCATGACTGTGCCATTTTCTGTGATTTTTTGAAGCCTTCTGTGTCGGATGATGGATCATAACCCAACCTCTTTAGTGCGGAGGGTATTTCCCCCAACTCTCATTTGAGCTTACAAGCCTGGAAGAGCCACTGCCACACACGTCTGTAATCTTAAAACCCCGTAAAGTTTTTTTTGTTTCGCTGCTTCGACTGGTCCTCTTTATTATAAAAAATTCAAATATTTGCTGGTTCGTTGCTTTGCTTTGTTCTTATTTCAGTTTCAAATTTCTTTATATAGATTTTATAATTTTTTAAGGTTTTGATTTTCATTTTGCCCTTTTTTTGTTACTATTTTTGTTTTTTCTTGGGTCTGTAATTGCTATTTCTAGCTTTATAAATATCCATTTTGCCCTGGAGTGCGAAGACACATGCATTTGCGTGCCCCTTCTTTTTCTCTACCCCTCCTATGCAGGGCATTTTTGTTCTTTTGAAGCCCAATCTGAATATTCATGCAAGCATTTGTTGCCCTGCTTGTCATAAAATGGACTCTTAAACTTAGCTTTTCATTGTATAAGACATATCTGTACATTCAACTGCGGAAACATTCCAGACTGTATCTGCATTGAGAAGAGGGGTTTGCTAGTTTTTCAGATGTTTAATTTTTAATTTGTTTTTTTTGCATTGGCTTGCAATAGAGAACAACCTTTGCATTTCGTAGACTCCTCCTGGCTCAGTTTATATCCTGTACATATCTTGCTTCTAAATCTGTATGGTTGCCATTAGGTGTTTTTTTGAGTGCGCTTTTGTGTCTGCGTTGATAAGAGGGATTTGTTGGCTTTTGTACGTTGTTGGCAATAGTAAATAATTTTTGCATTGCCCAGACTCCTAGCAAACCTTCTCATTTTGTAAATATTTCACTGCTCAATATCTTTGCTTACTTGCCACTGGAGCTATTTCGAATTTGCTAATTCCCGGGTCTTAGCCCATCCAGTGTGGGTTCCGAATAAAGCTGAAATTGACTGCGAGGGATTATAATATTTGCATTATCTGTTCTGCGGAAGATTTAGACTCTTGCACACGATTTTGAGGAAATTTCACAGTAAAGTACATGGGCAAGCAGGGTCCTTGCTACCATTGTGGGATTTCTAGTGAGTTTCTATTCTTTTAACTTCTTCATGGTGGGTTTTTCAGTTCCTCTTGATGTAAAGAACTGTTGATATCTGGGTGCTGAGGAATTGGCAATGCATATCTATATAAATACATGTCTTGAGAGTTTTGCATAAAGGGAATTAATATTGTGTATATGTGTGGTGGTTAATATTGGATTGGCCTAAGGTACCCTAATAGGCTATATGCTCATTTTAAGACTTGATGGTTTTAATATGTCCAGGGTTGCTTTTATGTTTCTGTCAGGGATTATGCCAATTTCAAAACCAGGCTTACTGCCACTAGGCAATGATAGAAAACAACATTACCTTGAAAGCTTTCAATATAAAATAGAAAAATATATGATACTATATAAATTGTCTGTAAAGGGGTGCATGCAAGCATCAGAGAAGGTTTTGACATCGGGCAGAATTTAAAATTCCTTGGTGATGCTTTGCAGTGCTTGCTGGTTTGGTTTACAGTTGCCTGATAAAATCAGTTCCATCTAAGGAAATGGATGATATGCAACAGTAACGGTCATGCTAAGAATGGATAAAGTTCTGTAAGGGAAATTTCCTTAGAAAGTAAAATTTAAAATTTTCCATAGAGATAAGATCCTATTATTGCTCATGGCAGTGGAGTTGTGAATTACATTCACCTCCACTCATTCATGGGAACTGGTCAGTATCTAATGGGCAATTGAGTTGCTGTTAGAAATTAGAATCATCAACCGAGGTGTCAAATCAACAAAGACCATGTTTTCTGAGGTTGTGTTGCCTTAAAGTAACATTCATTATACTCTTACCTTAACTATTGCAAATCTGAGAGCTTAAAATGTCACAAGGTAACATGTTGCAATTTATTTGTAAGGTATAGATAGTATTAATTGTCTTAGCTGAAAAATTTCTTGAGCTGCTGCTACACATGATAAATTGGATTGTAATGCGAATATAACTAAGTCTGTCCATGATACGTTTTCCCATCTTTCTGTTTATTTAATTTGAAATGAGAAATAATTCTTAATAAAATGATCCAAGTATTGTATTAACATGTTAAAAAATCAGCACGTTTCTCCATTTGTGCTCATTAACTCTCTTAGTACAAGTATATTTGAAAGAGCTCATACTGGACAAATCTGGAAGAAACACATTAATTGGTAGTGCGTTTATAAGTTAATATTGCATTGATATACGGAGATTAAGAAAGTGGTAAATGACAAGATACAGTTGGGTACTGAAATAAGTGAGTATATAAAGGTCGGGATTTACATGTTAAAACATCAGCACGTTTCTCCATTTGTGCTCATTAACTCTCTTAGTACAAGTATATTTGAAAGAGCTCATACTGGACAAATCTGGAAGAAACACATTAATTGGTAGTGCGTTTATAAGTTAATATTGCATTGATATACGGAGATTAAGAAAGTGGTAAATGACAAGATGCAGTTGGGTACTGAAATAAGTGGGTATTGAAAGAAGCTTGGGGTACTCACTGCATGGGATCTGCAATGATTATAGGTAGAAATGTAAAAATATGTTTTACTGAAAATATCACCGCATTGGAATGCCTAGAATCAATTTTACCAGGATGTCTGGGAATAAGTGTATATTCTGCAGTTTATATTTCAGAAAATTCAGATGTGTGAGAAGAATTTTCCACAAGGCAATCGCAGGGAAAGAGACGTAACTGAGAAATATGTACAACTGAAACAAAATGGTAATACATTTTCTTGGTCAATTTTCTCTTTCCTAGTTGGCAGTTCTAAAGTTCTGCACCATAAGCTGCATACAAGCCTTCTATTGCTCTTTACCATTTTTGGTGCTTTTGGAGGATTTCATTTGTTTATTTTTGATATGTAAAAATGCAAAAGTGATTGATTCATTTCAAGCCTGACAAGCAACATGTTATACCTTGTAGAAGCCTAGAAGTTGTAATATATTCATTTTTGGCAATTTATTAAATTTCACCGTGTATCCGATAATCTTAAAATTGACAATTGTAGCAATTTTACTTATTCTTCCCTCACTTGGTTACCCTAATTAGAAGCTATGAAATAGGCTTCAAAATTGTGGAATAACACTATCAAGCAAGCATTCAGGAAGTCAAATTCCAACCACTAACAACCAATTGTTGTTTTTCTTCTCCAGTTCAAGCTTCTCAAATTCATTAAGGGAGAAAATAGATCAGTGGAAGAGCACTTCAGAATTTTTGTTGTGAAAACTTGCAGCTTGGTCTCAGAATGTAAAAACTGATATTTGTTATTCGATCTGTCAATTCTTTGTGATAATATCAGTTTGGCCTTACTTTGTGACATTTTAAATGTTTTTTTTGTGCATATATGTGATAGCAAATAAGGAAAGCAATTTTATTAATGCAGAAGCCATCACTTGTTGGTTCTCTTTCTTTACTTTCCTATGTAATATAAAATGTGTTTTCCTCCACATATCCACTGATTGGCATATTCATTGGCTGCAGCTACTGGTATACTGTATGTCTATATTGTATTTTAAATTTTTGTATATCTATATTGTATTTAATTTTTTTAAAAAAATTACTGTTAAAGACATTTGCAAATTTGAGTTCTATTTTGACTTAAAGCTGATTGACAAGAGACTGTGGCTTTCATTTATGAAGAAATATACCCTTGTGAAAAAATTAGCATTTTAGACTTCGAGACCTCACTTTTAGGATTATCTTGTTTTATCCTTCTTTGAGACATCTATAATTTTACAAAGGTCTTGAAACATACCAAGTTATGCAATGTAAACCTCTGCAGACTTAGGGAATATAGCACCCTTATGCGTTGGGCCCCTATTGAAAACCAGACTGACAGGTAATCAGCTATGGTTGTCGTACACATTCTTTAGAGGGAAAATCATACACTCAATGGCACTTAAGTTCCTTACTCTTCCATCTCTATGTTGGATCACATTTGTATCTACCTTTCTAGAAGCCTCCATTTCTACAGTGGCTCACATTTGTATCTATCTTCTTTGAAGCCTCCATTTCTGCGGTGGCTCACTTATGGCAAAACCCTGGATAATTTATGTGCAGACAAACATTATTCTTTCCAATGACTAAATTCTGTGAGAAATAGGTAAATAAATTCTTTGCATTTGATGGGGCTAGTGCCTAGGATGTGATTTTCTGTTACCTTTAGCTGGATTTGTTGTTACCTATGCAATTCTTAACCCCTGAACACATACATAAGAGTAAGCATGCATCAACCATGAATATAATTTCTGCTAAAATGTTCTATAAGACAATGTGAAATCTAGTTGTAACAAATCAGATCATTTTGTAAGTGAGTTTGTTTAATGCAGTGTATGTGAGGGCCTTCACCATCAACTAGAATGACCGAGCATGTGACAAGTCTTCTGAATTGTAACAAGTTGAATAAGACAGGTAATTGTGGTTGTCACTTTAATACTTATTGGCAATGTGTTCAAGAACCAACACATTTGAGACAAATGAAAAGAAAGAAAGTACATATGCAACTTAACTCAGATTAATTTTTTTTAGCATATTCCATAGATATATAGAAGAATGAAAACAAAACAAGAGAATTCATTTGTAAAAAAAATGTAGAAGAAAAGCAAATCAAAGACGTGTTTAAGAGTAACACCTACCTCTCTCGCCAAAATCTTCCATTACAATCATTTTTGTTGTTATCTAAGATCGCTGCAAATGTACTAACAATTGCCATTGTGACTGATTGTGTTCCAAATGCAAATGAAGGCTTATAAATAAGAGAGAATGAGACATGTCTCATGAAGAGGCATGTCTCTACTATTAATCATCAATAGATAACATATTAATATATTAGTAATATAAATAACCATATATATAATATAATATGTATAACAATATATATAATATAATATAATGTAATACATATTATATATATATATATATATATATATATATATATGTATATATATATATATATGTATATATATATTATACAATTATATATATTATTAACATGGATAAGTATATATAGGAAATGATGATTACCAATAACAACAATGTATTTTAGATTGGATTAATCCGACTGAAGCTACAACATTAACACTCCCTCTTAGATAGGGAGGATTTGTAGAACACATTATGCTCTCAAGTATATGAAGAGATATCATCCCAGTATGATATTCAACTCACTATAAGGCTAAATTTCTCAATGCTCCCTCTTTAGCTAAAAAGAATTGAAGCAATTATAATACAAGATTTGAACACCACCTTAAGTGTGGTCTATGACAAATTTAAGTTATGGTGTTTAGCAAGATCCGGTCCGAAGAACCATAAAAAATGATTTTCACGGTGTTTGACAAAATCGGGCCTAAAGAACTATGATGAGTGAATTATCAAGGTGTCTAGTAGAATCCGGCCCGAAGAACCATGATAAGTTTGTTATCAAGGTGTCTGGCAAAATCCAGCCCGAAGAACCATGATAACACTTGCTCCAACACGTTTTAGTGTTAGGAGATAGATCAACTATTGATAAAATCATTACCTTACAATAGTGACCTCACACATGAAAGATCGTCACCTTTCATAACACACAATTGCAAAAATTCAATCTTTCTGTGACAACAACTTAATGAAGTCTGTTTGTTATGATACATTCGTTATCATGACTTTCAACACTCTGGGACAACTTAATGAAGTCTGTCATGATAACAGGTCTACCATTTATAAGATTTTCATCTTACAATGATTACATTTTGTTTATATATGTCATTGAAAGATTGTCACCTTCATTACATCATATGAGAAATAGTAACCACCATGAACCAAGTCAGAGGGTGGTACTAAGGCTTTCACCTCAATTCTCCCTCATAGAGAAGAATGCATTACAAGCAATTTCATTTAGAACTTCTCCTCATAGAGAACATATCATTTACAAAGGATTGCACCTCAAAATTCTCCCTTTGAACAATGATCTTGGGAAGTTAGGTCTAGTAGTTACTCCCTTAGAGGCTCTCTTCCCCCAAGGATTCTTGTCAGACTTACTTTGAGTCTGATATCAATTTTTTGATTTTCTGGTGATAAGTCATTGCTTCCTCATGATATGCATAGGAGTAGGTCCATTAAAATCATGCAATCACGCACATGTATTTCTAGACTCCCTTCTGAGTATCAATTTTCTAAGCTCCTGTATTACTTTAGAAGAAGTGTCATGCTCCCTCTTATTGTAGAAGAATTTTATAATTTCAATTATCAAGGATGTTTGCTTCAAGAACTTCATTTTATGCATTTTGATTATTAGGGTCTTTTAAGCTACTATCATTAGATTGAGTTTGCATAATATTAAGTAGCATATGTAAAGTGCCAACCTTATTTTCTTGTAAGAATATTCTCAAACATCAAGGAAAAATATCAAGGCAAATAACCCTTATAGTATGTATAGAATTACAAATAAGAGAGAGACTACAAAGAGTAAATAAAGATAAGAATACTTATTTGCACATGAAGATTCAGAAATTGTCTTTTTAGATTATTTGAGAATGAAACATCTCCCCTCTAAATAAGGGTCAAGTGGGAATGGAACATTGACTGTTATTCCCCCCACAATGTAAAATTTTCACTCATTCTTATATTGTTGAACAATTTTGTATCAAATATGACAACTCCTTTCCAACTTACTCTTTTTGTCCATTAAAGGTCCAAACATTCATTTAGCTTAACAGTAGAAGTGAACATGTCCTTCCATTTTCTCAAACTCGTCCACAATATGCTAATATCTTGATTGAGTATGATTGTGCCACATTTATGAATCTACAACTCATACGTCGAGTTTCATTCATCAAAAAGAGACTTGTAGATGGTTCAAATGAATTCTGAAAAGCTTTATTAACGTCTCTCAACAACTCAAATTTCCTTTGTTCATGCAAAGGTATTTGTTTGATCTTTTGATTAAACCTATATTATGCACATCTTGCAATTTGTCTATTCCAAATTTATATCATAGGTGAATATCATATGTTGATATTATCTAGACCTGAGGTAAGATCATGAATCATGGTCCTCTTGACTGCTACAATTTATTGATTGTTGGAGAATCCATTCCAATATGGTTTACTCCCTTTGAATCAATATGACAGAGATCATTGAAGGGTGACTGAATCATATCCTCTATCTGCGCCCTTTCTTTCAAGGTTGCCTTTAATGAAATATCAATTTCCCTCTGAATTTCAATCTCCATTTAAACATCAATTTTTAGAGTTCCTCATTCAATGTTACTTTTGATGAAGTGTTAGTCTCCCTCTGAATCTGATATCAATTATCATTGTCCTGCAAGAACATTCTCAGAGAAAAGATCAAGGCACATATATCTTATAATTCAAATAATTTTTTTAACATTAGTTATGATGTTTAGTAATTTAACTCATGGCTATGACTAACAACATAAATAATTATAAAATAACTCTCCATTTTACGACATTAATTTTGATTCCATCTAGTCATTTTTATAGAGACAATCTCAAACTTTACAGTGACACATAGGCATCCACTTTAGTATATACGTGTTTAACATTCCATGTCACATTTTCTGTTATTGTCAATCAGGTGTAATTGTTTTCTCATTGATGTAAAATGGCCATGGATGTAAAATGGTCTTGAAGCAATGGTAGTATATAACCCTTTATACATGTAGAGTCAGTTTGGTCTCCTTTGATTTTCTCTCAGATCGCTATCGATTCGAGCCCTCTTCTTGATCTTCTTCCTTGATCTGTTGTACATATTTACTTGCATCCATGTCACCCATCATATCAATAGTAGGAGATAGGAGATTTCCATTATGTTTTTCCGATCTCAGATATGTCGCTAGAATAAGGATCGTACAGACTTATATGCCTGATTCATTTAAGGTAACTCCTTCATTGATATTCAATCTCCTTTCTATGATAATGTCAGACCATATTAATTGTAGAAAAAATCCTTCACCATATGTTATTGGTTCAATTCCAATAGATTGTTATGTTTTTCTATATATTGTTCCTTCCTTGGCCCTATACCCTTGCAATATTAGGTATTCTGGTGATATCATTGACTAATACCATTGTTTGTCAATGTTCCATGATATTCTTGTGGGGTCATATGCTAGATTCCTTTTATTTTATTTTGTTATGTTTTCATTGTCCCTCTTGAATGTTCTGTCAACCACCCTTATATATATAGGAAATTAATAATTTCATTCATCTTGTTGCCTTCTGTGCAATCGATACCGAGTTCGAAGCTTGACTTCATGAGTAACTATGTAGTATTTGGTTTTCTTGATGTAAATTGCCATATCATGCTTCTCATTTGGAGGCACCCTCGAAGTGGTGATATTTTCTGTACTAAGAGGTTATGGATCATGGTGGAGACAATAACATGATGCGTGCATTATAATCTTACTTGAGGTTAATATGCTTTGTACCCTCTTTATGCAGTGCTCTTTTATCATTTGCATACGTGACTGTTACTTCCCGGTCATTATTTTGAGTTTTCATTTCTTCTTATTCGATACTCCCCTCGCCCCTTTCATATGTGGTGGTTGGGTATTTTCGGGTGGAGCCAATCGTGACTCTTATTGATTAATAATATCTCTGTCTCCATTTTCACTGTATCTTTCATCGATTGACTCAATAACTCTTCTGCGATCTATGTCTTAGATCTACCTTTAAGTTATTTAAGCTTTTTAGAAGGAACCTACCCTGACACCATGTTGTTATCTAAGATCTTTGCAAATGTACTACCAATTGCCATTGTGATTGATTGTGTTCCAAATGCAAATGAAGGCTTATAAATAAGAGAGGATGAGACATGTCTCTATGGTTAATCATAATTAGATAACATATTAATGTAATAGTAACCATATATATATATATATCTCTAATATTATTTACAATAATATATATTATTAACATGGATAAGTATATATAGGAAATGATGATTACCAGTAACAACAATGTATCTCAGGTCGAATTAATCTGACTGAAGCTACAACTTTAAGAATTTTGATAATAAATGGGTGCTTGCATATATGTGGGAATAGCAAACCAACTTCTTTGGAACATTGATTGATCTTCAACTTTATTTGTACTATGGCAAGCAAGAATTGAAGTTAAAAAAATGATGAATGATATTTCTATTTTGCATTCACAATTATGGAAATCACTTTGTTCTTTTTCTTCAAAGTTTCCGAAATCCATGTGTTAGTGTTATTGTGTTAGAGGGGCCATTTTAAAGCATGTATAAGTGAAATGGCAAAATTGTTAAAAAAGGTCCAAAAAAGTGATGGGTTCATTACATCAAGACAAGGTGTTTGTTGATTCGACGTGGTTTCACTAGGGTTGATTTGGATAAAACCACATGGCATTTATAGAACCTTGCATAATTTTTCGCAAGTATTTAACCTTGACCACGATCCATGTTGGATTGGACTAGAACTTAGATGCCTAGAGGGTTGAGCCAGTAATGTCGAGAGAATGTAGTAAATACAAAAGAGCAAAAAAAGAGTAAGCACCATCTATTACCAAGCCTAATGCTAATGGAGGAAAGGTAGAGCATGGACTAAGTTTTTGTAATCATGCAAAACTTGTGTCAAGGAAACATTCTTAAGTGGAGCCATTAACTTCCAAGAGTGCTTCTGTTTCCTATCTCTTGACTTAACGAGCACAACACAAATATGCAAATGAAAATAACAGTTGATTAGGGTTTTGAGCAAAACTTTTCGCAACAAAACATCAAATGAAATTTATTGAAAGTTTTGTCCACCATTAGAATTGAGTTACAAGTGCCTCATTCTAGGTATGCTCATCAACGATTCCAAATAAATCCATCCCCTACAAATTGTATTGGATTGCAATTTTGTATTGAATTGTACACGAATATGCATAATTATTCTTCTAATTCGGTAACATTCGTTTCTTAAAGAAAGAAGCAATGTTTACCTTGATTTCTTCTAATTTATACTTTTTCCACAATTCCATGCAGATTTGCCATGAGCTCTGCTGATGGAGTTTCTATTACGAACAACTATTAGATTTTGGATTCCAATTTTGTGTTTTTCTGGAACATGCTATCAATTGTGTTTCCATTGCCATCCTTGAGATGATTTTTCTCATTTTAGGCTTGTAGGGCATAGCAATTTTTTTGCATTGAACTGGTTCATTCCACCTAACTAGAAAGGCCTTTGAGCTTTGGATATAACAATCACATTGGTTTTGTGTTTCATGGGTATGCATTTTGGACTCTCAAACTGTTGTCCCCATCCACAATTGCATTCTAGACATGGTAGGACAATAGGGGACATACATAGCCATCCCCAAAATTCTTCAAATCTTTGAAACTTTTCTGAAATGTGTTGTAGTTTAAGGAAACACCATGGGGATGTTTTGCCTAAGTTACCATGGTACCCCCCCGCTCTAGGAAAAGTTCGAACCGATTTGCAGTACTGGTTTGGTGGTTCGAATTTTGCCCTGTGGGTTCAATTCGGTTTGAACTTGGGTGAACCAATGTCCAAAAGTTCGAACCCGTAGCGAACTAGGCCATGCAGACAGCTGGAAAGTGCCCTTTTAGGCAAAAATTAAATGTTTTTTGTCGTCCACAACTCTAAAAGTTGTTATGAATTGCTTTTGGTGGCCTCTCATTGTCATTTTGTGTTTCCAAACAAGTTATTTTGTCTTAAGGAAGAGCACATAAGTTTTTGAGTAAGCATTCGGTTGTGCAAGGAGTTTGAAGATTGATTTGTAGGTGTTCTTCAAGTGTTTGTGCATCATTCATACACATTTACAAGCTTGCAATGGCTGGAAAAGGTAAGATCTTATTCTATTTGCTATTGTTTTTGTTCTAGTTTTTTCATTTTTCCATTTTTTCAGACTTTGTCATTTTCCCTATATATAAATTATGAACATTTATCTAATTTCTTGCCATAGGGAAAGGAATGAAATATACCTCTTCATCAATAGGCAATATCGAGCAAAGAATAGAATCCAACTCTGCTTCTCCTCTATGGAAGTATGTAGACATTATAAGAGCCCTTCCAAGAGGTGGTGCATTCTGTCGGAGATGTTGGTGTTGTGGTGTAGAAAGAAATAGTTCTTATTATCATGTGATAGGTCATTTGTGGGGATTCACTGGAAGAGGAGTCAAGAAATGCCTTGGCAAAAAAGGTGTCCCTATACAAAATGAAATTGTGTTAAAATATATTGAAGAGCATGAGGCAATAGAAGAGGGAGAAGGACATACTGCAACATAATTCAGTAGCAATAAAAGTAAAAGTAAAAGAACAAAGGAAATGCAACCCCCCTAGATGTTATAATACAAGACCACCCCTTTTTAGTATTGCAACAAACATTGACATTGAATTTGCCCCCCTTGTACACAAAAGAAAGGGAGCACTAGAAACTGCTTTTCAAAATAAGAGTCAGGAAATTGCTGATATTAAGGTGGGAAGATGCCTGTATGCAAATGGGCTGGTCCTTTAATGTTGTTCGCTTCCTATTTTGGAAGGACATGTTGAGGGGTGCCAATGAAGCTCGAAGAGAGTATTGTGTCCCCAAGTATGAGAAAGTGCACACCACCTTGTTGGATCAAGAGGTCCAACGGATTGAAGATCAATTGAATTCCATAAGGGACTCATTGGTAAGGGACTCATGGGTTGAGACAAGAGTGACAATTGTTTCAGATGGGCGGAAGGATTCTAGGAACCATCCTTTGATCAATGTCCTTACTGTGTCCCCTAAAGGGGCAATGTTTTTTACAGCAGCGGATTGTGAGGGCCAAGTAAAAGATGGGCCATTTATTGCTAAAATTCTAATTGAGGCCATTGAACTAGTGGGTGCAAGAAACGTTGTCCAAGTCATAACAAACAATGCAAAGAATTGTAGGGCAGCTGGTTTGTTGGTTGAAGCCTGATATCAACATATCTTTTGGACACCGTGTGCAGTCCATTCACTCAATCTTATGCTATGGATGATTGGGAACCAAATTGAGTGGATCAAAACGATGTATGAAGAGGCTAAGGACATCCAAATGTTTGTCACAAACCACTACATGATTCAATCTCTTATCATAAACCATTCAAAATTGGAGCTACTGAAGGCAAATGAACTTGAACTCAAGCTAGTAATGTAATTTTTAATATTTGGCAATTTCTGATTTTTCATATTTTGCTTGTACAATGTATATGCTTTTTAAAAATATGTATCTAATGGTTGATGTTTTTTGCACTAATTATGTCACAGGTTGTTGAGACCTGTTTTGCATCACATATAAGTCATCTTGAGACGACTTGTGCAAGTGAAAGATGCACTTCAAGGTATGGTAATCAACCACAATTAGGGTGTATGGAAGCAAAAGAATACTAATAGAGCAAACAAAATCAAGGATAGACTATTGGCTGAGTCATGGTGGGAATGTGTGGAACATCTCCTTGAGATCACCTAGCCCATTATGAGCATGCTTAGGTACATTGACATGGATAGGCCTTGCCTTGGAGAGATCTATGATGGCATAGACTCAATGCTTGAGAAGATCAAGCAAATTATAAATGAGAAGGAGCAAGATCTGCAAGAGGCCTTTTTCAAACAAGTGCAAGTAATTATTGTTGACAGATGGAACAAAATGACCACTCCACTACATTTGCTTGCCTATGCCTTGACGCCCAAATACCATATCTCTCTCTCAATATTGTAGTCTACCAGGAAATTTGCCACCATATAGAGATATGGAAGTGTTTGACGAGTACCAAGCAACATTTAAAAGAATATTTCCTGATGATGATATGAGAGATGTAGTCATGGATGAGTTCATAGAGTTTGTGAATGCTAAAGGTCTAAGTAATGATGCTCTTTGTTACTGGTTCAAGTAGGATGCTCATAGTTGGTGTACCTCCATGGCCAAAGATTCCAAACATTGCAGCCCCTTGCAAACAAAAGCATATCACAAGTAAGTTTTATTTATTTAAAGAAAATAGCTCACTTTATCTTCAAAAGAATCATGGCTAGAAAGTGATTTTTATTTTTTTATAAGATTGAATTAATTCTGTTTTAATTGCTTACCTTGTGTTGTCTTCATAGTTTGCTAGTTCTTTAAAATCAGAATGAAAACCTATTCTTTCATCCACTCGGTGAAGCGCAATTGGTTGCAATAAAAAAGAGCAGAGAACTTGGATTTTGTGCATAACAACTTGCGCCCTTTTTCGCACAAGAGTAAAGAATACAAAGAAGGGGAGGCAAAGAAGTGGGATATAGGTGCAAAGATTGCGGACTTGGATGCTTCCATTGCTTGGCTTACAATGGATGATTTTAATGACTTTGATGTCAATACCATTGTTGCTTCTACTGCTGATCCCATTGGCCTTAGCTCAAGTAATACTGAAGAAGAAGAAGATGATGAATATGAAGAAGAAGATTAAGATTGAAGAACTTAGAATATTAATAGTTTTTCTGATTTTCATTCCATTAGTTGAACAATGAATGTGAAACAATGATACTTGAACTTGATATTTATAATGTTTTGAATCTGTGATGTTGAAGTTGATTGAACTATATGATGGTATGATCACTATGATTACAAGTTTAACTGTTTATGGTGTTTTTATTGTTTAAATGTGTTTATGCTACTATGCTATATTTAAATTTTAACTCATTCTTCATAAATATGTATATATAGTAATTTTTACATGTTTTTGTACTAACGAACCCAAACGAACCCAAACCCATTTTCAAAATTTTGACGAACTTGCGAACCGGTTCTCAAACTTCGAACTTGAAACCGAACCTAAACTGGCAACTTAGTGCTTTGCTGTAGCCCAGATGGCTAGGGGTATCTGAGGACTGTCCCAAGGACTGCCAGACATACAGATGGCAAGACAAATTTTAATAATGTTTTAAAAAATCATTCGACACATTAAAAAAAGAGTGAAATATAATGTTACAGCATTAAAACATCAGTATAAGATGACAACATTATAACAGCAGCAATAACTATATCATGACAGCAGTTTAACAGCAATAAAATTATCCATGATAGCACTTGCAGTAGTATAACAGCAATAAATATATCATGATTCATATACATAGCAGTGATACATGTTATGTAATAGTTAAAACCAACATCAGTGATTTAAAATTCTGATTCCATTGTTCAATTTTAAAGACTCAAACTTCAATTTTGTTATGATATGGTTTTATAATCAGTTATCATTGTCAGTTTCAAAAGAGATTGAAGGTGCATTGGCCATGGTCTGGAACAAGTGTTGTATTGTGTAAGAAGGGCAGACAGATAATCGTTTTGGAATGTGGTTCGTGTAGAGGCTTCTGCAGATATTGTCAAGCATTGTGTTAACAGTGTCATGTTATAGTGCTGTCCATTAACTTGTAGATTTCTCTCTCTCTCTCTCTATATATATATATATATGTATGTATGTATGTATACGTAGACATATATATAAAATTCATACACATATTGCTGCCACTCACTGTCTCCAAAAAATGACCTTGGTAAACAATGCATAAATAAAGTTTTAGCCATAATTTGATAGTGTACACGTCTGTAACATATATCTAGAAGAATTTCCAATATTATGTCACTAGTAAGTGTTCAAATTTATTTCTTCTCACAAGCTTTTGAATCTATAAGCCTGCGACATGATATAAGGACCCCAACAAATAGGAAGAATGAGCAAGGAATTTTGAATCTTAGTAAATGACACTACCAAAATCTTCATAGCTAAAGGTTGTCATTCGATGCCATTTTTTTTTGGATTGATTTTTTCAAGAGGAAAGGACCCCAACAATTAGGAAGAATGAGCAAGGAATTTTGAATCTTAGTAAATGACACTACCAAAATCTTCATAGCTAAAGGTTGTCATTCGATGCCATTATTTTTTGGATTGATTTTTTCAAGAGGGAAGGACCCCAACAATTAGGAAGAATGAGCAAGGAATTTTGAATCTTAGTAAATGACACTACCAAAAGCTTCATAGCTAAAGGTTGTCATTCGATGCCATTATTTTTTGGATTGATTTTTTCAAGAGGGAGGTTACATGGAATTGCTGAAACATTAACTGAATCTTTGTGCCATTTTTTTTTTGTTAAGCTCTTGCTATTATACTCTTGAAATAAATAATATTATATTTATTTTTATGGTAAAACAAAAATTACATCAACTTACAATTGAAATTTCTAGGAAGAGAGTCCTATATAGGCCCAAAGAGGGGAAGGAGCAAAACCAAAAATTCATTACGATTGCATAACACTGACACCTACAGACCTTCCCAAATAGCATAAATTGAGGAGTATTGAAGACACAAGTCTTGTTGAATATCTATATCTTGGCTCAAAATGGAAGAGTTAGTTTTGTCATTGTTGCTGATTGTGTGGTGCTCATTAGGAAGTGTTTCAGGTCATAATGGATAAGTAGGCATTTCGAGAGGAAGAAAGACACTCCTTATAGAATCACTTGTAACATCCAAGACTTTTTGTAGTAATCAAGATGCTTGTAATATGCATTGTCTTTGTGGTTGGGAAGTTATAAATATATGGATTTCTTGAGAAGAAGTTGAGTTGTGCCATAAAAAAAAGCAAACCATATTGCTAAGGGGATATGTGTTGGGGCATCAAAGCAAAAGTGGTAAGTTGTGAGAAACTTTGTGTCATAGGTGGATGCACATTTATGGTGACGTAGTTGTATCCAAAGGCCTTTGAGAGCCATTGGCTATTTTGATGAGTTAGGAGATGGAGATGATTGATTTGGGGGCTTTAAGGTCCCTAGGGACATCTTGCAAATATTTGTGACAAACGTGAGAAACTCTTGTAAATTAAGTGCCAAGCACTATTGGTTTGGATATCCAAAGAAAGTAGAGGGAATGTTGCCCAAGTCCTTTTAGAAGCAATAATATCTCACCTCGTCTCTACCTCTTGGAAGTGGCAAAGAAGGTAGATTCAGCTATGGCAAAAATACAAGGATCCATCTCAATTCTTAACTGGCCAAGGGACACTTCAGGCCATATGACGAATCGTGCTAAAGAGAGTGGCAATGTCATAAGATACTATCATTTGCTTATAAGAAATGCTTTGCAAAGAAATCTTTGTGCTAAGTGGCATAGGAAGGGTGGTCTACGCAACTTCATGCACTACTTATAAATGTTATTTTTAGCAACTCTCGTGATTTGTCTCCTTCAAAGGAAAGATTTGAGCAAAAGTATTGGCGAAATACATGAAAGGATGTAATTTATCAACATAGACATCACTAAAAAGGAGGAGCACGCTAGTCTTAGAATTCACAATGTTGGTATCTATCGTAATCTAGCAAAGCAATCTTCTAGAGAAATGAAGACCAAGGATTATGGATGCATATCTTGCTTGATGAAGAGCTGTATTTTCCACGCATTTGAGTTTTTGGATGTAGAAAGGAAATCAAGAAACAATGTCTAGATGTGATGGTTGGGTGACTAACTTGGACAATCAATATGCCTAGAGCTGTATCCCCAATCTTCTAACTCACTTAAAATTGTAAGATAGTTTGTAGATGTGATGACTGGGTGATAAACCTGACTTGGACAATAAACATGTTTGAAAGCTAGGTTCCCAATCCTCTAACACACATAAAATTGTAGGTTTGATGATTGTATCACAAATACATATCTTTCATAGGATGCATTGTGATTGGATCTAGATTATAGATAATGACTACAAACAAGAACTTACTTTATCCTCCGACAATGATTCTTAGTTTTGTGGGATGGATACAAATTTATGCCCTACTAGATCAAGCAAACTTTATGCATGTAGATCTATTGCGATGAGAAGTAACAATTTCTTGGCAAATGAAAAGTTACCTGACTTAAATAACACTTTTTGTGTAAGTTGTAATTAGTGCTCATGCTTTTTTGTTGATTAATAATTAAATTCACACTTGATTTATATACTTCTCTTTATGCATAAGCAAATTTATTTTCATATGTTTTTACCTCATGCTAACACCAAGTAGGGGGAGATGAAACCTCTAATTGACATGTAGAGGTGAGCCTATTTATGTTTACTAAATGATTTGATATAGAGGATTTCTTGGGATATAATGGCTAGTATGTATCTCTTGTTGGAAAATTCCTGCATCTCCGATCTTTGAATTAAATAAGGTTTAGCATTTGACCACTAGTGCTTAAGTTATCAGAACCAAGATTTTTCATTTGGAGGTCATAAAGTAGGGCATACATATGATTTAATAAGTAGATTCATGGCTTAGAAGCAATAATGCGGGGACCATAAGATTCATAGATTTTACTTGTCAATGGGGTTCAATAGAGTCCAAGATCTATAGGCTTGATATTGCTTGTAGATCAGTGAGAGTATCATTCATGAAGAAAATGCTGGCAAGGCATCTATTAACATGTATGTGAAATTGTTGGTGGATTATAGTAACATATGACATTGTTGAAGAAGTATTGCTAAGAAGCTGTTGCTTTGCTTGAAATTTTGGGAAGTCGGATAAAATTAATATTTGGAAGTTCCTTTTGAAAAGAATGGTTGATATCAGTAGATCCATTGGAAACTTAAGCATTTAAACATGTTATTGAAATGTATTACTATCCTATTAACAGTCTTGATCTTTGCCATCAGGATTTTTTATATTGGAATACAATTTCAGAAGTTCAAGCTCTTTGAGAATTGCTTTAACCATGTAAAATGTTTGAGGCAGGTCTTTTTTTCTTGGAATAGTTCAAGAGTATCGTGCTTTAGTGTGCATAATGTTTCTTCATCTCTTCTATATGCTATTATATCAGAGTGTATCCTAAGTATCTGCAACCGAGTCAATAAACAGAAAGTATAACACATGGTTTTTCCCAGATAGATGTCAAAAATCAAATAAGTAGTTCTTTTGCAGTTACTTCTTAACCTTCATGGAATCTTATCAATGAATGGTGACAATGCAGCTACTCCTTTGTGGCGTAATGGTCCACCCGAGAAGCCAGTGCTGTGCAATGCATGTGGCTCAAGATGGAGGACAAAGGGAACTCTTGCAAATTACATGCCGATGCATTCTGGAGGATGTGGGGCCAATGAGTCATTGGATTACAAATGGCCCCGTGGAAAAAAAGTATTGCAGAAGTTAAAGGAGCAGAGATCACATAAAAAGAAAGAGCCCTGTGATGTTCATTGCCAAATAGAATTTGGAGTGACAAAGTCCAACCCACAATATGGCAAAGTTTTAGATGAAGATGCAAGTACCAGATCAAGTTCTGTGTCAGGAATATCATATTCAGAAGGATGCATGCACCATGGTGGTGTAACTGAAAATTACAGTACAGGTTTGGGCCTACCAATTATTTATGTGGGTATATTCTTAAGCAGCTTCACAGTTTTTTGTAATGGACTTATAAAATTTAGAACCTTCGAAGTATTAAATGTAAGTTCATCCTTAATAATAAAGTTTCTTTTCTGCTATTTAAAACTTTAGGATTATTAATGGGATTGTTTGTTAAGGAAGTCATGATTTTTTAAAACTAGTATCTGAATTTTTTTGCTAAGTACATTCATAAAGTATGTTCAGATTAAAGTTTTTTTTCTCCCTGTTTTGAATATAATTTTGCATATTACAAGCTTGGCCACACCCCGTATGGACTGCACTACATTTTTCATGTTTCAATAAACATGACCACATTTTATTATGTTCTTTGAAAGAGGCTCCTCAATGGCTTCCAACTTGAAAAACATGGTCCACATTTTACAAATAAGCATTCATGAATCATTACAGTTATAGCATTTGGGTCATAGATCAAGGTTTGGATTGTCTCTGTTTGGAGAAGTGAACTTGGCTTTCTTATCTAAACAGGAAACTAGTTCTATGTATTGTTTTATGAAAAGTCAATTCCAATGCCTTTTTGAGTTGTTACACTAATTTTTGTAAACGTGATCTTATAGTTTTGTGCATCCAAGGGATTTTTTGTCAAAGCACCACTTTAGTTCATTTGATGGTAATCTAATTTAGACATCACTTGGTTGCAAGAATATTTTTCATTATAATTCCTTAAAACTTTGTGAGATATATACACACACATATATGTGTATGTATGCGTATAAATGCCATATTCGCATACACACACACATACCCACATACATATAGGTGTATATATTTGTATATTTGTATGTTTATATGCACGTGTACATGTAGTAATATAATATATATGTATGTATATAGATAAATAGGTATGTAGCTGTATGTAT
This sequence comes from Cupressus sempervirens, assembly GCA_028749045.1. Classification (NCBI taxonomy): domain Eukaryota; kingdom Viridiplantae; phylum Streptophyta; class Pinopsida; order Cupressales; family Cupressaceae; genus Cupressus; species Cupressus sempervirens. The sequence continues at coordinate 151,019,184 of CM053790.1, forward strand.
GCATGTATACAGGACACATAGCCACATACATATATACATACAGACATATATATACCTATGTACAAACACATATCTGTGTATAACACATACATATATACATACAGTCATATATATAGCTACGTATGCACATGTATGTGTACAACACAAAGTTCAGAGGAATTAAGAGGAAACATATATTTGCAGCAAAGTGGTTTCTAAATTATGGTACCAATAAATGAAATAATATTCTGCCTTGTTTGGGTTTTCCTTGTAGTTGGGATTTCTCTTGAGAAATAACTGATAAACATCTTGGAAACCTATCTACTAAAAGGATGATGTTCGGTACAAAAGTCTAAGACATAGTTATACATATAAACAACAATTTTCTTAAAAATGACAATGTGCTAGTTATATGTGCAATTGTGTCTTACACTTTAGTCTCAAACATCCTTGTTTTCGTGGATCAATCAGCTTTGAAGTTATTTATCATTTCTTTCTCAATAGAAAACCCAACTTTAAGTAAGACCCAAACAAGGCGGAATAGTGTGCAAAAACCTAATTTGCTGCTTGCAAAAGATGCACACTGATCGAATACTCTAAACATGCTTATTAATTCAATTTAAGATTAGAAGTACACAATATACATAGAACCATAGTTAGAAAACTAACCAAGGCGTGAAAAAATCGGGAAAATTTCGGCCAGTTTTCATAAAAAAATTTGGGAATTGAAAAAATTGCTAAAATTAAAATGAGAAAATGCATTGAATGAGTCAATTAATGAGAACACAAAAGAAACAAGTTGAGTCTATAGATATATTCAAGTGCAAAGTGGGTGCAAAATCGTATTCTCTTGATGATGACTAGAAAGCTAGGAAGCCAAATAATAATAGTTTATGTAAAACTAAAAGTAAATATATCATTACAATTACATCTTCCTCTTCCCAGCTTTACTAAAAAATAAGGGAGAGGTAGAGCTAGAGGGTCCAATGCTAGAAGCCTGGGTTGGGCGTGGTTGTGCCACACTCAGTATCTCTGGTGATGTGTATGAATTGTTCTCCATCCTGGATGTAGCTCCTCTAGGCATCGGCAATGATTTCTAATCCAACATCCTCATTGTCTTCAATGTCATCCAATGTGAAGCCAAATCCACCCCCATCTTCCATAGCTTACCTCTCCCAATCAGTGATGTCATGCTTCATAAATAATAGAGACTAGACCTGTGATATCCAATCACTGTAAGGATCTATATGGTCCTAATCAATTGGACCAACTGTTTCTTCTTGTGATTGACTCATGTGCAACAAAAGATTATATTGCATAAGTACAAGGTTGTTGAGGCGATGTTTCTCTTCGGTTAGATTGTAATGTCCCTTATTGGGACGTTTCTTTATTTATATTTCTTGATGGCAAACTAGTTTTGTGTATTTTCTTCCATATTTCTCTTGTATATCTTTTTGGGTGATTGATATTTCTTTAAATACCTTGACATGAGAAAAGATGTGTCTTTTCTTTTAATTAATTATTTTATTTATTAACATTAATATTGTTATGTTATTATTTATTATGAATATTAATATTATTACATATATAATGCATAATATATTCACTTTATATATATTATGATTATGATTATAATAAATTATAACTATACCATTATTAATATTATATTATTATTTTGTTTATTTATTATTAATTATTCATTTATATCTTAATTATATAGATCTTATATTGACGGGGATATCACATAGATGGCTTGAAATAAGCTCCAATTACGCTCACAATTGGATGAACTACAAGGCTGGCATAAGATTGTGAGGGCATTTTTTTTGAGATGTTGGATATTTTCACCTCAACTTTCCCACCAAGCATTTGCAAAATAAAATATTGGAAAACTAGAATATAAAGAGAAAAGCAAAAAGATAATTTATCGGTTACTTTAGACCTCAAACTCCGAATGAAAAATGCTTTACCTAGGGTATGAGTACCTCTTTCTCTCTTAGCAACTTTGAAGAAAATAAATTACTTGTTGCTTCTACATAGTTTTCGAGGTTGACCACAACAAGGTCTGTCTACTCAACCTTAGGTATCGTCCTTTGAATGCATACAATGACGACCTCTCCATTAGGATCTAAATGAGAATCAACAAACCTTAAACAAGGGTCGAGGAAGTACTTTGCTGAATAAATGAGTTGGTGGAGCACATTGTTCCAACTCTTATCAATAATTTCCCAAATGAGATCAAATTTGAGTCCATTCCTTTGTAGTAATTTTTAATAGACTCCTTGGCCCTATCCATGGCCTTGTAAAGATACCCTATTGGGGTTTGATCCCCATCTACCAAGTGCAAAACTCTACCTAGGGGCTCAAACATGTAGAAGTGAAAATTACAAATTATAATTTTTTTTAATGTAGTAACTATAAATTAATAATGAGAGATTTGAATCAATGGCAATTAAAAATTCAAGTTTTGAAGTTACCTTCACAATTTTTGTAACACTTTATGCAAAATGGTTATCAAAGACTACGGTCGCGACAACCTCTCCTTCAACCTTTTTTCAATAAGGTAATTCTAGCCATGTGTGACTAACAAACATTTGTTTCAAAGAAGACAATGCACCAATAATGGTTTGCAATGTCAAGGAAATCGTTGAAAATCTTGTAACATCGGAATTCACCAAATGTCTCCCATGAGTGTGCTCTCTCATCAAATGTAGAACCAAAGGATGATCATGGATATATTTTATGATCCAACTTGCAATCTACAAATGGACTCATCCAATCAAGTTTTCCTATGTCCCCCAAAAGAAGGTCAAGGACTTGTGCTGCACAAGGTGTTTAAAACAAAATGGGTTGCCTTTCTTGGAGGATTCTACCTACAACCATATATGCTGGTGGATTAATTACGATGACTTATACCACATTGTCTATTCCCGCCTTCATGACAATGTTCCCCAACATTAATGCGAAGGTTTTTGCATTTTTCACCTTATTGGAGGCATCAACCGATTTCAAGAACACAACATTGCCCTTGCAATCAAACACAAAATTAATAACAATGTAGTTTTGGCCATTTGTCCACTCGTCAAAAAGAATGGTGTAGTTAAGTTTTCTCCTTTCTTTTTTTGTGGTCCACCACTTCATTTGCCCTATTAATTGTTGGGATAAGGTGATTCAACCTTAATGATGCTTTATTGGATTTTTATTTATGCTTTATGGTGTCCTATACCATGGTGAAATCTTGGCTTCACTTAGTGTGATGTGTGGGCATGGATGATTTTCAGATTTCAGTGGGAGCTATAATAGTGGCTGTGTTTTTTCATTACATGGTGATGGATGATCTTTGTCTGTGTTGCAAATGGTGATGGATAATCTTTCATATTTGTTGGTTCACCAGTTGGAGATGGTATCTTTGCGTGATTGGAGATGTTGACATCTTTAGGATTCGTCCTTGGTAGAGATGTTGATTATGCTTTTATTTGATATGTTATCATGGTGGCTTTTATGTCATGATTTTTCTTTTGATTACTGGTTTAGAGTTGTGACATGATACAGTTATTTGATATGATCACATGGACTCTGTTATCTCTTTGGAGGAGATGGTTTAGATCATGTTGTCATGTTTATGTTCCTTGCTTTACGGCTGGAGCTTTGACATTGATCTTGGTTTAGTTTCTTGGTATTGCGTACTTTGATAATTTGCTTGATACTTCATGATAGTGCCATGTTTCATTGAAGTTTGGCATGGATTGATTGATTACAGGTGCTCATGGATATAGGAGACTTAGGTGAGGCTAGAGTTCTCTTGATATGAGAGACATGTTGACATGTATACTCTTGATGAGATTTCAACAAAAAGTCCGAAGAGCCTACACTTTGGTTGGACGTGAGTTCATAGAGACCTAGGAGGAGATTGTTTTTGGATAAGGCATAATGACTCGCATATCTTGGAGGAGCATTCTCATTCCCCACTGTTGGTCTAGTTGATAGTTTATCACTTGAGAGGTATTGCCCAATGATACTTTCAAGTGCTTTATGTTTTCTTTCATATCGATGGATCTTGAGCTACAAGTAGATGGTTTTGGAGGATTCATTACGAGAGATGGATATCATGGTTATCTCCTTGAGGTGTTTTTTTCATTTAGGATGATAGTAGGAGATGGTAGTGAGCTGATTTCTTGACATGGGAAATGGAGTTGTGTGGTCTTCTCTGAGAGGCTTACATCCATGTAGATTCATGATATCATATTATATTTAATCTCTTGAGATTAAATGGTTTTGGATTTTGGTGATAGCTTTTCTCTTGGAGTTGTGAAGGAGGTCATACTTTGCATAGTTGACATTTAGAGGTGTTTGTGGAAGGACATGCTACATGCTTATGATTTGCAAGTTCTCTCTTTGGTCTTGGTTATCTTCTTGTATGTTTGGATTAACATAACATTGTTTTTTGAGATCTGTTGGAGCTATGGTGGTCACTTTTTGTGGTCATATGTTATCGCTTGTACTTCATTAATTTTTGGTGATGACATGGTGGTTTGTTTATCTCTTTTCTTTGTTGGATGTGGAGAACATGGGAGAGTTGTGGAGACTGAATGAGAGAGATGTTTCTTATAGTGTTTTTGCTATAGGATTTTGCATATCTCCGTGGATGGTGCTTGGTACTACATGGTTACACTTTCTTTGTGTTGTTATTAGTAGACTTGGTATTCTTTTGATTTTTTCAGATTTGACATTACCTATGCAGTGGGAGTTCTTGTATATGTGTTAGCTAGGGTTTTGGAACCCTAAGTATATTTTTTTCTTTTTCCATTCAACTCAGTGAAAAGGAAAGCTTTTTAAATTAATAATTTAAAAATTATTTTGCTCTATATAATATTTAATTCTTAAAAGAATTAAATATTAATATATTTAATGCAAAATAATTAAATTTCAAATTAATTTAAAAAGAGCATTAACCTCTCACATAATTAATTCTTTTAGAATTAATTATCATAATGTGCATAAAAGTTTTGTGAAACTAAAGTGGGAGATATAACAAAAGAATGTAAATAATTAATTCTTTAATGAATTAATTATCATAGTAATGTACTCGAGAGAAGAGAAGAGAAGTTCGGTAAGAAGTTGTGGTAGTTATCCAACTTCTTGAAAAAATTATTTAATAGGGGCAAAAACATTTGTAAAGGGTTCTTTTTCATTTTCCGGGGGGAGTTCTATAGCTGCTACAGGGAAAGGGAGTCAGAGTTTTGTAATATGGAGGGGAGAGTTGTTTTATTTTTCGGTAGATTGATTGTAATAGGACAGGATAGTACTATTGTTGTCTTGTCATGTCTTTGAAATGAAAAAGAATATATATGTATTTGATCTTGTAGTCTGAACATTTATATTTCTGGTTTTTGAAGAATACTATGTTCTTTATTTCCTTTTTCAGATAGTCTTTTATTACTACATTGAATGTAATGTATGTAATTTTGCAATTATGTACTCACGTTTTTGCATAAACATATTTTTAGCTTCTTTTCTCTCCCTTCTGTAATTTGAAAGATTGATTAAGTAATCCTGTGGTTGCTTATTCATCTTTCTCTTTCTATCCAGTTTTAAATCTTGAAATTGCATTCATTTCATGTCTATGGGTGAATGTCAGAAAATCCTTCGTGTCTTCAGGTTAAAGACATAAGCATATATCACATTCATTGAATATCTTTACGAGGGAGCTGTACCTCTCAATTCAGAGGAAGATTATCAATAAAATGATAATCTATCCAATCGTTAGTGACAATTGTTCTTCTATTTGGGCATCTTGAGTCATTCTTTGTATTTAATTTTGGAAGGACAAAACTGTTTACTAACAATTTTTTGGCGACTTCGCTGGGGAAAGAAAGCAAGTTCCAGTGCTTTTCTTTTCTTGGAAATCTGAAGCTTACCTCCCCGAGGACGGAGGTTGGCGACTCTAATTGATTGTGGTGAAAGAATTTTGGTGTTATGGCTTTGGTTGCAGCCCAACCATGGGGGGTTCAGATTGGGCCGTTTTCTTTATCTCAATACTCAACCTTACCTAAGAATTCATTAGAATATCTTCCGAAGTTTTCTGATGATGCAAATCAAGACCCTAATGACCACATCAAACATTTACAGTTGCTTGCGGGATTCTTGGTGTGCAGGAGGAGAATGTCTTTGTTAGATTATTTGTTGGAAGCCTCATTGGAAGTGCAGCAGATTGGTTCTAGAATTTGTCGGACGGTGGCATCACCTGTTGGAATGACCTTGAGGTGAAATTTGTTCAGAAGTTTATGCCTGCACTTGATGTAGCTAATTTGTTATTTAATTTCTTTCAAATTTCTTTCAAATCAAGTTGGAAAAAAGGGAAGTCATGAGAGATTTCATCGATAGATTTAATAGAACTATTGGTAAGATACCCCTAACCAGCCAACCAACTGAAAACAATCAGTTGTGTGTTTTCATTGCTGCCATGTAAACAGAAATTAAATTCTTGCTTCTTCGTTTAAAAGTGCAAACATTGCAAGATGCACAAAGGGAGGCTATTAGTTTAGATGATGATATGATTCTAAGTGGAATGAAGTGTAAAGACATTGCACAGGAAGGAGTTTATCTCTGTGAAAAATAGAATTGTCTAGAGGTAAAGCCTAAACAAAAAAGGCTCATTCTCAAAGCAATTAAATCAGCGCCTCCTATTTATCGAAGTCTAACAGTTTTCAATGATAAAGATCTTCAAATCCCTCTGGTGAGTGAAAGTACTTCCTGTAGTGTAGTTGGAGCCTACCATCTACATGTTGAGTCTAAGGATGAATATGTCTCTCAATCATTTGACTCAATGATTAGCCTAGATGTACCTCCTAATGAACAAGGGTTGCAAGGTGGAAGATCAAATGAAAACCTGTCAGAGGATGTTTCAAATGCAGAGTTTGGTTCTTTTATATTTGGGACTGCTATTGATATTTCATCAAATGATGTTATTCAGGAGGGTATGAAAGATCAACATACACAAGAAAAGGTTGAAGCTGATTATGAATTGTTTTTGTTTGATCACATTGAAATGAATGAAGAGTCTTTTCAGCCCAAAGCATTCAAAGATATTGAGAAAGATGAGATGGAAGTTAAAGGAAATTCTTTTAGCTCTAGACCAATTCCATGCACACAACCCAAATTAGAAGTGTTCAGGTTTGATTGTGAAAATGGGCTAATGGATTTTGGTCCTATGCTGGAATCTTTTTGTTTTGAGATAGACTTCATAGACAGATTCTTGGAACTTGAATCTTTGAAGGAGGAAGTTGCAGATTCAAATGAGAACTATGTGGGTTATCACTTCAATAATTTCAGGAAAGACTATCACCATAGAGACTTCATTTTATTTGCCAAGAATCTCATGGAAGATGTCAAGAGTGCTGATAAGAAACAACTTGCGCAAGAAGACATGAGGTGCCACAATTGATGAGCTATAATGCTGGCTGGCTTCTTAGTTTTAATCTGCTATTCGGAAAGCTTATAGCTATGGAGCTTTTCTTTTCAATGGTTGTTCTCCAATTGTCAAGAATGGACTCACTTGCACACCAACCATTGTTTCGCACTGGCACATACTTCTCTCAAGCAGTTAATGGTTTTCCGTGAGCAGCCAGGTAAATTCTTCTGAGTATGGGTTGCTTACCCTACTCTTTGTACATAAAGTTTTTGTTGTGGCTAGGTGTGGTTTGCTTTGTTCGTTTTTGTGGTGCTGGTGCTTTTTGTGTTTTTGGTGTTCCCTTGGTCTTTTCTTCTCTGCAAGCAACTCTCTTTGTTCTCTGCCCTACGAAGTTCAGTAAGAAGTTGTGGTAGTTATCCAACTTCTTGGAAAATTTATTTAATAGGGGCAAAAACATTTGTAAAGGGTTCTTTTTCATTTTTCGGGGGCAGTTCTATAGCTGCTACAGGAAAAGGGAGTTAGAGTTTTGTAATATGGAGGGGAGAGTTGTTTTATTTTTCGGCAGATTGATTGTAATAGAAGGACAGGATAGTACTATTGTTGTCTTGTCATGTCTTTGAAATGAAAAGGAATATATATGTATTTGATCTTGTGGTCTGAACAATATGTTTGCTCTTCATTGACTGGTTTGCACATGTAACTTGAGGTTGTAGATTATGGGTTGGTCATGTTGTTGCCATCAGTATTAAGATGTTGGATACCTTTGAGGTTTGGGTGATTGGATGGGTTAGTGGATGTTATTTTCAATCTTGTGGGTTTATGAGTTGAATTGGACCAATTAGTTTGGTTGTTGTTCTGGCTGATGTTTTATATTGTTTTCTGGAGGATTACTTCATAGTTGTGCTGGGCTAAGAAGTTGATGTTTTTGATGCTTTTGTGTAGCTCATGAGTGTAGTGGAGTGGTGGTAGTGTTTTATAGCCTTTGTTATCACCGGGATCTTATGCTTGTGTTGTTTGGACATGTGTCTAGTTGGAGCACAAGAGCATGTGTTAAGATTTATGTGGTTTCATGGATGGATGTGATGATATAGTTTCATCAGTAAGTGGGAGATTATTGAGATAAGGTGACTCAACCTTATGATGCTTTATAGTTTTTAATTTATGCATTTTTGGAAGATGGTAAATGAGATCAAATCTTCTACATAGATAGACTCAGAGCAAAAAGCATAAAGTCTGTTTTTTGGGCTTTATTCCCTTTGCTTTGTTTTTTATGCAAGAGTTGTGCATAAAGGTGTTAAACTAAAGCCCTTAAATCCATGAAGATAATATGCAATAAGAAAGAGACAAAACTAAAACAAAGAACAACAGAAATATCCTGAGAAAACCCTTCGAGAATAAAGGGAAAAACCCAGCTACACAACAAAAGTATATCTTTATTGATAATGAAAATGTTCAAGTGTACTATATCCTTTGCTTGATGCAATTATATAACAATAGGAGAGACTCTTCACATAATAACCGAAGGTCTCTTGAGTTTCTCATAACTCTTATAATTAATTAAGACTCTTCGAATATTCATGCCTCAATGCATGTGAATGACACGTCACTACTTTTAATATTACAATTTTTCAGCTGAACGTAACAATAACGGTAATAATGTTCCTATTTCCAGAGATAAAGATCTATATCATAGCTACCATCTTCAACACTCCCTCTTAGCTAGAGAGAGATCTTTAGTTGAACAATCACACAAGATTGCAACCAAATGTTAATGATAAAATCTCATTCCATATATCGTATAAGATTCATGAAAAGCTGTAACAATCAATCATATTCATGGAATCACTAAACATGAAACCTTGTAACAATCAATCATATTCATGGAATCACTCAACATGAAACCCTGTAACAATCAATCATATTCATGGAATCACTCAACATGCAAACCTGTAACATTCAATCATATTCATGGAATCACTCAACATGAAAGGATTTGCAAGACTCACAGCTAAGCATTTGTTCACGGGTTCTCTCAACCTGAACTGTCATGGAATCACTCAACATGACATCCAACTCTCATCACAGAATGTCTCAACATGATGACATCATGGACTCTCTCAACATGATGTTCACTATCACATAGTGAAAGAGTTATCATAGCTAATCTTACAATCTCATTTTATTCACACAAGAATAGAAATAAGCATAACAAAATAAGGTTTAGTTCCATTTAAGTCTCAAATTTTACAAATATCCACGCATCACAAGCATAATGAAGGAGATTCCATAAGCATTCCCTCTTAATTATGAAGTCTCCCTCTGAAACTAAAATCTCCCTCAACATTTCCATCTTAATGCAAATCAACATAATCTCATTGCTTCATCCTGTAACAAAGAGAGATCACAAAATCAACCCATCAAATAGATTAATGCTAAAAGGATAAACTATTCTCAATGATATAATAACTATTCATTATCAAAATACTTATCTCCAAGTTATCCGGTTTCCCTAGCAGCTTAATTTCCTTAACATCTCAGTTATATCTATCAACTGCTGCAAACAATGCATCCAGTTTGTTCCTTTATAGAAAAATACCTTCAACCATAGAAACTGGTCCAAATATTTCTGTGACTTAGTCAAGGTACAAGACCTTTACTCTATCATCACCTTTATAGAAACTGATTCTCCTTTTGATTAAAGAGATGGATCATACTTTGTATAGAAAGAATTCACTACGGACAGAAGATGTCAATCAAAATAATCCATATTTGGTCGCTTTATCCTCTTCTAGCAAAAATAAATGAATTAGTCTTTGAGAAAGCTGAAGGAACCCGACATGCATCCTGAGAGTAACCTTTCTTGTTGATCTACCAACACAAAGAAGAAGAAGGGCTTTGTGCTTCCGCCATGCTTGCGGGTCACCCTATAGGATGTTGTGAGCATCATCTTGATGGAATCCCTTCTTTGTCGCTATTTGTAGACGTTAACTTCTAATATTCCAAGATTGGCACACGTTATGAATTCTAGTGCTGGAGACCAACAATAACACTCTTCATGAATGCTCTTGACCTTTTTAGTTACCACCATTGAAAGACATGCAATACAAAACACTGCACAATCATAGTTGATGAGCTGGAAAAATTGTTGGAATGACATATGGAGAAATGTTACGATAATCATGATAACTCTTGACACCTGTCAAATTGCTATATAACCAATGCCGGTAGAAGTCAAGGACGTCGTCTGCATAATACAAAACCATAATACTGCTACAAAACGACTTCAAAGAAGTGTATTAGATGGTATGTGCAAAGAAAACATATCATATAGACTGGAAGAATAAAAGATAAAGAAAAATGACATATCTGAATGTCACTGACGACGGCCTAAGATGGATCAAATCGCATGAGAAGCATCCTGAGGATTCGGGCTCCTTTTGAAAGCTTGATGCAATAGAATCTTAATACGGCAACCCAGGATTTAAAAAAAGAAAAGAAAATAAAGCTACCACTAACAAAATATATGGGTTACGAGTTCCTAGTTTGAGAAAATAATCTCCTGCGGTTCATCTGTGACTTTCACCATGAAAAGGTGGAAGCTTGATGGAAATAATTTTCGCCTCTACGTCATTTTCCGGTGACTTAGCTTCCACGGTCTCCATCAGTAGTCAAGTAGTGCAAGTCCGTTAAGTCGATCACAAAGATGTGATACAAAACTCGATCATCCTAGAATTTTATCCAACTCCCTCACTCCACGACGTTACACACATAAGACGTAAGACATTACACACATGCAATTGGCACATCTATTAGGTAATGTGCCCAAGCACTTTTAATTATGCAAAGAAAAAGACTCAGGTAATGCCTCAAACTTATGGAAGGAAATATATAGAAGAAATACCAAGCACACGAAAAACTATTACGAAAGATGCAAAGAAAAACGAATCTCTACAGATATTGAGATATGCATGCCTCGAAACAAAAACTCTTAGATAATCTAAAATTGAGACCCATGCATTAAAAAGATATTAAGGACAAAAAGAAATGAGCAAAAGTTACCCCAATATAAGTAATGCTTGAACTGCAGAGAGGAAAAGCAATGAATAAAACAAAATCACAAAACAAATTTGAATACAAGAGACGACATCACCAAAATATACTTATGAAAGCATTTACAGATGGCTCCCTAATAATACAAATCTCAACTTATGCCAAAGAAAACTATATCCAACGCTGCAAAAATCTAAAGAAATATAGGATATTGCAGTTTCTCGTTATTGCAGATACACAAAAACGAAGAGGAAATTGCATAATACAAAATACTTCAGAAGTCATAGAGAGGCATCACTTAAAAATGAAAGATAAAAAAAATAAAATTCCCTTAATCAAATTGGGCATAATTTACGCACATCTGCCCAAGTATCTTAGATGGAAGACACAAAATTATCTTTCAAGCTTGACATAACACGAATAAAATATAATAATATTTATGCAAAAGTTGATGGCACCAAGAACACTAATAGGCTTCCTTCAATAATAAAATCAAACTAGGCTCTGATACCATATTAAACTAAAGCCCAGAAATCCATGAAGATAATCAGCAATAAAAAAGAGACAAAATTGAAACAAAGAACCCCAAAAATATCCTAGGAAAACCCTTCAAGAATAAAGGGAAAAGCCCAACCACACAACAAAAGTATATCTTTATTGATAATGAAAATGTTCAAGTGTACAATATCCTTTGCTTGATGCAATTATGTAACAATAGGAGAGACTCTTCACATAATAACTGAAGGTCTCTTGAGATTCTCATAACTCCTGTAATTAATTAAGTCACTTCGAATATTCATGCCTTAATGCATGTGAATGACACATGTCATTACTTTTAATATTACAATTTAAACATAAGTGTCCTTTTCAGCTGAACATAACAATAACGGTAATAATGTTCATATTTCTAGAGATAATGATCTATATCGCAGCTACCATCTTCAACAAAAGCGAAGTTTCTAAATTAGTTATAAATACATTGAATGTAGATGCTTCAGGAACTGTTTCCTTTTTGTATGAAAGCTTTATAAATACAATGAGTTGCTTAAGTGATGAAGAGAGAGATGTGAAGTTCTTTGCACAGGGTTATGTTGTTGGATTTTCTCTAGAATGGAGCAAGATGTAAATCTCCATGTTAAGGCTGAAAATACAGTGTAACTCGTTGTTGTTTAATACATTAGCTTGATGGTTTGGAGGGTGGGGTTTTTACTTGGAAAGGTTTTCTCCACATATATCTATGTCCTCTATTCTGTCTCATTCTTCTAGTTTCTTGATTGTAGAATAATAATTTGTATATCGTAATGCTGCTGAAATTTGTTTAGAGTGATAAACTGTAATCACTTTAAGGTTTTACTTGTGAGAAATCAACTAAGTCTATTTCTGCTTTTATGGCATACTAGTATGTACTTGTATTTGCTTATTAGAAGCTATTCAATAAATTAGTGGATATAGGATGTGCGTACTGATCTCAGATGACTTTCTAGGGTGTTCTCATTTCCCTTTAATTGGTATTAGAGCTCAGTTTTGCGAATTGAATGTTTCTTGAATGTGAGGTTTCACAATGTTTCTGGTTTTGGGTATTTCTTCTATTAAGATTTCTCAACTTGCAAAGCTTGAAGGAATTTGTTTTGAAGAAATTGGCTAATAATTAATCCTTTGATGAGTGAATGTCTTGCAGTTGATTTATTTTTCAGGAGACAACAAACATTTCTTGAAGGATGGTGAAGCCAGCAAAAATAGAGTTGGCTATGTTGAAATGACATTGATTTGGAGCTCTTGGTTGATAGCTGAATAATTCTTGTTGCATGGGTATTGGAAGTCATCTCTTTTATTACCTAGATTGCATAGAGGTTATGGAGTTGATCATTGGATGATCTAGAAGCTTTTCGATAACCTATCTCTCTTAGATGCATGTGCTAGCAGTGGTTGTGGAGTTGGTCTACAAGTGGGCCTGGAATTTCTGTACTACGATTTCTTGTTGGATGCTTTTAACTTGCATGGCTTGGATTCTTGTTCGTTGGATCTGAGGGGTTTAGAGAATTTTCTTAAAAATCTATGGTGATGCTCATCTATGATAATCTATTATTCTGGGTTCAATTGTTTGCTATTTTTTGACTTTTGAGTCTTCCAAATGAGAAGTGGGCGTGGAGGTGCATTGGTGTTCTAAGACTCAGCTAAGACTCAACCCAGATTCAATAGGATGTTTTTGAAGTACCAAATATCAGCATATGCAATGTCTATTTTCTCATGTGCCTACCTATTCCATCCAATGGCCTATAATGAAGTTTGTGCTCCAAGTGTGTTCCGAGGCACAAAATAACTCTTTGTTGTATCTAATTGTGATGTAGAAGTAGACACTCTACTAGTGGAAGCATAAGCTGTTAAAGAGGGAGTGCTCGTTTTGCAGATACATAGGCCACAATGAGAGCCAACTATGCCCTCAAGTGTTGCTTCTTCTTTAATGTCAATTGAAGCACCTTGAGATTTAGCTATGACCAACCTCATAGCTGATTTTGCCCTTTCCCTTTGCAAATTTTTCTCTTCCCAGTTGCAAGTATGACAAACAAATTTGTTTATCTCATTTGTGGTTTTACCACATTTCCTAGTATCATTGGCTGTTTATGCCTGCAAGATGGTATTTGAGGCGGTTTATGCCTTTGTGAATTAGCTTCTCACCATTTTAAGCAATTCACCGTCCCATGCTGGTGTCCTTCATAGGCATACCTCTATGTCTTATCTCTAGCACCGTTAGGATGGATACTTATAAATTTAGATGAATATGGTTCTAGTGGTCATTGTTTCCCTGAACTTGCCATGTTGAATTAATGGTTGACCGTTGATTTACACATAGAATTTGTAACAATGCAAAATTTAAAGGACTTATGTAAGATCGTAAAATTTGAAGAACTAGTAACCTTAAGTTTTTTTTATGAATAGAAAGAAACAACTATCTCACCATTTTATGCAGATCACTGTCCCATGCTCTGGTCCTTCATAGGGATACCTCCATGTCTTATCTCTACCACCTTTAGGACAGGTTCCTATAAATCTAGATGGATGTGGTTCTAGTGGTCATTCATTCCTTGAATCTGCCACGCCGAATTAATGGTTACCTGTTGACTTACACATAGAAAGTGTAACAATTTAAAATTTAAATGACTTATTGAACAACATAAAATATAAAGGACTAGTAACCTTGTGCTTTTTTAACCGAATAGAAAGAAACAACTATCTATCACATGAAAAGGAAATAACAAAATATAATTGATTAACTACTAAATCACAACTGCATCCTCATGAAAGGATTTAAACTACTAACTGAAATATTTAAATTGCCTTTTTGATGAACCAGAAAGAACAATCATAATAGATTAGCTAATTATCTATATTACACATAAAATGTAAAATAACATCTAACGGAAAAATCTTAACCACCATTTCATATGAACATGTAAGTAACTGCATAGAATATAAAGCTAATGCAGAAGTTGAAATAAAGATGAATTTGAAAGAAAATAATAGAATTCTAACAAGGTTTAGATCGGACCACATCAAGAGAAGTAGGAATTAGTTTGTTTTATGCAAGTCTAGGCATTTTGGAGGAGAGGAGAAACATTGATAGAGGCTTAACCTCCCATGGAGCTAGTGTAATCCCACTCATTTTCTATTTAGAATGGCCCTACCTCACATGGGATAAGGCACATGTACACCATCTTGTCTTGCCACATGGGCAACTTGGTGATAGTGTTGTCAACGACATAGCCAAATAGATTGCCGATACCTCCCAACAAACAATTCATCCAACTACACGTTATCTTGATCTTTGTTGATCATAGCAGCATTACTCGCCACTAAGTCTACACTGGCCAAGGATTTCCAAAGGACACTGTGCCCGATCACCAACCGTTCATCTTGACAAACTTAACTAATATTCAGTTCCCACTCTGAACTGACTTGATTTACTAATTCTAATTATTCGTAATTTTTTCATAGTTCTGAAAGATCTTTATGATTTTATAGGTTTATGAATCTGTCCGATTCATATGGACTACAACACTCATCTCAGCCATTCTTGGCTATCCTTGATGATCTCAATTGTGATTTTCCAGCTTGCATTATATAATTCTCAGTTATGTAAAGTAATATCTTTCTATCTCAATAATTCAGAGATGAAAGAAAGAAAGATAATGATTTTCGTATGGCTAGATTTATTATCAGCCACGGACAATACTCTATAAAGCTAAGGGAGATGTATTTTTAATGTCACTATATTTTGGAAATATATATGGCATACTCAATGAATTCTTCTTGACACATAAATAAGTTTTAGAAAACATGATGTAATGGAGGACATAAACAACCTGTGAGTGCTCTTGGCATGACTGGTAAAATTGTTCAAATATGGCTCAAACGGTCTTTTCATACCGCAAGCAATGATCCGACTGAACCTTTTGTTTGCATGCTATGAATGATAATCTATTGACTGTTATTGTGACAATAAAATAAGCAAAAAGGAATTACGACTTGAATAAGGAGCTTCTGATTTGTATTTCACTTGCTCTTCTAGCTTGACTTGGTTGATTATCAATGAACTTCAATGAATTTTCTTGATTGGAATCGCAGCCTTTTGCAATGCTAATTGAGTATAAATGAGATAACACGATTCACAATTGTAGACATAATTGATAAATGAGGGAGTTGCGTTACCAAAGATTGACTGCAATTAATAATTATAAATGAGAATGATCCCCCCTTTTCCTTCAGCCAACATGGGAAAAGAATGATCAAAGTAGAGTTATGTTTTGCATGAAAGAACAGGATAGCGGAGACATGCATGTGTACGTTACGATCTCGGCTGATTGAACATGCAATTTTGGAAGAAAAATAAAAGGCCTTAATAATAAAAGATTTATAGGAGGTCGATGGACTTTTCTTAAGTTAAAATTAAATTTGATATGGGAATAAGATTTTCACCCATACTATTATGTAAATAATACTTATACTATTTACGTATTATTCTATCTATATACATGTATATACATTATATAAAAAATACAAGTATATATTTGTAATATATACTTTTAATATGTACAAATATACATGAATACTATGGGTATTACTTGTTGTTAGCGAACAGATTGTCCTTTGAAGAAATACATGCAAATCTAACTTTGAATGCCCAAATGAAAGGACAAACTAACACCAACAGTTGGATAGGTTACCATGGGACTGATAACCTTCCTTTGAATTTTATCGGGTATAGCTCCCCGTACAAGATATTCAATGAATTAAATGTGGGTACTTTTACTAGAAAGCATGAAAGAATATCAAACATCTACCTGTAAATACAATGTAGATGCGAAAACCTATATTACTGCATAAAAGAGAATAAAGAAGAACAGATGACACAAAGTTCATTTGTTGTACGCTGCATAGTGCAATGAGAACATAACTGTATCTTTCACCTTCTTGAGAGAATTAAAAATCAGAGCCTCTAAAGATATTTTGAAAAGATAATGTAATGGGGAAACAGTGATATCGAAATGTAATTCAGAGAAAACTGAAAATGATGCTAAGTTCATTAGCAGTGGAAGGAAAATATACCATAATCAAAGCTCTGATATAATTAACCTTCAGTCTCCCTTCCCTGACTGTAAAAGATTATGAAATGTCTTCTACTCATTACAAACAAACCACTATTTCAAAAAAGACAGAAACTTCTTTCACAAGATTACATCAACTATCAAAAATCCTGCCCCTATCTCAGCTACAAAGTTCTGAAAAAGAGGAAAAGAACAATAAAGCCCATGCTCTGCCTCTCGTAGCCTCTCAAGGAAAGTGAAAATGATTTGCTAAAACTCCTTCCCTTCTGGAACACAAAGTCTCCTGCCTAGAAAGAAGAAGAATGTAAAAAAAAACCCCACAATCAAAAATTCAATGAGTTTAAAATGTAGAGTCGCCAATCTTCTGCACACGGAGATAATCACAAAACTGAGGAAGCAATTGTTAGGCACCTAAATCTTTGCTTCTTTCCCAGCAGAGTTGTTAAAAATCTGTTAGTGAACAAATTGTCCTTTGAGGAAATGTGTGCAAATCTGACCCTGAATGCCCAAATGAAAGGACAAACTAACAGCAACAGTTGGAGAGGTTATCATGGGGTTGATAACCTTCCTCTGAATTTTTATCGGGTACAGTTCCCCGTACAAGATGTTCAATGAATTAAATGTGGGTGTTTTTACCAGAAAGCACGAAAGGATATCAAACATCTACCTGTAAATACAACGTAGACGCGGGAAAAACTAAACAACTACAAGAAATTAAATGGTAAATAACACAAAGTCCATTCACCCTGACATGCTACAAAAGATGGAATCAAGAAACACATTATCCATCTTCTTGAGAAAGTGCAGAAATGAAAATATGGGGATATAACAACCTGTTTCAGAGAAAACTAAAGTGACACAAAGATCACAATTAGTGGAAAGTAATTGCTCAAACTCAAAATTTTGACAAACAATTAACTTTCAAGTCTCCCTCCTCTAAAAGCATAAAAATGCATTGCTATTACAATGACCATTAATAAAATCTTGAGGTTTTCCTTGCATTTTAAACAAAATACAACTCTCTTGACACACAGTTCAGAAAGAAAAGAAAGAAAACCCTGTCTCTGCTTCTCATGACTTCTCAAGAAAATGGACTAATGCTGGAAACAATCTGGAAGATTTCCCTCTTGGCTGTAGCACCAAGTCTGCAATCCCACAGAGAAAAGATCTATCCCCCGTTGTCTTTTTGCTGGCCTCTTTAACCTATTCTTTCCCATGGCTTTTCTGTTTTCGTAACTGATTCTTGGAAGTCTCCTTTTAATCTTCCCTTCCCTTTTTAATATCTCCTCGTAGTTACAATGTTTGACTCTTTATTAAACATTAGGTAACAAGTCTAATGACATATATCATTAAAGTTGTGATATAATACATAACCCTTTCCATTCTGTCCTAAAAAGATTATACGGGAGATATGTTTATAACCCAGGATTTTTATATATCCTGATAATTATAATGTTTAATAAAACATTATAATTTTATTTGTTTCTCTCCAAACTCTTACTTAGACACTTGCCATATATCTGCATTATGTGAAAAGTTTACATATGCCACCTATCATTTGAATAATCTATTTTAAAACAAAATATTTAAGATGCTGGGCGGATTTGATGTAATTTTGGCAGTAAAAATAGGCCTGATTTCGGGGGGCATAACTAATTATTGCACCGTTAGATCTTGCTGAATTTTGGATATGTTATTAGAATCCTAGTTCTCCACATTCTCACCAAGGCGATTTTGAAACTAATGTCTCAGTCAAAAGTTACAGGTCACTGTTTGAGGGTCTATATGACTGTCAGAAAATCCGACTTGCTGAATTACACTTCCCAGCTACTGATCATTGATCCACCATCTTGAAAATGTCTCCCTATCTGCACATATTCCCTGGGTTCGTATAAAACCAAGAAGCTCGGTTTTAAAGTAGGCACAGTATAACATGAATGTTAGAATGTTATAACTTCAAATTCGTGGATCTGTTATCAGATATGAATTCAGCATGATGAAATTTCTTCCTCAACACAAAGATAATATGTTTACCAACAAGACTGCCCCAATCATTCAGAAACACAAGGAGGTGCTCTCTCTTTCTTCACAACAATGACACAAATGCTTTGGTGGTGTTTTCTAATTCATTCTGCCCATTCATTTGTAACAGTTGCGTGGTGAAGAGAAGCATCCAAAGCCATTTCGCAGAATTGATATTCAAATGATAGAACTTGAGAAAGATAAACTTGACCAGATCCTACATCAATTATGCAGCGCGCACCAATATTGGGGGTCTTAGTTCCTCTATGTTTCTTAATAAAGGTTGACCATTCAATGCACATACGTTCTGCCTTCCTTATCCCTTGTATGTTGATTACTCATACTCATTTATGAGTTTTATCATTCTTGTGATGGGGAAGGAAAATGGTAGACATTCTTTTATATAACAGTCCCAATGGTGCACATTATTAATATTTCTCTGGGTGCTATCTTATGTACCCACCCAACCAATATTTGATTTCGGGTTAATGCAGTGACGAGCATTGTGATTCTCCTTTCCAACAACTCAAACTTCTCTTCAATGCTGTTATACATGACATCACTGGTGATATCCTTCTGGTCACATCATTCCCAAATTGAGGCTCGGTTGTGTCATCTTTAACAGATTCATCTAAAATATCCTTATAGAATACAAAAGCTGAGCTTCCATCCATCAAGTTGGCTTTTGAACCCAAACAATGAAGTGTGGCAATGCTGAAGTTGCTAAGCTCTGATAATTATGATCTAAATGTCCTTGCTATGCCACCTTGAACCAATGAGTTTGAACTTCAATTTTATTGAACCTGCAGGATGGGTTATTTGAACCATTAAACCATTTTGAACTACTTTGAACTAGTTCGAAGTGGTTCGAAGAGCTTCAACATCTGAAACTGAATTCTGAATTGTGAAACTTCTTGTGAAGTCCTCTGAACTTGGATTAAATGATCCTTATACCTTTGCTTTGAATCATTGAACTTGACAACCTTAAGCCTGATCTGAGTCTGCATGTTGAACCAACAAACCAACTTGGACCTCTGAACCATCAAACTACTTTGAACTACTTTGAACTTTAGTTCGAAGTGGTTCAACAACTCTAAACTTGAAGTTTTGAAATTGTGACCATATCGGGTACTAACACTTTTATAATATAATACATCCAACATCAAATAATACAAAACATCCAAATTCCAATTTAAAGGTAATAATTTTGCTTCGTTTATTATTTATATATATATATATATATACATATATATATACATATATATATATATATATACATATATATATATATACATATATATATATATATACATATATATATATATATATATATATATTTGGATTAGATGATCTATTCATTTTTTTATTTTATTTAATCTGTGCTAGTTTGTTTTTCCCTGGGTAAAGTAGTTTGGATAAATACCTGACAAACTAGGTGGCAAGTTGGTGGTCATGCCCTCCCCCCTTTTGCTGCACACCTGCAAAGAAAATAATGTAGTGAAAGTACATTTCTAATAAATTCCAATGCAAGTAATTTAATCATAACAAATAACCAACTTAACTAACCATTTCCAATTCACATGAAATTATAATGAACAACCAATTTAACCAACCATTTCCAATTCACATGAAATCTCAACGACCATAAGTTATGTTTATAATGTCTTTAAGTAAAATAAAATATGGGATTTAACATAAAGTGAAAAGAAAAAAAAATATTTTAGTTAATCAATTAAGCAAACTACCTAAATTAACTTCAATATTATTAGTCATCATTCAAAGTTTAAATTTTTTTAATAAAGCTACTAGGGTTTGATTATTATAAAAAAACTAGTGATCTTTCAAATAATAGTGAAAGATTCAACAAAACTTGTCATAAATAGTGTTAAATCTTGTTCTAATGATTCTAGATAATTTTTAACTACTTGGGAATGTTTTATATTCATTTAAATGTAAAAAAATATAAATAGAATGTTTAAAGAAACATATAAACAAAATCAGAAAACCTGTCCTGGAATGCGATTTTTCTTCAAAAACCAGTTGAAATCCACTCAAATCTACTTCTAATCGATTATAGTGAGTACCAAGGTCTTGTCAGGCTATATTCTCCCCTGGCAACCAAGTAGACAAACTGTGAACAAAAAAAAAAAATTGAGTTTATGATTTTTTAACTATATTTGTTTATGCTCAGCCATGATTGAGTCTTTCATATAGTCTCGTTGAGTTTTCTTGGCGAGTTAAAGTGTGAAAAACTTGCAAACCAGAGATACTCGATGAGTTCTACAAAACTTGTAGAGTACTTTGAGAGTCTGCCAGTCATGCATAGAACTAATCATTACAAATTTGGTAAAAACTACCAACATCCACAATGCCCATCTCAACATTTGTCATAATGAGATTTAACATTTATGCCAAATGAGTATGGTGATATGAACATTGGAGGTGTCCCTTTACTTTTTTATACAAAAGGAGATGCTAATAATCTCTATGGGTTGTGAAAATGTAGGAGGGTTGTGAACAAATGTTGTAAATGTTGGATGGCTTTTTACTCATCATCAAATCAGCATTTAACATGGCAAAGTTTATGAATATACAATACAACTAAGTGAGAAATTGGATGGTGAAAGATCAAGAGCTACCTTTGAAAGGTGAAGAGCTATTTTTGAAAGAAAAAGATAACACTATTTGAAGGTGGAACAGACTGAAAGTTGACTTAAGCTGAGTAAATTCATAAGCAAACACATCATCAAATTGAATTGTGGTACGACTAATATTGGACTTGAGGGGGGAAGGATTTGGATAGGAGCGTGGAGGTTGGAGGTAAGTCTCGTGAAAGGTTTGCTAGTAAGTACATTGCTGACAAGTTGGTAGACATGATAAAATTCTCATGAAAGGTTTGCTAGTAAGTACATAGTCCACAGTACTAGCACCATCACAATGGAGGGAGCTAAGTCTATGGAAACTCTAAAATTCTTCAAGCTAGGGTATATATATTTTATAGTTAGTGACATGGTAATTCTTGTTAGATGAATTCTTCAACAAGCCAAACTCATATAGCAATTAACTCTTGAAGGCAAAGCTAATCATTGACGAAACATTTATGTGCATCCAGTGGGTCTTGGTACAAGCATCAATTACCAAGAAGAATAACAACACGTAGGGAGAGTTTAGGCAAGTTTTAGATAAAGATCAATTCAAGGATTTTTTCCAAGGTGTTTACCATCAATAGAAGAGATTGTTTGGAAATAACATTCAAACTTGAAAAACATATTGAAGTAGGAGATAACCATCTTAGGACTTTGATGGGGATACAACCCAAGAACAGAATGGACACAACAGAAAAGGGAAAATTATATTAACTGAGAAAATAAGCTAGTACAAACAGTACAGAGAAAATAAACTTCAAAACATGCCCTAAGGGCTTACAATAGCATAAATCTGGAGATAATTTCTCCTTTCAGTACCTCCTCTCAAACTCCACTCCGAAACTGCCTTTTACAATGCCCGAAATCTCCTTAAATAGACCCCGGAAGGTTAAGGACTAGGAGTACATTCTAGAAAGTGCTAGTAGGCATCCACCGACCAAATAGAAGGTTCTAGAAGTTGCGTTAGAAGTCGGTGCAAATTTAGAATCATCCAGAAACGATAATCGAACTTCCGGGAGGCATAACTTTTGAACCGTAGCTCCGATTGACGAACCGTTTACATTTTCGGAAAGCTCTCGAAGCGCTCTATAGCCCTATGGACTAGCTTCGCTCGTCCCCCATTTTTCGGCCCTTTTCGAGGTCATTTAATGCCCCTAACCTGACTTTGAAGCATTCTTAGGAGGTCTCCAAAACTCGAAGAACTGCAATAACTTTCAAACCGTGGGGCCTTTTGACTTGATTCTTTTTCTGGAATGCTCTAAATTACAATTACATTCATCTGGCCAATTCACACCTTCTAGTTCACCAAAATGATGGCTCAATTACATGCTCCTATTTTTTCGGGATTTTCTAACACACTGATAGTAGAACTATGAGAGTTGGAACCTTTATTTGACCCAAATGGGTGTCCAAAAATGAAAACACATGAAACAGAAACTAAGTCTAAGTACATTTTTGGGTGACACAGGATTGCCCTTATACCTCTGGATGCTCCTGCATCAGACACCCAGGGTAGATTGAAAAGTGA
This sequence comes from Cupressus sempervirens, assembly GCA_028749045.1. NCBI lineage: Eukaryota > Viridiplantae > Streptophyta > Pinopsida > Cupressales > Cupressaceae > Cupressus > Cupressus sempervirens. The sequence continues at coordinate 151,042,422 of CM053790.1, forward strand.
CCCTGTCACTTTATGAATGGTAGAGGAAATCCCAAATGGGAAACCTCAGCTGCTGAAATCCAAGTTGAGTCCTCGATTGGTCGTCCTTTCCATTTGACCAAATACTCTTCATACTGCCTGTTTTTGGTACTCCTACCCACATGATGATCTAGAATGTCTTCTATCTCCTCCTTCTTAGAAGTAGGAATTGGACATGGCTCCAACACCAGCTCCTCATCTGCACCATCATCATGATACTCTATTAAATTTGCAATGTTGAAAATGGGAGAAATGTGAATTCCATCTGGCAGCTCCACTTCATCTACATTTCCTGAGTCATGTTTCTTAAAAATTTTGCAGGGGCCAAATTTCTTCATTTTCAGCTTGTTGTAAGTACCGGCTGGAAATCTTTCTTTTCGTAAGTGCACCATGACTAGATCCCCTACTTGGAATTCCTTATGTCTTCTCGTTTGATCAGCCCTAGCTTTATACTCTTGATTCATCTTGGTAATGTGTGCTTGAACCTCCTCATGTAGACGCTTAATATGTTTAGCAAATTCCTCAGCTTCAACACTTGTCCTCTCCCCTTGTTCTATCTTCCTCAATTCTGGTGCAGTCCTTGGGCGACTCCGATATACAATTTGGAATGGTGATTTTCCAGTACTCCTATTTACAGAGTTATTATAAGCAAACTCTGCCTGTGGTAGAATCAAATCCCATCCCTTGGGCTTATCCCCAACTAAACATCTCAGCAAATTGCCCAGACTTCTGTTTACTACTTCTGTTTGGCCGTCAGTTTGTGGGTGATGCGTGGAACTGAATTTCAAGTCTGTTCTCAACTTTTTCCACAATGTCCTCCAGAAATACCCCACAAATTTAGTATCTCTGTCAGAAACTATACTCCTTGGAAGTCCATGTAGTCTTACCACCTCTTTGAAGAACAAGTCGGCAATATGGACAGCATCATGAGTTTTGTGGCATGGAATGAAATGTGCCATTTTGGAGAACCTATCAACCACCACAAATACTGAGTCATTACCCCTTTGTGTCCTTGGCAATCCAAGAACAAAATCCATACTTATGTCCTCCCATGGCCTTGATGGAACAGGCAATGGTTGATATAGGCCAGTATTGTGACTAAACCCCTTGGCAACTTGACAAACCTGGCAACTCTGTACAAACTTCTTCACATCTTGTGAAATTTGAGGCCAAAAATAATGTTCTCTAAGAATGGCAATGGTCTTATCTCGACTAAAATGTCCTGCCATCCCTCCACTGTGTTTCTCCTTAATCAGATTTTCCCTCATGGAACTCCTTGGAATGCACAATTGACTACCCTTGAACAACATGCCATCCTGAATCAAATAGTCTAACCACTTGGTTCTCTCTACAGTAGCAGGTTCTTTACAAGCTTTCCATGCTTCAGCAAAATCAGGATCCTCAAGGTACAAATTCTTGAGTTCATCAAACCCAACTACTTCAACTTGCATTGCTGTAAGCAACAACTGTCTCCTACTTAATGCATCTGCAACCCTGTTAGATTTTCCACTTCTATGCTTCAACACAAATGTATAGCTCTGCAAGAACTCTACCCACTTCATATGCCTCTGATTCAATTTACCTTGGCTATTTAGGTACTGTAATGCCTGATGATCAGTATACAAAACAAATTCCTTTGGCAATAAATAATGCCTCCATTTCTTTAAGGCCTGAACTATTGCATAGAACTCTTGATCATAAACAGAATACTTCTTCTTTGCATCATTCAATTTTTCACTAAAATATGCAATAGGCTTACCTTCTTGGCTTAATACAGCCCCAATAGCGCTGCCAGCATCACAATCCACCTGGAAAACCTTTCTAAAATCTGGAAGTGCCAACACAGGTTGTTCTGTTACCTTCTTCTTCAGCAATTCAAAACTTCTTGCAGCTGTTGCAGTCCATTTGAACTCTTTTCTATCCCCTCTTATTGTATCAGTTAGGGGTGCACATATGCCACTGAAATTCTTAATAAACTTTCTGTAAAAACTAACCAGACCATGAAATGATCTTACCTTAGTAGCAGACCTTGGAGTAGGCCATTCCAAGATGGCTTTTACCTTCTCCGGATCCATTTTGAGACCTTCGGGTGATATAACAAACCCCAAATAGACTAACTCCCTTTTTGCAAAGTTACACTTCTTTAGATTAATTAATAGTTTCTCTTCCCTTAGCCTTTCAAGGACACTACGAATATGCAGTAGATGTTCTTCCAAAGTCTTGCTGAAAATTAAAATATCATCGAAATAGACAATAACAAATTTTCCCAAGAACTTCTTAAGTACCTCATTCATGAGCCGCATGAAGGTGCTTGGGGCGTTCGTCAATCCAAAGGGCATGACTAACCACTCATAAAGACCCTCCTTGGTCTTGAAGGCTGTTTTCCACTCATCTCCTTCTCGAATCCGTATCTAATGATAGCCACTCTTGAGATCTATCTTTGTGACGTACTGAGCTCCACTCAAGCAGTCCATAAGATCATCCATCCTTGGCAAAGGAAACTGGTACTTGATGGTTATCCTATTTATAGCTCGAGAATCTGTACACATCCTCCACTCTCCATCCTTCTTTGGTGCGAGTACTGCAGGTACTGCACATGGACTCAGGCTCTCTCGAATCAAGCCCTTCCTCAACAGCTCCTGAACCTGTCTATTTAGCTCCTCTGTTTCAGTAGGAGTCATCCTATGAGCAGCCTTGTTAGGCAAATTAGCTCTTGGAATCAGATCTATCTGCTGACTGATTTGCCTTACTGGTGGCAATCCATCTGGAACATTATCAGAGATAATATCTCCAAATTCCTTTAGTAAATCTGAAACTTCCAGTGGTATTTCACTACTACCTTCTTTATCTTTCCTAGGAATCAAAGCATAGCACATATGCTGATGTTTCATGCCATCTAAAAACTTCCTTTCATCAACAAGACAAATCCTAGCACTGCTACATACCTTTTCACCTTCCTTTTTCATGGGCTTCAATTTGTGGCGAACTCCATCCTTTGTCAGAGAGTATGTGTTTGCATGCCCATCATGTACTGCATGTCTATCAAACTGCCATGGTCTACCCAACAATAGATGGCAAACATTCATCGAAATAACATCACAGAGAACTTCATCATGGTAACTCCCAATTTTGAATTTCACTAAACATTGTTCACTTACCAGGACCTTATGATCATCTTTTACCCAAGCAATCCGATAGGGCTGGGGATGTTTCTCCCTCTTGAGCTTCAGCTTAGAGACCATCTCTTCTGATACCAAGTTATCAGTGCTACCACCATCAATGATCACGTCACAACATTTATCCTCATACTTGCATCTGGTACGGAACAAACTCCTCCGTTGTCCTGGTTCAATCTCACCACTTAGTAGGACTCTTTCATTTACCAAGGTCTCTCCTCTTTCTGTATCCTCTGAATGTGATGATTGTGTATCCTCATCCACATGAGCAACCCTAGCTTGGCCTTCACCTCTCCTATCTGTCGTTCCTTGTCGTTGAGGGCATTCAAAGGCACGATGACCTTCTTCATTGCAATGGAAACATGTACCACGGAAGTAGCCTCTTCCTTGTCCACGTCCTCTAACTCTTCCCCTCTGATCTCCAAAGTCTTGATCATGGGAGCAGTTGAAACCCTCATTCCTCTGGTTCCTGCTAGTACCCACATCTTCATTTTTCTTTTGGGTTTCATTGCGGCCTCCAGATGATCTACCGCTTCCCCTTCCTCTTTGACCGCGCCCTCTTTGTCTTCCTTCAAACCTTTTATTTAGCTTCTCTTCAACTCATAGGGCAAACTGGTATGCCTCTTCAACGCTAGTCATTCTTACCAAACTTAATTCCTCCTGGATGCTAGGTCGCAACCCACTGATATAACGAGAAATCTTCTCCTTATTTGCTTCTGCATGCCCCGCTCTAATCAAGAGTCGGTAAAATTCCTCTGTATATTCTTGGACTGATCTTCCTGCTTGCTTTAACCCATGCATCTTCTTGAACAAATCAAGCTCGTAGTCCATAGGAATGAACTGCTTCTTCAATTTGTCCACCATGCGATCCCACCTTGTGATCTTCTCCTTTCCTCTTTTGTTTCTTTCCAATTGGACCTCTTGCCACTAGATTTTGGCATGGCCTTTCAGTTTGGCCTTTGCAAACTTAACCCTATCTGGGTCCCTGATATCCTCATACTCAAAGTATTCTTCTAGTTCATTGATCCAATCGATCAACTCATCTGGTTTCAGATTTCCTGAAAATACACCCACTTCAATTGTAGGTCTTTTCTCAAACTTAGTAATGACTCTAAAAAGCCTTTCCTCTGCATGATTTAGAACTTCCCCGTCAAATTCTCCTTCTGGTCCAATTTCGTCTTCTTCGTTGTCATCTTCACTTTCATCACCTGCGGCCACAATTGTTCCTCTACGGAGCTCCTCCTGCAATGCTTGTACCTACCTTTGGAGGGCTCTAACCTCCTCAGGATTAATAGCTCTGGCCCTTCCGCCACGCTCTCTTCGTGGAGGCATCTTCTTAACTCAAACCCACAACCACACAGTTTTGGTGCAAACTGCATCACAGTCGGCGCTCTGTTTACACACTCAGGAAAACCAGCTCTGATACCACTTGATGGGGACACATCCCAAGAACAGAATGGACACAACAGAAAAGGGAAAATTATATTAACTGAGAAAATAAGCTAGTACAAACAGTACAGAGAAAATAAACTTCAAAACATGCTCTAAGGGCTTACAATAGCATAAATCTGGAGATAATTTCTCCTTTCAGTACCTCCTCTCAAACTCCACTCCAAAACTGCCTTTTACAATGCCCGAAATCTCCTTAAATAGACTCCGGAGGGTTAAGGACTAGGAGTACATTCTAGAAAGTGCCAGTAGGCATCCACTGACCAAATAGAAGGTTCAAGAAGCTGCGTTAGAAGTCGGTACAAATTTAGAAGAATCCAGAAACGGTAATCGAACTTTCGGGAGGCATAACTTTTGAACCGTAGCTCCGATTGATGAACCGTTTACATTTTCGGAAAGCTCTCGAAGCGCTCTATAGCCCTATGGACTAGCTTCGCTTGTCCCCCATTTTTCGGTCCTTTTCGAGGTCATTTAATGCCCCTAACCTGACTTTGAAGGATTCTTAGGAGGTCTCCAAAACCCGAAAAACTGCAATAACTTTCAAACCGTGGGGCGTTTTGACCTGATTCTTTTTCTGGAATGCTCTAAATTACAATTACATTCATCTGGCCAATTCACACCTTCTAGTTCACCAAAATGATGGCCCAGTTACATGCTCCTATTTTTTCGGGATTTTCTAACCCACTGATAATGGAACTATGAGAGTTGGAACCTTTATTTGACCCAAATGGGTGTCCAAAAATGAAAACACATGAAACAAAAACTAAGTCTAAGTACATTTTTTGGGTGACACAGGATTACCCTTATACCTCTGGATGTTCCTGCATCAGACTTGGAAATACATATATCACATAATGTAAAATAGCCCAATCACAATATGCTAAATAGGTAGTAGTCATGGAAGAGGTAAGTTATCCCACTTTAACCATGAACACCCTTGATCTCTTAGTGTAACACTCTAATTTTAGGCCCAAATATAACTTATGACCAAAGGGAGAGACCACTTCGGCCTTGTATGTATCTTAGTAAAATAAGTACTTGAGAAGACCATACAAAACCATCACCATTCCAAAGTCAACGGGGACACTTAACTAATTGAGAGTTGATAATGTTATGATGAAGATGGTTTGTTTTGTGCGCAAACTTGAGGGGGGAATAAAAAATAACTTTTCACACCTTGACAATGGTCGACTTGGTCGCATTTTGGCGGCAACAACTAAAGCACGGGCTTGAAGCTCCTCCACTTCATGTTGTGTGTAAGATTTGAGGGAGAGATGAATTTTTTCTTGGTTCTCAAGGCTTCTTAGTATTACTCATTGGATCAAAATTCACTCACAAGTGTGTTATTTGAGTCGATAATGCCCCGTTTATGAAGATGTCTTTAAGTACTTGATAATCTTGTAGGGATGTGTGACCAACTTGTAGGGGGCTTATTTGTACTTGGTAATTACACAAACTGAAAGAGTGAGTGCTTTGGTACGCGAGGGTCCCCATCTAATTTGACCTGAACAGCCATAGCAACAATAGGAGGGGGGTTTTGTTGGAAGTTTTCGTCAATGCCAAAGATAGTTTAATGCAAATCATGTTCCACTCAACTTAGGCTGATTACTACTGCAAATGTTGGCACCCATATGAGAATTTAGAATGCTCTAAATACTTATTTTTATATTTGGTAATAGTGTCTGACCCCCTCTCCATCTTGGCATCCACTTTTTTTGGCATTTAAAACTATAATAAAATATTATAAGTGGACCAAACCCCTCTCTATCTTGGCATCCACTTCATGTGGAATTTATAATTATAATGAAATATTCCAAGTGGGCCGACCCCCTAGAGATGGGTGTCCTATCATGGGGATGTAAATAAAAAATAAAAAACATTTATTTCAGCTACAGGCTGATCTACCTTCTGGGGTTGACTGTTGTTGAAGAGGTATTTTGGGAGGTATAAACAAGATATCTTTGAGAGGACATTTTTGAGAATAGTTTGCAAGCATAAATTAGACATAGTTGAGAGCAGATTAATGAAAAAACTGAGACATACTTGAGAGCAGATTAATGAAAAAAATGAGACATACTTGAGAGCAAAGTTATGTGTAAAAAGCAGGCATACTTGGAGCAGATATAGAGTAGATTTGCTTCAGATTTATGAACACTTACTGAAGATTATATTACAGATCTTAGTGGGGACGTTACTGCAGATTTGAGAGCAAAGTTTTAAGGCAGCTAATTTTGAAGTTGTGAGCAGTTAGGCATAGTTGAAAAACTTGGACTACGTAAAAACTCTACAAGGCCAAAGAAAATTTTGCAAATTTTCAGAGAAAGCAAAGTTTTAAGGCAGTTTATTTTGAAGTTGTGAGCAGTTGGGCATAGTTGAAAAACTTGGACTACGTAAAAACTCTACAAGGCCAAAGAAAATTTGGCAAAAATTCAGAGAAAGCTTTACAAATTTAATTTGCTTGAATTTAAATATAAATGCATGTTTTTGCAAAGTTCACTGAGGAGATGCATTCACTGAGTCGGTAAATGAGTAAACAAAAGAAACCAGCGGAGTCTAGATATATTTAAATGCAAATTGGGTTCAAAATAATATCCTCATGTGGAATGCTGCCAATTGGAAGCCTGATAGTCTGAAGCAAAATTAAAATAGCAAATGGTCTTTGTAAAAATGTAAGCAAACACAACATCAAAACAATCTACATCTTCCTCTTTCCCTTTACAACAACTCTAGTAAAAAGTACTGGAGGAGCAGGGGGTCTAGTTTTAGGAATCCACTGTGGGTGTGCCTTCTTGCTTGCCACAACTAACTGTGACTCGACCTTCACATCCTCCTAAATGCCATCCGATTCAAATGTACCCCCTTCCTTCAAAGCTTGACTCTCCAAATCATAGATCTCATCTTATGTAAACAATGAAGGCTGTTCTTGTGATGTCTAATGATTGTAAGGATCTATATCATCCAAATCAAGGGGAATCATCTAGTGTTTCCTCTAGCTTCCTTGTGCACAACCAAATATTATGCTGCACAAAGAGAAGATCATTAAGGTGTTTTTGAGCTAACTTGGTCCCCTTCTTCGTGTGGATTGCTTCAAACAAGGTCCTAGCTACAAGGCTGGTATAAGATTCAAATGACAATTTTTTGTAGATTTGCGGCATTTCCACCACAATTTCACCACCAAGTATTTGCAAAGTAAAATGTTGAATATTTAGAAAGCAAGGTGCAAACATTTTAAAAATTTTGTGTACTTATCATGTATGTTAAAGACTACAAAATTCTAGATATTATGCTTGGGGTTTAATTGGTTCTTCCTCTTGTGGTCAAGTCTGAAGATAATAACTTACCCCTTGCTTTAAAGTGAATTTCTGATTCGAACACAATGAGGTCTCTCACCTCATGCTCAGGTATCATCCTTTGAATGTGTGCACTAAGGCCCTCCATTACCTCTTCATTGGGATCCAAGTAAGATGCCGAGAAGCGAAAATGAGGGTTGAGGAAGTATCCTATTGCATGAATGTGTTGGTTGAGCTGATTGTTCCATTATCAATAGCTTTCTATGTAGGGTCGAATTTGAGGTTGTAATGTGACCCCCTCGTAGTAATTTTTGATAGACTTTTTGGTCCTATCCATGGCCTCATAAAGATACCCCATTGGGGTTTGGTCTGCATCTACCAAGGGCATCAACACCTACATTTTGGAAAATACAAAAAGATTAATCATTTAACTTTCAAATTAATAATAAAAGTCACAAATATTCAAGTTTTCAAGTTACCTTCACAATATCTGCAGCTCTTTGTGCAAATAGGTTGTCAAAGACAAGGTATGCAACACTACCTTCTTTAGGCTTCTTCAAAATACTTGAGTCTAGCTATGCTTCACTCAAAGCCATCAAAGAACTAAGAATCCCATGCAATGTAAAAAGAATTGTTGCAAACCTTGTGACACCCACTCCTACCCAACTACTTCTTCTGGGTGTGATCTCTCATCAAGCAAAGAACCCAAGGGTGATTGTAAATGTATTTTGTGATTTTCCTTGCATCCTCTACATTTGGTCTCATCCAATCTAGTTTTCTTATGTCCTTCAAAGGAAGGTCAACAACATGTATTGTACAAGGTGTCCAAAAAAGTGCACTATGTTTATTTTGGTGGATACTACCATCTACCACTTATGTTGCTGCAATATGTTTATTTTGGAGGAATCTACCATCTACCATTTATGTTGCTGCATTAGTTGTTATTATATGTGTCACATTTTTAATTCCTAGCTCCATGACAACTGGTTCGTACATTAGAGCTAGCGTTTTGTTTTCCTACATTAGAGCTAGCATTTTGTTAGTTTTCACCTTGCTAGAGGCATCCACCAATTTCAAGAACACCACATCATTTTTGAAGGAATCAATTAGAGGATACAATTGCTTTCTTTCCAAATGGAGGTTGATCTTTTAAGCAAATTATTAGTAGCTTCTTGTTCTTTTAAATATCAAGCTATTTGTGCATTAGACATCCCCTTCCCATCTATGCCTTTGCACGTTGCCATTCCATTGTTAGCAATGCCATAAAATGAAGTTGACACAGGAATATGGGCTATGAAGGGTTGGGCTTTGTTACTTTGACCATAATTACATTTCGAAAGCTATGAGCCACCTCCTTAGACCTCTAAGATTCTTGTGGTATGTCTCCATAAAGGAGATCCTACATTAATTTTGAAACTATCAACTCCTTGTCCTCCCACTGAACTTTGACTTCCAGTGGCAACTTCTTTTTCACAATACAATTTAATTTCTTGTTATAATAAGAAATTAAATAAATTTAAATTAGGATAAAACTATGAACATCATGGATACAAGTGCAAAAAATGATACGAAACTACTAAAATAGATAGCTAAACTTGTTTCCTTAATTTCTTAAAAAAAATGAAAAAAACTTGAAAAAATTAATCAAAATATCAAAAAGAACATTAAAGGACTCAAGAATGAGATCAAATGCTTACATGAGATGCTTAAAACTCCTTTGTAAAGAGCACATGTTTTAATGTGCTTCAAGTGATTTTGAGTTGCAAAAAAGCATGTTTTTTGACGTTCGATGCCTAGATGCACTTGGGTGCATTTGGAGGCCTTGTTAATGCCTCCCAAAAGCCCATCTTGGGCTCTCAGATACTTGGGGACGTAGGAGCTTGGGATGCACTTGTGAGAGGCAGCCACAAAGCTTCTGTTTCTGGATCCGCCTCTCCTAGAATCCGCTTCCACTTCTAGCATGAAACAGAACAGCTCGGTAGAAAAATGTGTTAGGGTTTGAAATTTTTAGGAAAAAGTGAGGTTCTTGAGAAATCAGTGACAAAATCAGAAAAAAATGGCATTAAGTCTTGTTCATTACATTCAAGCAATTTAGAGTACTTAGAAAATGCTATTTTCAATTTCAATAAACCTAGATGCAACATAAAGGAGATAAATGATAAAAAATAAAATAAAATTCTGGAAACCTACCCAAGAGTTTGATTTTCCTTCAAAATCCACTTCAAATCGACTTTAATTCTGGAAAATGACCTTGCAATAGCTTGAGAGGGTGTTTTGTGGCTTGGACAGCAAACAGGAATTCTAAAAAAAATAACAAATGCAACTTTATCTTTGATGTCAAAAACCTTTATTCTGCTGTGGCTGAGTATTTGGCTCGGGCTCAATGAGTATTTGGAAAAACTTGGCGAGTTTTACGAGAATCTTTGCAATTTTGGCAAACTTTCTTGTGAGTATAATCTGTAAAAACTTGCTAGTGAAAAGTACTCGTATTTGATTACTTGGCGAGTAATCTGCAATTTTTTTCATTTATGATTGATGGTGATGTAGGGCAGATTCTAGAAGAGTTACAATCGAATTATTGTAACTCATTTAAGGTTGTTGCCTTCTATTGGGAGGTTGGTGTCTCTCATTGTAAAATCCCAAGTTCTTTGAATCTAATTTTAATTATTAAATTCAGTAGATTCCCCTGTTGCAGATAAAATTCTGAATACAGATTCATTGAATTCAACTGAATTTATTTTCTTGCAGAAGGAATAATATATAGAAAATTGGAACTCTGAATACAGAAACAATATCTGAATTATCTCTCAAAGATGAGTAATTAAATATTAAATCCAGACGTGTACCTGAATTCTATGTTTGTGAAAGACAAGAAAACTCCTTCCAATCTTATTTCTAATAATGCCGCTGATGAACGTCTAGCTCTGGAAATCTCTGACTGTGTGAATAATATAGTCTCTTCTCAAACTCCTGACACTTCTTTGAAAATGCTTGTGATGATCCCATCAGTTGGCTCTTCCGAACATGGTTTCTGAACCTTCTCTTACTTCTCTGCCGTTAGAAGAGTAATCACAAACTCCTTTGCTGCTAGGACAATTCTGCCCGATTTGTCTGTTATGTGATGGATATGGACAAACCGAAAGACAATTGTTTCTTGTCTTTTCTGAAAGCTCTTGCCATTTAAACATAGTAATACAATTAGCAATTCTCAAATCACAATCCGCCTTGGATTCATGTTGACGACATTTTTAGACAAAGTTTGAATATATAATTCAGAAACACATTCTTAGTGTCATTCCTTGTTCTGAATAACTTTGTCATTGATTGCAATTATGAACACGTCTGCAAAATTTTGAGTAACTCGGGCAAGAGTCTCCGCCTGCAAATACCACTGATCATAGAATGTTTCCACTGGGTCAGAATTAATTCTTTGGCGAAATGTACTTCACTTCCTTGACTGTAGTCAGTGGCCAACAAACTTATAACTATTCCCGCCCCTTCTTGCTTGCACACGACATATTTTTAAATTGACATAATCTGGTAAAATTTCCGTAACTCCCAAAACTGATTGCTCCAATCCATATTATTTTATATCATTTATTACTAGCAATCACACCTATGTGTGTAATGGGTATGCCGAAGAGTTGTGGAAAATTAATTTACTTTGTGTTTTTTTTTGGCATAAATTAATGAAGTACATTAAATGAGAACCTATAAAATACATTATTGAAGTAACTACCTAATTTTCTCACCTTATGAACACTTGGGCTCTTTTAATATATCACTTTTCCCCCTATTTCCACTCTTCCATCTCCATTTCTCTCCTTTACCCTCTTGTTGTCAATATATATATATATATATATATATATATATATATATATATACACGTACGTATATCTATATATACGTATACGTATAACTATCTATCTATCTTTCTATCTATCTATAATAAATCTTTTATGCCACTATTTATCTCACACTATTTTCATCTCTACCTCTAGATATGTCTCCCTTTTGTTCATCTTTTTCATGAAGATCTTGGTAGATATTGTAACATTAAATGATTGTCATTTTATTGGTATGTACAATGATGCCTATCGTTGTTATAGACAATTTTTGTTTTGCCATAATACTTTAATTTACAACTTATGCTTAAACATGTTAAAATGGATATAATTTTTAGTTCTATTATAAATAATTATATTTTAATTGATATGCTAGATCTATTGGTGTTGATTTGTCTTGATTGTTTTTAGATAATGTATGAACTAAGTAACCTTGTCAGTAGGAAAGTTGTGAGAATTACTTATGATAGTTTATACACCTTACCATGACCCTTGTTAAATTCATTGTCATCTTTTCACCTATATAGATATCCACCTAATGTACTTCTAGCCTGATTAAGTACAATCTCCTTGTATGATATATGATAGTATTTTTTGGTGTCATTTTTCATTCTTACTTTATTCACTTCCTATTACAAAATATGATAAAAATAGATGTAATAAATATAATCATAATACTCCTATAAAAAAATGAAGTTTATTGATATAAAATATAATATCTAATAATAATTCAAAATATATTGTATAGTTTGATTAAAAATAATAATTTAATTCTTTTTTCTTTGTATAGATTAATTTTAAATAATGCACGAGTTGACATATATTAGCTTAAATTGAATAATATGCTATATAACCATTACAAAATTATTAATCTAACTACGCTCCTATATTTTTTGTGTGCACAAGGGAAAATGCTTAGTGAGATATCTAGCAGTCAAAAGCTCCTCAATTGTACACATTTTTCTCATCCCTTTCTTCTTTTAGCTTATATTTTGAAACCTATTTAAAGGAACTCAAATGCCGAGTTCAAATTTCAAAGAGATAGGATGAACTTGTGCCCTAGGCTAGCTATGGGGTCACCGTTTTAAAGTATGCTATGATTGGTATCTTTGAAATGAACAACCCTTAGAAGTTGGGTCCTACCCTCCTGAATATTTTATAACTTGTAAACACTTGGACTCATTTATTTTTTCATAAAATTTCTAGGCATTTTGGTTGATTTTTAAGCATTTGATTACTTCAAATCCAAATAAAAAGACATCGATAATGGAGAAAGAAGTCTTAAAGATTAAGAACAAAGGTCAAATGTATTTCCATAATTTAAATTTATAAGTATGAGATATTTTCTATAGCAAGTCAAATTGTGACATTGCTATAATGTTTCAACTATGTGATTTTTTAGTGAAACTCATTGACCCATACCTATCTCTAATGAGAGTGGATGGAACACTTTAAAATTATTGCATCTAGGTGATGTTCATACAGGTGAAGCACTTGACTTCCTAGGAGGTCATGCATCCCACTACTATTCTAGCTCAAGTGTACTTAACCAAAGAGTTTCCTCCAAGGTCAATCTCACTTTTCGTTCGACTCTATTTGCTAACCCTTCAACAAGTGTTGTGCCTTAGAAACCATTCATTATAAAACCCCTTAAGCTTACCTATTGATAAGTAGGAGGTATTATCCAGAGCAAGTGAAATTGCAATATTTCTACCAGGATTCATTGTGTGGTTTTTGAGGCAAAATCATTGACCCATGTTTCACAAGTAGTACTTCACAAGAAGTCATCTCTCATGAGCACAAATGGAATAATTAGTACTCATCACATCTAGGTGATTCTCATGCCTACCTAGAGGTCAACCATTCTAATACTATTCCATCTCAGGCATGCTTAACCAGAGAGTTTCCTCCAATGTTAAGTACAATTCGCTTGAAAGCCCATTCACAAAACATTCAACAAGTGTTATACCTTATGAACTATTTATTATAAAGCTCCTTAAACTTATAAAAAATGTACTCCATCTGTTGAGTATAGTCTTATATACATTAACTTCATGAAATAAGAAAGAGTTAAGAAATTACAGGATAACAACATAGCATAAATGAAAAGACAAATTTCACTGTTGAAGAGATTTAGGAAGTTGAAGTTGTGAATGACATTAATAGACGATCCATTTACACATGTTAATGTAATCCTAGATTTGAAAAAATGGTTATCTTTTCTAATCCTAAAGTTTGCATTTTTTACGATCATTTAGGTGATCTTTCTTAACCATTGATTTTAAAAATGTAGAACAATTCTGTATTTGAAACAAAAAGAAGTGCACAAAACCATCACATGAATAAATTCACGTGCCTACCACAAAGGTTAATATATTATTGGGGATTTTGAAATATCCAACTAATATAATGTGACAAATGGGACAATAATTTATTGATCTAATAAGGTGAACCCAACCTTGCAACATGAACCTTCATGAAGGAGGGTAGATGTAGATTAGGAGGTGATTCCAATTGTTATGAGCTCTTCCATATTTAGATTCATTACTTCTATACCCTTGGAAATTTACAAATCTATATGCACCTAGAAGTTGAGTTTTTGTCCCATAGGTCAGCCAAGCCCTCCACATTCATCTGCCTTGCTAGTAAGATCATCCAAAATCCGATAAAATCTTAATTAAACCTTCACTAGACAAAATACTATATTAGAGACATGTTTTCAAACAAGTAACAAACATTTGTTTGTCTGCATATTTTATCTACATTTGCATACCTAGAAAAAGACAAACTTCATTCCTTTTCTCCCACTTCATTTATTGATATCTACAAGTTTCTTGTTGCATCTTATATTTTTTCCAAAATTCTCTAGCAAATGAAAAAGGTTTATGATGTTATGGCATTCTGGCCTAAAGGATAGGAAATAAGATTGAAACGCAGTACTTTGTATCATGTATAGGTGTGGAATTTACTTGTAGATATTTTGATTGTTTGCTAGGTATTTTTCACTTTGTTGGCTAGGCATTTGTTGCTGGAAGCAATGGATTTGTCATCCATTTTGGAGCAGCTCCGTCATTGAGTTTGGGACACCTCAGATCTTTAAATAATAAGTTCCTGGTTTTGGAGCAGTTGCATGGCTGATCGTACTATGCTTTGATAGCACTTTGAAATATGAGTGACACGATCGATGTAATAATCCTGTGACGCTTTGATATCGAACCATCCTGATAATAACAATCTGAGTTCTAATATCAATTAGCACTAAGGTGTATCTATGCAGATTGATGTTCTTGGGGTATTCTGTAAATTGGACTCCTCTTATTCTCTGGTAGTTGTGAGTAGGATGTTTGGGGACTAAGATCATACATAACACATTGACAAGGAGTTCTGGATCACCAAGCATATTTAGTAATACAAGATTCACAACAATATTAGCGAATCTCAATGCTGGATATTAAATTGACCATTAATTGTAGACGCTCACGTGTTAATAGTTGCGATGAAGGTCAGGATTTTGGGCTCAATTGCGGAAAGAATAGTAAATTGACTTATTGTCCATCATGTAAAATTGACTTATTCACTAAGTCATCCTCCTTAGGCTCCAATGAAAATCAATGAATGCCTAAAACTATAGAATGTTTTGATGTGTTGGTTTTGATGCCTCAATTGGGGTTCTTGACCCTCTAATAGTTTCTCCATTTCTGCTTCCTCAATTGGGGATTTAAATGATACATGCAGATGTTTGCGACGATGAGGTTTGCATATGTCTTGAAAAGAAGCCTTCCTTAATTCTCCTCCTTTTCTCACCTTCTGTGGATATGCAAACACTACTGCAGACTACTACATGTCAACATCTTCCAAACCAGTCAGCTTTGATATGTTACATGAAACAAAATCCTAATCATAACACTAGGATAACTTGAGTATTTGGAGACATTTAAGCTTCTCTACCATGGACTAAATGCTCATGAGAGGGGAAAAAGACAGATCTAAAAACTATAGTGAAATCAACTCATATGTTCGATGAGGGATTACCATAATTTGGGTATTTGAAAGCTGGAGATAGAGGAGATGCTTCATTCTCTCGATGGACTTTGGTCAGACTTTGCTGGGCATATTCTTGAGATCAGGGACCATCAACATATTTATCTTCTCCAGAAACCCCTCTGGAACCTCCTCAACTGCATTCCAACTCATCAACACAATTACCAAATATGCGCAACTCAAAGTGTTAAACAAAAATCTAATACGGGTCTGCATTAGTGATATCCTTATTGATGTGGCTCTTGTAGATGTCAAAAACTTAGTTAAACTCTATCCTGTACAAAACATGGTATTCTGGTCAACTTCAATGACGCATACTGCCATAAGTTTCAGTCCGGTTCGTCATTGGAATGGTGACACATGATACAATGCTGGTCATAAAATCTGAATTGTATTGATGCATTTTGACTCATTGATCTGTGTGCAAGAAATAAGTTTGTACAAAGGGAGAGACAGGGCTTGGAGGAGATAAAAATACAAACTCTTGGAATCTAACAATGCCCAAGCTTTCAATGATTGTCCACTCTCCTAGAATGCTCCGAATCGTGGATCTAATTTGGCTCTTCCATCTCATATAGGGAAACACCTTTGGTGTAATTAATTAATTAATATTAGTTCATAAATTTGAAATTAGAACTAGTATAAAATAAGTAATATAATATATATGTTTTATATCTTTATTATGATAGTCCTGGAGGGACATTACACTCATCTAAAACAATGGTGTTTCTTGCTTAGTTGATGCTTAGTGGAGGGGATTGTTGTCTCAGGTGGGTTGTTGCTTACTAAGCTTGTAAGACAATATATATAAAAGTAATATTTTTCTTTGGTTTTCTCTCACAAGGGTTTTCACATGAAATTGTGTGTATCCTGTTCTCTATTGCTAGATCTTACTTACTATGCCTTGTTGATGTTCACAACTTAAGAACATAAAATATCATCATTTAATTTTCCCTTGTGCCAAATCTTTTTAGGTTTTGTCTTAATAGATCTCTCATTTGTTGGTTGTATATTTTGAGCATAAAATGTTTAGGTTTTAGAAGCATATTTGATAGAAAATTTGAGGGTTTGGTATGCTTTCTGTGTGTTTATACAAAAACATGAAATTCATGACTATATACATGTAGCTTGAATCTAGGAATTAAACTGTGAATATGACATCTTGTACACATATTAAACGAGACTACCATAAATATTACAATTTTGGAATACTATTTACAAATTTGATATCAACATTTCAATATTAAGAGTCATGAGAAATTAAAACAATTTGTTGTTTGCAAATTTTAAAATTTTAAATGTACATGTATAATATTAAATAGAAAAATAAAAAATAAAATTTAGATTGTAATATAAACTTCAAAAAGTATATAATTTGTGGATTTATACATTCCCTAAAATTCTATGGAGCACCAGATCCAGATCGATAGCCACCACAAGCAAGCGGAACAAAGACCACCGACCATCCATTTGAACCCCCAATAGGCTAGCCTGGAGTGGAAACAATAATATAGGTAGGGGCTCTACCTTCCCACGACTTGCTAGATATAGGGCAGGGGTGGTGCAAGGGTAATGGTAGGGGAATGACTAGACTGTACTAAATGAAACTAGAACTATGGTGTGGGGGGTGGGGGGGGGGGGGGTGTTGGGGGGGTGGGCAAGGCTTATCTATAGAGAGGAAGGAGTTTTTGGGGGGATGCTGTAAACCTGATCTGGAGAAGAGTGGTAGATGGTTCTGCGAAGCTTTTAGAGAAGGGTAGCTTGGTGTGTAAGCACAACAATGAACTCGGAACCCTCAGACCTAGCTAAGATGAGGGGGAGGAAGATCCCAAGTACGAGCCTTCTCCACCTATGCATGTGCTGAATGCTCAGACGAGGAAGTGCACAACTATGGTTGCTTCTTGTCCCATTCCCCTTCTTTGGGGTGTGTTTGGCGTGCATATACATGTGCACGGATTGCGGGTGATGGCTATAGGATTGGCGGGGCAGATTGATAAATGTATAAACTTGTAAATTTATATTAGACTTTTATTTTGCATAAAAATATTATAAAACAATATAAAGTGAAAGAAACATTATGTAGCTATTACCATTTAAAAGAAGAGTAGAAATAATAATATTAAAAAATAGTACATGCACAAGTACATAGTATATGAATAGTGAATATCTAATTAGTTTAACACATACATAAAATAATATTAAAAACAATATAAATGCAAGTAGCTATATTATAAAATACATACACAAATGCACAGACAAGTTCTCTTTTGTTATGCATACACAAGTGCATAGTATACAAATAGTGCACATCTATTTAGACTGGTACTTAAATAAATTAATAGTAAAGAAAATACATGTGCAAGAAGCTAAATTATAAAATACATATGCAAAATGCACAGACAAGTATCGTTAAGCTATGTATACAGATGAAAAGTAATATATTTATCTTTCTTTCCTTATTTCTCCAGTGATATCCTTGGCCCTTGCCACGAGATTGGCATAATATAATAGAGATTGGGGTAAAATGCTTCAAATGGGATAAAATGACAAGCATATTTAGTTTGCTTCCCCTATGTTTAATCCAGTGCATATTGCAAGTGTTTTCCTTCACACAAAATCCAAAATAAGGCAGTCATTTAGCATTTGGGAAAGGCATAAAATGCATTATAAGTGACTTAGATTTGAGTTAAAATTGCCACCTCGATGGCTGTATCACCCAGGTATGACTTGTCATCTCCAAGGGTTACCATAAAAAATAAATTGAATTCTGAATCTTAACTGATTCCAAAGGCAATTGGGTTTTGTACTTGATTCTGGTACAATTGATATTTGAAAACGGGGATATATCTAGCCAATAAGGTAACGTAGTATTAAAAACTTGACAACTGACTAGTATTTCAGTTTCAAGTAATGTTTTGATTAATAGGCCTATCAATCATTTGATAGTACAATCTATTGATCCCTTTGGATATGAGGTGGATAATTATAGGACAACTATGGCCCTTTACTAATTATGAAAATTAAATTGAGATAGATGTGTTATTGATAGATGGGGTGCTTGTTGAAGTGATTTATGTGAGAAATGATAGTGTAGGATGACTGCTCTTAATAAGGGAAAGCTCTCTTTAGGAAAGGGAAATAAATCATAGATCTCACATTTTTGAGAAAATGATTCTAGGTCTGTTTCTAAGACATGGGTTTCTCTTGTGATTATCTTGATGTAAGGGGCTTCTCAGTGCTGAAAATGGATGTTTTGTGTTTATGGGGTAAATTTGCATGATGACTTGTGTGCTTATTGAAATGGGGAGTTATAGCTTTATATAGTTTATCATTGGAAAAGCTTTTCTTGGATTAGTGTGACACACAATTGTCTCTATATGTGCAAGGTAGACAAAGTAAAATCCTGTTTCTAATGAGACACACCTGTGCTTGGTAGATGGGGTGCTTGTTGACGTTATTTATGTGAGAAATGATATTGTGTATGATGACTGCTCTAAATAAGGGAAAGCTCCCTCTAGGAAAGAGAAATAAATCCTAGATCTCAATTTTTCGAGACAATGATTGTAGGGTTTTTTGAAGACAAGGGTTTCTCTTGTGATTGTCTTGAGGTAAGGGGCTCCTCTGTGCTGAAAACAGATGTTTCTGTGTTTATGGGGTAAATTTGCATGATGACTTATGTGCTTATTGAAATGGGGAGTAATAGTTTTATAATATATATAGTTTATCATTGGAAAAGCTTTTATTAATGAGATACACAACTGTAAAATCCCGTTTTTAATGTTGACATTTCATTAATCGACACTAATTATAAATTTAAATGTGTTTTATTTGCAAAGGATGGCAGCTGCCTTCTGCAGAAAATACAGATTCCTCCCAAGGTCACCCAACCTATCCTTTAGCTCTTCTAACTCCATCGTGATAATGAGGGCAAAGTTCTTAACCACCTCTTGTAACCCTGTCGAGTCCTAAGTAGTATTGTTGAGGCACTACAATCATATCTTGCCCATCGACATTGTTTAATACAGTATCTAACTCACCCAGATACTTGTGCATGAAGAACCTATGGCACAAGTTCTTGGACTTGGTCTTTTCCATACCCCTGGTAAGAGTGATGGCTGGGAACATGGCAGTGATTTCAGTATTCACCCTGTACCTGTGGTAAGTCCAAATGCTCTCCCAGCCCAATACTTCCTTCACTGCATAGAGAATGAGTGGTTCCTTAACAGATTGCATTTGCAATAAGTGCTTGTTTGACACTTTGCCAAAAAAGGACACCATGCTTCTTGTAGGCTCCAGACAAATGGGGGTATCCATATCTCCAGGTTTTACTCTAGCGAACAAAACTGTGACCCACCAGTCCCTCAGGCTGTGATTATATAGGCGGCTAACATCTGTCATCGATGGTCCAAAATTTGCACCGTATCTCGCGACAGAAGCTTGCCTTAAAGAGGTTGTCCTTTCCAGCGTTATTTTTGACATTTGTCATGATGTCATATATAAATGAGGAGCGAAAAGTGGATCAAGCAGAAGGCCACATGTTTTAAAGTTGAAATAAATTTACATTTTATTTGCAAACCTTGACCTTCTAATAGTTGATTTCATTTTTTTTTGATTGAGTCTTTCTGTTACTGATTCTGTGTGGTAATGCAGTTCCAGTTCAATCTTTTGTATGGGACTCTCCGGTACCCTCCAAGAAACGTACTTGTATGTTCCGCCAGCGGCCGTCATCTCTTGAAAAGCTTACCAAAAGCATGCAAAACATTTCACAAGAGCAGGAGTCATCTTCCTTATCAAGTTCTTCAGAAGAGAATATGCTTTTTGAGTGCAAATCTTCATTGGATGGTGCAGAAATAGGCCTTGGCAGTGTGTTTATGAGACAGCAACATTCAGTTATGATAGAGGAAGAGTCAGAAGCAAGTTCTCTTCTAATAGACAATAAAGGTTATAGTACATTTAATGTTCTAACTGATAACATAGTTCTACCTGAAAGATGGAAGGAAATTTCAGATTTGTCACCAGAAAAGTCAGCAAACTCTATCATGCACGATGAAGTACTGTAAGTTAAACATTAATTTGTTATTTTTGCACATGATCTAGTTCTACTAATTTATGTTAGCCAGTGCATATCCAAGCAGAAATATTGATTTGTTTCTTTGTCATGATAGTTTGTTTTAAGTTTTTGGTACATTTGTATTTATGGTTTAGTGTTCAATCTCACAGGAAAAGATTCCTTCAAGGGTTTCATTTGCAACTCAAATTCATTGAACTGGAGGTAAGAGTCCACATTTATAGTATCTTGGTAGATTCAGCTTTAGGTGTTTAATGTTACTATTATCTTGGTAGATTTAGCTTTAATGTTAACAATTGGTTCTGGGGAAATCTTAATCTAGCCCTTATTGTCTTTAACTATTAACTCTGTTTTAAGTACATTTTGAATTGAGTAACATTTCTGACATGATTGCAGTTTTTCAATTTTATGATAGGATGTTGTAAATTTTGACACATTTATGGGACAGTTAAGTGAAGAAGAACAGGGACATCTAATGAAATACCTTTCTACTGTTGACGATCCCAGCATTCCTGGAAGGTTAGTCCTGTAGTCACCCCTTAAACCAGTTTACAATTTTTCTGTTTTGAATATGCAATTTTTTTGTGTCGTTTGGTACGCTTTTAAATTTTTGTAAACTTCTTTCTTTCGTAAGAGTAAACATGCACCACATGGCCATGATATTTTATGGTAGTGTTGTTGGAGTTGTATTCAG
The DNA here is from genome assembly GCA_028749045.1 of Cupressus sempervirens. NCBI lineage: Eukaryota > Viridiplantae > Streptophyta > Pinopsida > Cupressales > Cupressaceae > Cupressus > Cupressus sempervirens. The sequence goes on from CM053790.1 coordinate 151,064,003, forward strand.
CTAAAAATCCAATCATCTTGTGGGCATGTTTTTTGGCAGTCTGGAGTGCATGTTTAATAGTGCCCAATTCCAGGCTGCCTTATCAAACTTTCAGCATTTACTATCTGAAGGCATGTTTGGCACACATGGGTCTAGGATAAGCCCTAAAGTTCAGCATCTTTTTCAACAGCTGCTCAAAGTGACAGACTTGACAAACTCTAAATGGATGGAGAGATATTCACAACTTCAGAAGTATAAGCCTAGGGTGTGTGTCAAAACTTCCAAGGTAATTGTTTTTGTGCACAAGGAAACACCTTAACATAATAGCTAAAATATATCATGAGGATATTGTCATCCTTTCATATCAAAAGAAAATCAAAGCATCTTATATGGCTTGTCAGATGCTACAAAGCAAAGAGGCAATAAAACCGAAGAATTTTTGTTTGCTTGAATCTTCAATATCTGAATCTGACAAACCTGCAACGGACAAGGCATTCACAAATTCTTCTGGACAACCACCTGGGCAAGTTGCTGCAGGTATGTTATATAGATTCATTGGTAGTTATCTATTAAGATACAGAATGTATCTCTTTATTTTTCATTGGGAATAATTTCAGATCTAAGTGAGATTCAGAATTCTTTTCATTTTGGTTATTTATTCAGTAAAATTGGTTTCAAGAATAATGTTTCCAGTAACTTCAATGGAATATATTTTCTTTATTTGGAAATATCCCACACTAGGATGCTGTCTCAATCTGATTTGGGTTTTCAATATTCGCCATGTTTTGCTTCATCCCATTGCAAAATAACAACATGCAAACATGTAAACTAAACATGCAAAGGAAACCTAAGTTACCAAATTCGTCTCTCAACATGCAAATTTGACATTCGATTTGTAGCTGATTCGAAGTTGGGTCAGGTTCTTGTCAAATTCGTCATTTGTCTGATGAATTCCCTGTGCATTCTCTTTTTCGGACCCTGGAAGAATTTGGGCGAATGTCGAGCAAATTTTGTAGTTTGACATAAGAACCCGAGAGGAATTTGGAGCGAATTTGGGTGTGCAACCGAAAAAGTTTGACTTTTTGATGTTTTTATTGTTTTGAAAAGGCATTTTTTTGGTTAAAATATAATCTGATTTATTATCCAACCGACCCAATCCTAAAACACGCCTGCACTTCTTATAGCGGTGTATGAACTTATTTGCTGCAGCATAATTTTTACATACATATAAAAAAAATAGAAAATAAAAATTTCTTGTACAGACGAACCCAAAACTAACCCAAACCCAGCCTCAAAATATTTTGTTCGAATTTCGAACCCAAATGTCGAACCTGCATCTGAACCAGAATCCGAACCGGCAACTTAGAAGGAAACGAATATATATTTCCAAGGATGAGCGAATAAAAACACAAATATATTGATAATGATTCTGATATAACACATGCATGGCTGTTACAACAAATGTATTGTTGTTACAATGCTAGAACATGCGTGAATTTTCCTCCAAAATCTGTTTTAAACAATGGAAATCTGCTCAAGGATGAACCCGGCGTTAGTTCACCTCTCAAGTAGTGTTGGGTTTCCGTCCAACCTATGAATATCCAAGGGTTTCTGTCCTCAGATATGGCTGCTACTGTCAAACCAGCAACAATGGATAAATTATCAAATACAAAATCATCATCTCGTAATAGAATGAGATCCAAACCCCAAACGAACTTTTAATAGAAATCCCTAGCCAAAAAGCCACCGATTTCCTTATATTTCTTTTATTTAGCAACTTAGGCAAATAATAAGAGGATGGGTTACTTGGCCCTAGTAGATGCCCTTTATGCGAAAATGAGGATGAATCCATTGATCACTTATTCTTGAATTACCCTTTTTCCAATCAGTGCTGGAAATGGTTGAGTTCCTAATTAGGATGGACCTTGGCCTTTCCAAATTCAATCTCAGAAATGGTCTTGACATGGCCATTCCTTAAGCAAGATAGTATCTATGGCAATCTGTGGGTGTCAGCCCCATCGATTATGCTTTGGGAACTTTGGAAAGAACACACTAGAAGGATTTTCCAGGAAAAGAAGATGAATGTTAAGCAACTTATTAACAAGATTGAGTCTTCAGTCATTTAAGTGACCAACAATAGGATCGTGAACTATTGTTTGAGAGACGAAGTGATGTCACATTGGAATGAGAAAATGAGAGGGAGATGGATAGGTCTCAAGATTCCTGCTGTTATACGTTCAATCTCCGTCCCAAATTTTAAAAGGAAGGAGTGTATATTGTATCCTTTAAAACATGGGTGGTTTAAACTTAATATTGATGGTGCCTCTAGGGGTAACCTGGGCAAAGCGGGCATTAGATGTAGTATTCATGATTCAAAGGGTTTGGAGGTAGCCAAGCTAGCTAAACCGATAGAAGAGACCAATAATTGGGCAAAACTAACAGCTCTCATGAAAGGTTTAGCCTTGTATAAAGAATTAAGTTGTAGGAATGTAGAAATAGAAGGAGACTCAACATTTATCATCAATGCCCTTCGATCCCAGCAAAAGCTCTTGACTTTTGACGGTCTTTGACAACACCATTATCAACCACATCTACTTAGAGGGCAACATTAGAGCTGAAGAATTAGCCAATCAAGGTATAGATGGTTTCCCTTCTGTAGAATTTTCCCTAGGTGGCCACACTATCTAAGCATTGCATGTTTGGTGAATTGTTACCATCTTATGGACGTACCTATTAGCATGATATATTATTTTAAAGCTGATGCCTAGTCTTTTCTCTGCATCCACTTATCCATCATGGTTCTTGGTTATCGGCAGTAACATTTAATTCTCATGATTCATATCCTGGACTTGTTGTCGCCATAAATTTGGACAACTAAGAATTGCCTTCTCAATAACACATGCTTTATTTTATGGGAATATGAATTGGATCAAAGGCTTAAGCAGTCGGAGTGAGTTATTTTAATTAATTATAGTCCAAAATTTTCCCGTTCTCTATTGATGGTTTCAATATTTCTCAATCTTTGTTATGCATAAAGTTATTCTAATAAGGCTGCATCAATTTAATAAGTTTACATCAAAATGTATACAGAAATTATTATAAGTGGTCTTATAGGTTTCAATATTCTCTCACTCCCGTGTAATTATTAGATTACAACAAGCTTTCTTTTTTCAGATTATGATTAGTATGGGTAGCTAGAAGACAAGCAGAAAAGGGTTTGTTTGGACCTATCCTCCTTACTTCTATGCTTAGTTTTCAAGATTTATTACTTTTAATCAACTAATGGACTAACTTATCGATAAGATAGATTGTTGGCGTCTTGTGGTAGAAGGGTCATTGATGCTTTTCAGGGAGCGATAGATTGTTGGCTTCTTGTGGTAGAAGGTTTGTTGATGCTTTTCAGGTAGCACGACCTGGCCAAAGGGTCTAAGTAAATCAGTTGTCGCCTGGGATTGAAAAAAGTTTATAATTTATAGTGTTGTAAATATTTACTGGGCAAAATTGAAGGACTTCCACCTGACTCTGTCCTATCAGTGGCCCTTTGAGTCAGGATGTTACTGTTTCTGATTATTAATAGAATCTTGGCATTGGATTCTTGCTAAAAAAATTATTTGCCACACATTTAATAATTTGACCTCATGGCCTAGGAAAGACTTAAGTCATAACTTAAGTTGGCCCCTTCTCAATAAAATTGCCAATGAATAGTTAAATTCATATTAGCAATAATTATAGTGTTTTCCTCCTTCAATTTAATTTATCATGGAACCCCTTTATTAGCTTAATGCTTTAGAGTATGGGGAGAATAGATAATAGGCTAGCATAAGTCTTAATTTATTTATTGACTCGCTAGCAAAAAGCCGACATTACAGCTCTCCCTTTTTTGAGATTGCTTACCCTCAAGCGATCCACACTTACATGCTGAAACCAAACGCCTGGATCTCAGATCAAGTTTAGGAACACTGCTCCACTAGTCCGCTGTGCTACTCTGCTAATAACAACAGTATACCCAGAGTAGTGAAGCGACTCATCACACAATAAACCCATGGTATCCCAGCTTGGATGATCATCCAAGGCCCGCATGTATGGCCGAAGGCATAGAAACATCACAGGCTCTTGTTGAAGTTCGGCCAACCCCTCTAAATTCTCAACCTGTAGGCACCAATCTGTAGGTTAAATGATTCCATCTCTTGAGTCAAAGAGGCTGCTATTTCTCAGACATTCAAGGAGACTTCTAATGTCTAGCAGCAGTACCTGGGTACTCTATTATGCTCAAATGCTGTAGAGGAAAATCAGTCTCAGTCTGTATTGAAGGAAAATAGTTATTTCAAAACATATTTTTTAATTTTAGACTATTCTGATTTTAATTCAATTCGAGCCCAAGTTTGTAAATCAATTATTATAATTATTGTTGTGCTTATAATAGAATTTTTGTTTATATCTGTTTGTTAAATGATATTTCATCCCATAGGAGTATCCCTATACTCAGCTGTATCTGACCAGCAATGCCATCAAGCATATTGACTATACCAAGGTCTGGTTGAAGGGCTGAATTCATTAAAGTTGTAAATGGAGGATGTAATTCTTTGGCTTTGGTAGAAATTGTTGAGTGTACACCTTTATTAAGTCCCATTCCTAAGTGTGAAGTACCATCATATGAAGACATTATATCACTGCCTACGCTGTGTATCACGATTGGCATATCAGTTGGATAAGAAGATATGTTAGCATTGTCATTAATGGAAAAATCTGATTTATCCTCTTGCAATTATTCATCCACAAAAGCTAAATGATCTGCATCTTGAGGAAAAAGCTCTTATTGATCAGATGAACTTTCATGTGCAGACTTATCAAATCCCATATAAGGATGCAGAGTAGCAGATTTAGTGATTTCTTTGATGCCAATTCAGGTAACATGATAATATCTAATGAATCAGATTTATATATATTCAGTACCTTTATTTGTTCTTCAACTTTTCTTACCCTTTGTTCAGGAGGAGTTGAAATTGGAGAATCCTCAAGTGACTTTCGTCTTACAAGGCATGGACAAGGAACCTCTAATGGTGTAGTTGTAACTGCAGAAAAATTAACAGAATATTCTTCAATAACTCTAGTGTTTAACTTGTTTTTTTCTCTCATTCAAAGCTTCAAGATTTTCCTGAAGAGTATTGAATGAGCTGGATCCTATTGCTCTTGTAGTATGTTCGTCCTCTACCTCTGGAATTGGTTTTCTTTCGGTTTGACAAGGGAAAAATACGGGATGCAATGGTCGATCAGACTTTGAATCTGCTGTCCTCACAACATTGGGAGCTACTCTGCCTGGTTTACCTTGTCCAACTTGCTTCCACTGTCTTGACTATTAGACATTCTTGATTGTGTACAATCAATTCTCAGTTACCCCATAGTTATGATCATTCTGTGATCAGTCTGTCTTGGAATTGTTGGAACATTTGTTGCTGCTGCCGCTGTTGGGCAAAAACTGTGAGAAAGTCATTTAGTTAGTTATTCAGTTTGCTTTGTAGGCTGCCATCTCTACTTTCCCATCTCAGCTTCAGCTGGGTTGATTTCAGCACCTCCTTTCTTACCCAACCTACTTCTTGTATTATAACTGTGTGGTTCAAATCTCTGGGATGGATAGAATCACTTTATACTGACATGCATTGGATTAGGAGCAAAAGGCACCCATAATTTTCGTCATGCAATGGATATAACTGACATGCAATCTAAAAATATGACATGTAATTGAAAACTCAAACATCAACTGGAAAAAGCTGACATTTAATTGACAAAGTTGACATGCAAATGAAAATTTTCGACATAAAACTGAAAAAATTGACATGCAATTGAAACCCTCTACATGCTGGTAGGGTTTGTAGCTTTGATTCCACTGAAATATTCAGTGATAGGATGTCCCTCAAATCTGATTTGAGTTTTCAATTTTTGCCATGTTTAGCTTCACTTCATTGCAAAATAACGTGCAAAGGAAACAATATAGATTCACTAGGAAACTAGAAAATACGAACACAAATGTTTTAATTTATGATTCAGATATAAAACATAGATGGCTGTTACAACAAATATATTGTTGTTACAATACTAGAACATGCATAAGTTTTATTCCAAAAACTGTTTTAGACAATGGAGGTTTGCTCATTGATGAACGTGGGGTGAATGCAACACTTGAGTAATGCTGTTTTTTCATTCAATTTACGAATATCCAAGGGTTTCTGTCCTCGGGTATGCCTGCCACTGTCAAACCGGCAAGATTGGAGAAATTATTAAGTAACAAATCAACATCTCATAATAGAACGAGACTCAAAACCTGACCAAAAAGCTATTGATTTCCTTCCTCTAATTCTTTTATTTAGCAACTTCGGCAAATAATAATATTTGCCTCACATTTAATAATTCACCCCCATGGCCTGGAAAGAAGGTCCCTTTTTAACAATTGCCAATAAAATTGAAGACAAAGCAGCGCGATGGTGGAGCGTGGAGGTTTAGGGTCTAGGCAGAGCCATGGCAGCTATGCACAAGGTGTTTTCAAGAGGGATTTCGAGAGAGAAACAAGAGGACTGTTTAGGCAACACTTAAGTATTCTTAGGCATCCTAGTAGAAAACCCATTGGCCCTTTTCTAGGAGGAACAAACAACCTTTTGGAAGATGGCGTAGTGGTAGGGAGAAGTGACATGAGTTTCAACCTGTAAAGAAGGGTTTAATTCGAAATGGGGATGGGAGGGACAAAAAACAGTTGCAAAAGTCTCACCCGATGCAAAGGTTCACCTCAACAAACTTGGGAGGGAGAGTGCACTTCAGTGCAATTTCTTAGATTTGGAGACCAAAGGTTGTGGAGAAACAAAATAAGGAATTGATTGTTGACCTTGCAGAGGTGAGATGCATGATAAATAGCATAAAAGTGGAGAACCAATTGTGGGAAATGGCCAGCTATTTGGAAGATTGAAGATTGATGTGATGGGAAATGGGGTCGGGTGAAAGATTTTGGAACTCTGAACTCTAAAAAATGGCTCTTGCATTATTATTGTGGATAGTGCTCTTGATAGAGATTGGATTCTGAATAGTGGTCCCTATTTCTTGAAGGGACAAGGGTTTTATGTGAAACTACGGATGCAAAATTTTGATCCTACAAAAGAAACCATTCAAACTTTCCTATATGGATAGGTTTGTGGGATCTTCCTTAAGAATATTGGAATGAGGACTGTTATCAACTAATAGGGAACAAGTTGGGATCCTATGTTAAAGCCATTGAGATGGTTGATAAGGTCTCTTTTCAGATGTTTCCTCGCCTATGTATTCTTTGGAATGCATGTCATCCTCTACTTGAGATGGTGAAGCTACACTCAGTAGAAGGGGTGTGGAGGTAGGTTCTATCTATAGATGAAGAACTACAAGTGTGTGTGAGGTGCTTGAGTGAGGAGCATGATTCATCGCTCTATGATCTTGGGGGAATATGAATCATTGTTTAAAGATGAGGATAATCTTTTTAGGGATGGGTGGATTTCAGGGTTGGAAGGTTGTGAAATGAATAGGATGGGGGATCTAGAGTTGATGTCAGCCTTCGCTAAAGATAAGGAGAATTGTGGAGTGGAGAAGATTAGCGAGCGAGGAATTGGATTATCTGAGGAGGCTAGTTTGTTAAGGGATGGAGGGATGATTGATGGTTTTTGTGGTGTGAAAATATTTGAGGGCCAGACTCACTTACAGGAGAGTTATATGGAGAATAGGTTGGCCACCACAAAACAAGAAATGGATTAGGAAAAGGGACAAAGCATGGAGGCTAGACTTTCAGGGAGAATGGAGAAATCATAAATCGAGTCCCTGTTATGTTCAGAAGAGTTGGATGTTGGTGATCAACTGCTTGAGAACATTGATGAGGGGCAGGAGGAGGCTTGTGTGAGGGATATATAAATTTTACCAATAAGGAATTTAGAAAGCTCCTTTAACTTAGAGAGGGATTCTTGTGATAACTTAGAAGAGAGGGATTCTAAGGTGAATGAGGAGCAAGGGGCTGACTTTCTGGGCCTATCAAAGAATGTGTTTTTGTTGGAAAAAAGAACCTCATCTCAAACAAATGGATAAAGATGGGGGAAAAACATAAAAGAGGATGAAGAACAATCAATGCTTTGATCCAGATTGTAGGAAGTGCTAAAGGGCAAAGTAAAATGATATTGGGAAGAGGGAACACCTCTTCCCAAAGGTGATGAAGCTCCTATCGTGCAATGTCAGGGGTTGCAATGCCCCTAACAAGATTTACTTGATCAAGAGGGGTCTTGGTCAAGTTAGGCTAGATGTTGCTCTTTTGCAAGAAACAAGGATTAAAAATGAGGACGTTGATGTTATGAATAGACAGTTTAGTAGATGGAAGTGTATGTGGTTGAGTGCTCTGGGGAGATTCAGGATGTTCGTGTAATGTGGAAGGAGGAATCTACTTTGGTGGTGGTTATGCAACAAACACAAAATTGGTGATGGTTTAAGGTGAGCTCAAAACAATTAGGGACAAAGTTTAATGTGTTAAATGTTTATGGGCCTATGCTAGATAGGGAAAAAAAAGTTGCTACGACAATCTCTTTCTAGTGTGGTAGAGGCTTTGATTGATGAGATGCTTGTGCTAGGGGGAATTATAATGCATTAATAAATCCCTTAGAGATAAAGGGAGGAAAGGGTTGGCGATTTGCAAGTCAAACTGACATTACAAACTTTGTGGTAGGGATTGGACTATTTGAGATCCCTTTCAGGAGAGGAGAATTTACATGGACAAACTGGAGACAAGGGTTTGTTAATATTGCAGAAAAGTTTGATAGCTTTTTATTGGTTGGAGATTGGGTAAGTGCAAACTGGATGGTGGAAGCTGAAATCCTTCCTATTCATGGGTCTGATCATTTCCCAGTTGGACTCAGATTGCAAGAGGACTCTTCTTTGGACAAATACACTTTTAAGTTTTCAACAATGTGGTTAAGAGCTGATGGATTTCAGGAGCTGCTTGAGCATGATGGTCTTCTCCTCCAATCTATGAGGGGAATAAGGCCTTCATCTTCTTTAGGAAATTGCAATTCTTAAAAAGAAGTTGAAAGTGTGGATTAGGAAAAACTTTCAAATATTTTTAAAAGAAAGTTGGAGTTTGAAAATTTGAGCTCAGTGAAAATTTTACAAGGCATGCAACACAAGAGGAAAATTTTGAAGGCAAGAAAATTCTTAATAAAAAATATGGGGAGGTGTTGATGACATAAGAGATATTTTGGCGACAACATTCTAGAGAAACATGGCTAAATGAGGGTGGGTGAATTGGGTGAAAGCAGTATATCTACTTCTCATTTTCCAAATTTGGTTAATGGCACCCCCAAGGTTTTTTTGAGACTGAAAAAGGGATTAGGTAAGGGGACCGTCTTTCCACTTCCCTATTTATCATTTAAGTAGAATTGTTGGGAATATTAATTTGCAATAGAAGAAGAGATGGGCTTTGGAAGGGTGTTAATGTTGCGGAAGGTGTGGATGCTTTCTCTCACCTCTAGTTCGTGGACGCGACTTTCTTAACAGGGGAGGCATGAGAGAGGGAGGCCTAAATAATGCAGTAGACACTGGATTTGTATGACCAGGCTTTATGGTAGAAACTTAATTGGCATAAACCTGAATTTTCTTTTACTACCCCTATATGCAAACAAAGGGCAATTAGGAGGACCCTAAATATAAGGAATGGGGCTTTGCCAAGTAGATATTTAGGGATCCCTTTGTTTCTAGGCAGAAATAAGGCTGATTTTTGGAAAGGTCTTGTGGAAAAATGTTTGAGAAGGATGGAAGGATGGAAAGGTGGATGGCTGACTTCAGCAAGGTGCATTTTAATGCTCAAATTTGTGGTGTCTGTTGTTCCCATCTTGTCAAAATGATGTGGTTGAACTTCCAAAAAAAAGTGATTAAAATGCTGGAGCAAAAATGTGGAAATTCTTTTGGGATGGTGTAGGGGAGGGATATAAGCTTCCTTTCCTTGCATGGGACAAAATTTGTAAACCAAAAAAGTATGGTGATGCAGGCTTTAGAGATTGCAATTTGATGAATATAGCTTTAGGAGCAAAATTAATATGGCATCTATGTAGAAGCGCGGAGTAGTTATGGGTTAAATTAGGAGATCTAAATATCTAGATTCAAATGATGCAAAAAGGATTCTAACAATCATGTAGGCATGTGATCACTAAGCATGTTTCCTAGAAAGTAGGGGATGGAAGAAAGGGAAATTTCTGGGAAGACTCATGGAATGGTTACCTAGTGGTAGATGAGGATATTCGGGATGGGGATTTGAAAAGAACTCTCTATGCTAGATGGGGGTTCGAAGGTGAGGGATTATTTGGTGGAGGTTCAAGCACCTTTGGGGAAGGATTGGAGATGGATAGACTAGAGAGTTGATGGCTTATCTGATCAACAACAAGCTTTTTTAAGAAATTTATTTTGTAATAGGGAGGTATGCTTAATAAATTGTGAGTACAAAGTGAGGTGGTGTGCCTCCTCAAGAGATAATTTTGTCAAGGCGGGATATGAATTGCTCTCAAGAGGTAGGCTATCTGGGATATGAATTGCTCTCAAGAGGTAGGCTATCTGGGATATGAATTGCTCTCAAGAAGTAGGCTAGAAGCCTTCGAAGCAAGAGAGTTGTGTTGGCACAAAGATTGCCTCCCAAAGGCAAGAACTTTTGCCTGACTGGCAATGCAAGGGAGGATCCTTAGAGGGGAAAGAAGGAAAAGAATCAGATTTCAGGTCCCAACTAAATGTGTTATGTTTATTAGGGCTGAAGAGTTGGCTGATCATTTGTTAGTCATTTGTGAGTTGGCAACAAAATGCTAGCAAATGGTGCAAGGAAATTGGATGGAAGGGTCCATGGATGGTAACTTTGTACAACTTCTTTCTAAGTTGGCCACGGATTAGGCAGGGAGCAATGCTATCCAGTATGTGGATTGTAATTCCTTCTATTGTGATATGAGAAATTTGGAAGGAAAGGAACAAATGCATTTTTCAAGAAAAGGAAGAATTGATTGAGAGGTTGTTGTGGAGAATTGATTACTCCATAGAGTAGGTAATGAGTGCTGCAGCCTTTAGACATGACTCTAGGAAAGAGATTTTTTCCAAAGAAGATGGAGGAATACAACAACAATGGCCGGGGATAAAAATCACAAGTTTGGGCTGTAAGAAGCACGATAAATCTGATGCAAATTCAAGGAGTTTAGTGAAATGAAGTGCCCCAAATGATGAATGGCTCAAGGAAAATTTTGATGGAGCTTCAAAGGGTAATCTAGGTCCTTCTTGGGCTTTAATTATTATAAGAAATCATTTAGGGGAGACTCTTTCCTATGGGGGGATAAGACTAATTTTGGGAACTCATAATATTGCAGAGATGAAGCAACTTTTTTGGTAGTGAAATGTGCTATGGAATAAGGGGTTCAACGACTTCATTTAGAGGGAGATTCTTTAGTTGTAATAGAAGCCTTTTGATCAAACAAAATTAAGGCATTGCATTTGGAAAGCTATATTGAAGCTTTTAGAAAGGAGTTGGAGAGCTTGGGAGATTTCAAAGTTAGTCACATTTATAGAGAGGGAATTGGGTAGGTAGATGCATTGTCAAAATGGGCTGTAAACTTTCAAGAGGTGCAAACGTCATTTTGAATTTCGTGATTGTTGGAGTGATAGCTTTCTTAATTAATCATTGTTATCTTTGTCTTTTATGTTACTAAGTTGGGCGAGGCTGTGTTAATAATAAAGGGACGGACAACCCTTAACTTTTCAAGGGGTGAGCATGATGACATAAGTCCTTAGTACAAGGGCCTAGGCGATCTTTTGAATAAGGGGAATTTAGAAATGATGGCGATCTAAGTGTGTGAGACTTACGGGGATAGGTAAAGAGTGTTAGGAAATTACGTGAGGCTTTTATAGTGCGAGGCCACAAATGGTTTTGGCAAAATGAAAGATGGTTTGTAGTTATGGAGCCAACTTGTTGAGATAATGGGTGTTGCACACATTGCATAATATTGTTTATTGTATTATTTTATTTTATTATGTAATGTTGCATTTAGATGGATGTGCAACATGTAAAAATTCCCATGGGATATACTTGATGAGTTGTATTGTAACATTGTGATAATATTTCATGTAATTATTTAATATTGGGGAAAATAATTAAATTTTCAATACTAAATGTGAGGTCAATGGGTTAGGTAGCACATGATTTGTGTAATACCATTTGGTGATTTTGTGGGACTTGCTACTATTTAAGTAGCCACAAGGGTAGTTGTTGGTGTGACAAGGTGAGAAGACAAAAGGCAAAAAGGGAAAGAGTCGAGCAGGACAAGGCTTGACAGGTTAGCCAAGGGAGCATTTGTGAAGGTTGGAAGCATGGCATGGGATGTGTGGATTCATGCTTGTTCACATGGATTGCTTGGTAGTGGCTATAGTTTTGAAGGCTTCCATGGTTGTATTGCAATGGTATTTTTGTTGAATAATGCATGGTGATGGATGCTTTTGGAGGCTGGGTTTTTTCCCTCAATGAGGGTTTCCCAGGGTATATCTTGTGTCACAATTTTGTGGATATGTTTTCTATTCTCTTGCATGTTGATTTTAATTTCGTATTTATTTTAGATCTATTATGTATTATGTGGAAACGGTTATATTCTTTGTTTCAAGTTTCCTTACACAACTTTCATGCTTGAAGTCGCTCCTATTATGGCCGATGCCTGGTGTGATTGATGTTGTCCATCGAATGTTGGGTTGTTTGTTTCAAGAGGCGATGCACCATTGGAAAGTGCAAGCAAATGTAGCGCAATGGTGACAGGTGTGGGGATAAAATTGAAAGAGGACACACTAGCAAATCAATGGGTGGTTGGGGTTTTGTTCTCTTAAGATTTGATTGTTGGGATTGATTCTATTCTAGAGTGTGCTTTTTTAGGCCATGGCTTCAATTATAGTGTTTTGCGAATGAGGAAAAAGGGAATGAGGTGGGAATGTCTTCCTTTTTGTGGGCCTTAGTGTGTAGACCAGAGGGCCTATAAGGAGGAAATTGCCAAAGCCTGGTTGCGGATGAAGGAAGAAATTCAACATTTTCAAGCAGATAATGGTTGCTGTGTAATAGGGTTTCTAGTGACTCCTCCGAGAAGGCGACTATGTGCTACTCTACGACGAAGATGGTTGGTGGTGCTAGTGGACTTGTCTTAAAAGTGAATTGTGGTGGGAAGTTTTTTGGTGTAAGGATGGTTTTTGTTTGCAGTGACAATGAAGTGTAGTTAAAGGAATTTTGATATAATAGGTGTGTTGCACACTTAAATGGTTTTGTTGTAAGGATGTTGGTGGGTGGATTGATGACAATGGGGAAGGATGACGTGAAGATGCTCGAAGGCGGTTTTTTTTGTAACCATGCTTTTTTGGATGTCGTAGGGGAATGGTTTGTTTTGAAGGGCTCGATAAGTAAAATGGATCCGGGTATGAAATGTTTAAACTAAATGTGGCTGGAAATGGAAAAACGATTATGGCAACAATTTTAGTAGATAGATAGTGCCCAGTTTGTGAGCAACGCGATGGAGTTGAGGGGAATTTGATGGATGTTCCGTAACTCAAATGTGACTGGAGAATGGTTTCTTGGATGCAACCTGATAGAATTGCTGGTTTTGTTAAAGATGTTTCTAGATGGCAAGTTGGACAATGGGTTCAATATGTCGAGTTTTGGGACCTTGATTATGTAATGATATGATTAGTGTGTGGGTCGGGTTAGTTGTTTTAGGCCTTAGTCAAGTTGACCAATTTTGTAAGCTCTCTATGTAATGTAATCTCCTTTATATTAATAAAATAATCTCTTATTACCAACTAAAAAAAAATGTCATTAAATAGTTAAATTCATATTAACAATAAATATAGCTTTGCGTCCTTAAAAATAGATAGTAGTCTAGTATTAGTCTTTATTTATTTATTGACATGCTAGCAAAAAGGGGGCATTGCATATTTCTCTAAGTTTTATAAGTATTGCACACGTTAAACACCCCAAACTTGCTTCCAACTTGAATATATTTTACTTTAATTACTTCTTTGAATGTCTTCTAGATAATCACGAGGGAGATGAAATTTGGCAAGGAAGCATAGACCAACCATTTAATAGAAATAAATATTTATGGTTGGTGTCATAATGATTGGCTAATTCTCTTAGGGCAAATTGGTTGAATGTAAAGGATTCTATTAGAGATGGTATTAAATCTTCAGTTGAGGATTTGGTTGTCCTTAAAGATCATATCATGTTCTCCATGTTTCAATAACCACTTACTTTTGTTGGGAACTCATTTTCTGCTCCTCTTCCCAACCCTCCTCTTTGGGTAGAGAATGTTGATAACATCCCTTACTAGAGTACTGACATTTAAAGGAGTAGGGGAGCAACTTTGGGTTATTAGAGATTTATCTTAGCCCCATGAGTGTAAGGCATAAGTTTCATTGGTATTCCTACATTCTTGGAGCTTGCCACAAACATGAAAAAATTCAAATAGGTTGTTATTGCTACAATGAAGCAGAATCCTAGATATATCTATGACATCATTGTCAAGGGCTCTTACACATGGGAGGAAGTTCTCGCTATCTTTTTTTCATCTTTTATTTGTCCATTGTGTGAAGTGTTGCACAAACGAGAGACTTCATGTTTGGCCTTTATATTCCATTTTAAAACATTCTAGACCATCTAACTATCTTAAGGCTAAAGTCCTTGTATGAAGAATCCTTATTTTAATGAGTTAAACATTTTATATATATAAACATTTTATATTCTATTCAAACTGCTTTTTTGGTTTGCATTCTTAGTTCTTGGTAACCTAATTGAATTGATGCCCTTTAGTAATACATGTTAGATCTTGAAGACATTCTTATACAACCTTTGCATAAATTAAACTAAAATCTTCTTTTACTCTATTTTGCTCGAAGGTTTTCAATGTAGAAACTTGTTTTTGGTGGGTGATTTCTTACATAACAGTTTATAAAAGAACGGATTCCATAAAATTATTTGAAGGCGATTTTTAGGGGACTAAACATTTATGTATGAAGATGTATGCACATGCCAAACTTGTATCTACATGTATGTTTGTGTAGGGAAATTCATATATGCGCTTTAAGACTTCTAAAATATTATGTATCGTAAGGATCTAAAATACAAGGCTACAAAAGTACATGGTATGTTAACACTGAATAATTAATAAGAGGAGAATGTATGTTGAATAGCTACAATGGCCACTTACTTTAGCAGAAGAAATAGGAAAGATTGAACTTACGAGGTACCCATTCTATTAGTTTGAACTATTTAACAATCCAAAATGTTTCCATAATGAGTATGGGAACCATTATGATTCCTTGTTTAGATAAGATAAGATAAAATTGAATTTTTAGTCCAACGAGATATCACATCGGTCTAAGGGACACCAAAACGTACAAGAAGGCAACAACCAATAGTGGGAGCACCAAATGTTGTTCGTGGAAAGAACAAACAAGAAAGCAAAACAACAAAACAAGAAAAGACTAAAATCTTCTTTATTCAAGAAGTACTCCACAACTAAAGAATATGCTTCGAGGCGAGCATCTTAGAGAACCAATGGAGATAGGGTGGTGCTGTGAAGAGTATTCTCTTCGAGGCCTTACAAATCTGGTGTGACCTGACGTAAGATCAAGCGATTGCTTCGTCTCTCGAGCAAGAGACCCAATTGTGAAGGAGGAGGTGATGAGCTGGTTTGAACTCTGTCTCAACGAGAATTGAAGCTGTAAAGTGTGATCATGGCAAGACGTCGCTGATCGGTGTCAATCTGATGGTTTGTTTGTAAGCGTAGCCGATGGGAGCCTTGTATAAAAGATCCCAAGGAGAAGCGAAGATCATGAGTTCAATAGCTAGTGAGGAATCGAGGGGGCATAATAATCTTGTCTTAGATATCCATGTAATGCTTAGCATAAAAAGTCATCCTTGGGCAAAGCCCCCTTGAACGGTTACTGCATGTCGTGATAATATACTGTCTATAGATGTTGATCTAGATGTGCTCATTCAATTCTTGTTGAGTAGGAAGGAGGTGAACGTGGGCAGCCAAAGAGAACTCAAACGGGGAAAGGTGGTCCATCGTGACCCCAATTGAGCCAAGAAGAGCATAGGCCTTGGTGAACCAATAGGGAGTGTTGTCAACAGGATCAACACTTGTCACCACCTCAGTAGAGCAATAGGCTCGACAAGGATATTTTGTGATGACCTTTTGTGGAGTTCGCAAAGCTCTAATCTTGATGGAGCAACCAATCCAAATCTATAATGGTCCCAAGCCAAAAAGGACAAGGTCCAAACTCGACCAAGATGATTCAGTGGGGAGTGGACCGATGAAATCTAATAATGCGCTGAAGGAGGGATTGAACTCTCTTGGTCAAAGCCCAATCAGACTCTGGGAGAGAGAGCTTACACACAATATAGCAATAGAGAATAGTCAACTGAACCAAGGAGTCTAAGAGGGACATGTTGGTTGTGGTATCCGAGAAGTGATGTTTGAAGCACTGTCTCTCATGCATGGACAGGAAACCAAGGCTGTTATTAACCCAAGGTTGCATCGCAAATCTAAAGTTGAAATAGGGTTAAGAGATCTTAACCCCCAGGTAAGTTTAGGAGGATGTGATCTCAATCTCCTTGTTGTGAAAGTAAAAGTGGAGATGCGAGGTCTTCAAGTAGTTGAAGACCATCACTTGAGTCTTTCTTAGGTTCAAAACTAATTGCCACAAGTTACAAAAGGAGCCCAACCCATCAAGAAGCAATTTGAGCCCTCTGGGAAAGAAGCCAAAAGAACCATATCGTCGACAAAAAGTAAAATGGAGATCAAAACCTAGTGGAAGTAGAAGCGCCCTAGGAAAGAAGCCAAAAGAACCATATCGTCGACAAAAAGAAAAATGGAGATCAAAACCTAGTGGAAGTAGTAGCCATCACCATGGAGTGAAAGGTCTAAGTGGAATGCCTTGAGCTTGTAAATGTAGATACCAAAAAGAGTGGGGGAGAGAGGGCAACTCTACTTGATCCCAATGGTGTTCTGAATAGGATTCGAAAATCCTTCTAGAGTCTTGCACTTGCCCACGCCACTCATATAACCTCATGATAGCCGCCAAGAGTCTCATAAACTCTAGTGTCCCCAAGTCTTTGAAAGAGAGTTGTCCAAGGAACAAAATTAAAGGCTTTGAGAAAGTTTAGAGAGCAATAGTAGAGTTTCGCTGAGTGGTGCCGAGTCTCCTCAATGATAGTCGATAGAGTCAGAATATGCTCCATGATTTGAAAATCTATACGAAAATCGACTCACCCCCTAGCTTGACAATGTTGATAGTTAAGCTCCTTAGCATAGTGACATAAAGTTCGACAAACATATGCCTAATTATAATGGTCTTGCAGTTGCAACTTACATAGTGTTATACATCATCTAGATAATATGCTGCGAGCAAGAGTCAGCTAAGCCAATGCGAACCACTTTGTGGCCCAAAATTGTAATACCAAGCTTGAAGAGTTCCACTTGGAATTGTTCCTCATATGTTGCTTTGGTACTGTTCATGCATCTAATTGCCTCAATGATGTTGGAGAACATGAAGAGATGGTAGCGAGGCAGTGGGTAGGGGGGAGGTGAGGTGGAGAGGGGATTGACTGGGGATCTCATAAAGAGTGGAGGTGTGATAAATAAGGGAGTTGCAGTCCATTTCAAAGGGGGAGGGGGTTGAGGGAATAAGGTGCACCAAAAAAACTTTGAAGACTGTATGAGAGAGGCTCAGAGAGATTTGCATTCTATTTTGAAGAACATTAGCTTCTTGTGATGAAGGTGATAGTAGGCAAACCTCAACTAGATGAAAGAAGGGGAATGGGAGGAGAAAGCTAAGTTAATCAAGAGGTGAAAGGACTTATAACCCTTGTCAAACCATTAATTCATGGAGCAACTACTCATACGCTTGGGGCTACGGGAGTGCGGTGAGGATTGGAGAGGAGGGTGGATTCCAACATTACGGTCTAAGGCGAATCAAACATGAAGGGGGCATCCCTAGTTAGTGAAGGAATCCTAGGGGAGTAGCTGTCTAAGGTGATACAAAGAGGTCATAGTCACTCTCAGTGAAGCAAAAGGAGGTGCAGGTGGGGAGATTTGCCTTAGGAGGGGTAGAGGGGTGAGAGGGGGAGGGGAGATCGTGAGGGTAAGTCTAAGATGGGCGTGATTGGCCAGGGGAAGACAAAAAATGATGAAGCGACTTATAGAGTAGATGTAGGAAGTACAAGAGAGAGCATAGTCAACTACACTTGTGCTGCCGCAATGAGGCTAGCAGGTGAAAAGACAGGAACTAGGAAAACAAGGAAGTCGATTCAGGACCACCAAGTCCGAGGACTCACATAACTGTAGGAGATGGTGACTGGACCTAGTGAGGGGTCCATGAGTATCCTTTGAGAAACATTGTAGGCCAAGGGTGCCTAGATTTGATCTAGCTGTACAACTCGAATGTGAACCATGCTTGTTGAGGAGGTTTGAAGGTCTTTGGTTTGTGCATTAACCTTTTCTAGAATGATGATGTGACCCATGGCCGAAAACTTGGTAATGTAATGTAGTTCCTCAAAAGGGTTGCCATTCATTGTGGAAAATAACACACTGCAATGAAGATGATCATGTTATGATAGATCTTAGTGGGAAGAGAGAAGAGCTTCCTCCTATCCCAAAGAATTGACAAATAACCAACAAGTGTGAAAATCTCGAGGAAAAGGGTGCCATCGTGCCCAGTGCATGCTCTATCAAGTGTAATATCTGTAAGACCTAGTGGATTATTGAGAAAGGAATACTCTATAGGGAAAGGAGCAAAGGAGGGTGGAGGAAGACCTTGAATCGACATAACACAATGTTGAATAAGAGTGCTTCAACATATGGTTCCAATGGCACATTGTTTAGAGAGCATCAAAACATATCATGCAAACTGATTTATCTAAATTTATCGTCTCTGGGAGCACTGAAAACTCTATACAAAATCATCATATTGGACATTGAGCAGGGCAGCTTTAAAATTTCATTTCTTAAAGTCACAAGTGTTGCTTGTGTTAGCAATGTGAATAATTCAAGGATGATTAGTCTTAAACATGCATACACACTCTTCTTTCCTTCCTAAGTTTATAGCTTCAAGTGCAAAAATAACAGCTATAATTTTAAATGGGGTGTTTGCATTACAATAGGGCATGTTTAGGTTTCAATAAGCGGCATGGGAGGGCTTGTGGCTCTTTTGCACACTTTTTTCTCTCATTTATTTTTGAAAGAATTGGCTTGTTATAAAACCACAATTTACAAAAGATGAAGCCTTGAAACCCTAGTGGTGGTGATTGGGATGTGGGGCTAGGTATCATGCCTCCACGTATCCTTGAGATTATGAAGTGCTTCCTTGTAATTTAATATTTAGTTGAAGGTGTTTTTGTCCCCCCTTTTGTAATTAGAGATTCCCCATATGCAAGTTTTAAGTGGAAAAGAGGGCTCAAGCTTCTCTAGTGCACAGTTGAAATAAGGATTTGAAATAAATTTTGTAGTTGTGATTAATGGATTTTTGAAAAGGTGGAAAAAAGTTGAACAATTATTTTGCAAGTGTTGAAGAGTAAAAAGGGAATTAAAGAATTGAAATTAGTGGAAGTTGGAATTTGAAGAATTAATTTGTTTATGTGGGGAAGTTAATTTATTGAAGAGGGATTGCTCATTGAATGCAAGTCTGCCATAAATATAATGAAACTATTGCTAGACTTGACAGAATATAGGATGGATATATAATTATAAAGAACCTTTTATGTGTTTTTGATAGCTCTATAATTTGAGTGGAATATGAGTAGGAGCAATCAAGGTTAGGAGTTGGTGAAGGGGATATCAAGGAAAATGGAATCTAGCACTTGTCACGATGGGGAATGAAGCATCTGTGCTATAAATGTAACAAATGGCTTCTTTGCATTTTCGTTGTGGTCTACTCTAGTTCACTTTGGGTTTTCTTAGGATGAACCTACAATCCTTTACACACTTAATGGATTATGAAGCACTTCCTTGTATACTTATATTTAGTTGAAGGCATTTGTGTCCTCCCTTTTGTAATCAAAGAGTCCCCATATGCAAGTAAATTAATGGATTTTTCAAGCATCCCTAGTGCATAGTTGAAATAAATTTTGTATTTGTGATTAATGGATGTTGGAAAAGATGGGAAAAAGTGTTGGAGAGTAAAAAGGGCATTAAAGAATATAAATTAGTGGAAATTGGAAACTTAAGAATTAATTTGGTTATGTGAAGTTAATTTATTGAAAAGTGATTGCTCATTGAATTGAAGTTTGCCAAAAATATAATAAAACTGTTGCAAGACTAGACATATTATATGATAGATGTATATATATAGAGAACCTTTTATGTGTTGTTTGACAGCCCTATAATTTGAGTGGAATATGAGTAGGAGCAATTAGGGTTGGGATTTGGCAAAGGGGGTAGCAAGGAAAATGAAATCTAGCACTTGTCATGATGGGGGAAATGAAGCATGTGTGATGTAAATGTAACAGATGGCTTATTTGCATTTTCGTTGTGGTCTAGTGTGGTTCACTTTAGGTTTGTTAGTTTTAGGTAGCTTGGACAGCTGTTCATCCATATGTGATTAATTAGCAAATATTTGTTAATTAATTGACTCCTAGAAGCAACTAGTAACCTATTGGTTAGGTTGTTTTAATCGAGAAGCAACTAGAAACTTCTTGGGTAGGTTGTTATCAAGAAGCAACTAGAGGAGCAGGTACAATGGGGGTAGAGATTGTGTACAATGGGGGGTTGTTCAACTACAATACATACCTACAAAGGAGTAGGTAGCCGACATTCTGACTAAGGCATCGGGGAAGGCACAATTCATCTTCTTTAGAGATAAGTTAGGTGTCATTCAAAACAACTTTTTTGCTAAGAGGGAGTGTTAGTTTTAGGTTGCTTGGACAGTTGTTCCTCCATATGTGATTAATTAGCAAATATTTGTTAATTAATTGACTCCTAGAAGTAACTAATAACCTATTGGTTAGGTTGTTTTAGTCAAGAAGCAACTAGAAAGTTCTTGGTTAGATTGTTATCAAGAAGCAACTAGAAACTTCTTGGTTAGGTTGTCTTGATCAAGAAGCAAGTAGAAACCTCTTGGTTAGGTAGTATAAAAGGGGGCCAAGGGAGACATTTGGAGAACAAAACAAAATAGAGAACAACAAGAGTTGTAGAAGCATTTGCAGTGTTAGCAAATGAGTTTGCAGTGATAGCAAACAATCTTGCAGTGTTAGCAAGGGCATAGTGATAGCGTTGGAGATAGCAGTGGGGTATATCTGCAGGAGAAATTATGAGGCTGTTTGAATTCTATCAGTGAGAGGAAAGGAATTTTGTATCTCTTGATTTGCTGAAGTTAATATATTTTCCATCTACAGAAC
Organism: Cupressus sempervirens; assembly: GCA_028749045.1. NCBI lineage: Eukaryota > Viridiplantae > Streptophyta > Pinopsida > Cupressales > Cupressaceae > Cupressus > Cupressus sempervirens. The sequence goes on from CM053790.1 coordinate 151,085,424, forward strand.
TGGTTTTCCCTTAGGGGTTTTTCCAGGGACAATTTGTCCAAAAATATTGTGTTCTTTGTGTTGTGACTTTCTTTCTGTATTTTATTCGTGAAGTTGTAGTTGTATTATTTTTCGATAGTAGCCGTGAATTATTTTTTCGGCAGTTTAATAATCATTTACGATAGGAGATTAATAATCAGTGACTGCAATAGGAATTTTCACAAGGTTTTCTTAGGATGAGCCTACAATCCTCTATACACTTCATATTTGACTCCAAATATGTGTTGTATTGTACCACTATTTAGGTTCAAATTAGGCTCGCATTTGATAGCAAACCCATAGATCCAACAACATAGATAGTTACTTTTTAGAGATTTGAACATTAGGTTTGCAACAATATAATAGGAGCATGTCAAGCGTCTTCCTTGTATTGAATATGTTTATGCAATTTGTGATTTTGACCATTATTTGATCCTCGTTGATGCAACTTGTTGTGAGGTTTTCACCCCATCACCTCGATGATTGGGAACCCCATCTTTTTTGTTTTGACAGTAGTTTAGATAGTTGCCTAAGGCTCAAAGAGTCGAGTTTGTGATCAGTTCAATCCTTTTAGGAAGTCATGTCTTGAAGGGTGAAAGAGAGCATCGAATTAGTAAGGCTTTGGAGTTAAAATCAAGATCACCACCAAGAGGCATAGAGTTAACATTGAGATCAACACCAAGAGGCATGGGGTTTTGATGAGAAATAAATAAAGGCACCATGGGGATGGATTTTGAGATCTAGGCGAATTTTGGGATTGACAAGTAAATCAATAAGAGGGAGATCATGGTTTCAAATTTGCAACCGAGTTTGAGAGTTGATGAACAAGGCTAAATGATGATTGAAAGGATCAATTTGATACAATTATAAGAAACAGCATGTGGAGTTTTTTGTAAAACTCACAAGGCGATTGTGCAACAATGGCGGAAATCAATTACAAACTAAGTGCTGTTTTTTTTTGTAAGGAGTTCAGAGGTTGGATTACGACCCTTTCGTATTCCAACTCAAAATTCAGTACAAGTTTGCACCCTTTGACTTAGGATGTTTTTCGTAAGTGAGGGTAGGTTTGGGAAGGCAAAAGGAGGTTGAACCTCTCAAGACACATGCAGATTAGACCCAACACTTTTGGGTGATGTGTCAAACAGTGAGAAAAATCAACCAAGGCAATCATAAAGAGAACTTGAAACCAAAAATGTTGAGAAAAAATATCAATTGAAATTATACTAGTGTGTAATGTCGAGATGAATCTTGAAGAAGGTTGCATGGGATTTAGAGTAGGCCAGAGTTCGACGTGCCCGCATTCACATGGGATTTAAATAAGGTTGGATTCCAACCTTGTCTTCTTCCCATTGCAAAAGACAACCAAAGTTTACACCATTCCATTAGGGTGAGATTTCATTTATTGGGCTGAAAACAAGTGAGTTTGAGGACACAAAAGTCAATCTGCGATGGATAGAATTAGACTTAAGGGGACTAAAGGGAAGACTTTAATTAATGAGTCCTCTCCAAAGAGTCGATCATAATCTGGGTTTCAATGAACTTGAGCCTCAAATAAAGCAAAATCTGGTCATGAAACGAAATTGGTTAAATTTTGAAAATGGTGTTTTGGCTGCATTTTTTTTGTACGGCATTGAGAGAAGTTTGAAATCTGACCTTTCCTCGTTCCCGTGGGATTGAGAGCAGGTTGGATTTTGACCATATCTCATTCCTAGGATTAGACCTTCAGGGTCCGTTTGGATTGTGGATTTGAGTGGGAATTGGAATTCAGTATCCTCAAAAATTCCTAATCCACTGTTTGGGTCTACTACAGTATAGGAATTGGAATTCAGGGAAATGTGGATTCGATATCCCCATTTGACCCCCAAAACAGGAATTCCGTCTCCCCTTAAAATACTTGTTATTTGGAATTCCCATTTTAATTCCAATTTTTTGAAAATGAGCATTTCAACTAAAGTGGAATTTAATTGGGTTTGACATCTAGATGCCCATTTGGGAGCACCTATTTTTGCACATATTTTTGAAATTTAATTGAGTTGTAATTGAGAGAGTGAGGAGTTTCAAGAAATGATACCCTTTGCATCTACTTTGGGCACCCTTTGGACGTCATTTTGTAAAAATTAGCAAGTGCCGCTTGAAGAAATTAGAAAGATTATTGCAGAAATTCGTACAAATACACTTTTTTTTAAATTGGGGAAAAAATTTCGACTATTGTTGCACCTGCTCATATGCCTGGATTAAATAAAATAACTAGTACTACACATATCTAATTTCTTTCTTTTTTTTTTCAATTTTTTCTTGAATTTTTATTTTGCAATGAACATCGACATTTTCGGCATGTTTGGAGTTGGAAGCACCATGAATAGGACTTTGAACAAATTGGAGATATGAATCACCTTTCTCACTGTAACTTTTATATTTGTATTTTGAACCAAACAGGCTTGGAATAACAAATTTCGAATATCAAATTTTTTTGGGTTTGAACCAAACAGTCCCTAATAAATTCTAGAAATGTAATATGGATTTCAAGTTCCAAAATCCCAAATCAAGGATTTTAGATTGCAATTCCTAAATCATATTCCAGCAACAAAACGGGCCCTCAAAGAAGTTTGCTCCTTTGTCTTGGACCATCTTCAGATCATCTAGGCTTTTCTTTTGATGATTAAAAGTAGATTCCCGAGGCAAAATGAATTTACCTCTGCACTCACAAGATCTGAAAGTTGCCAATTTGAAGAAAGGGAATCATTGTTGTAAGATGCCAAATCTGAGTCTGAAATGAATCTGACCTCTCATTCCAATGAGATTGGGACAAGGTTGGATTCTGACACCCTTACGTTCACATTCATAAGCAAATAAAATTGACTTCATTATTTTTTGCAGAAAGAAAATTCACCCAGTCCAAGTAATTCACCCCCTTTTATTTTGATTGGTTGCTCAAAGAGGTCAGCCAGCCCTAGAGAGACACCTCTTGGGTCTTTGACGCTTATGCATGAGAGGTCAGACCACTCCATTTAAACACCAAAATTAAATAAGCTGGGTGCTTAGGAAGATAGGCAGAGCAGGCCTCTAATTGCAACATTTTTCATCCATTGAAGGGTGAATATTAAGAAATTCTGGGAGGTGTTCATACAATCATCATAACTCCATTCAGCTGGGAACAAATAAGACTTCTTGGGACTCATAAGAACTTAAGTTCTATTTGGCACAAATCTGATTTTTCTTGACAAAATTCAGGGAGCACAGCCCATAAATTTGGTAACAGCAACTAGTGAGTAATCTTTGGTGAAAATATTGGACTTGGAGTCACTTAAATGATTTCAATAAGTTCAGATTTAGTCTAGCTTCATTGTTTTGACAAAAAAAAAAAATCTAATCTGAAGATAGTGGAGTTTATTTCTTTCCAAGTTCGGTTTGGGAATGTTAATTCCATAAGATTTTCGAAAAAGATTGTGATTGCAAAATTCTAATTTACCTTAATTATCTTGTACATGAAGGATGGCATAACTAAAGATTGCAAATGTGCTACGAAGGAAATGATACCCAAATCAGGCTTTTCTTCCAAGTGGAAGAGAATTGGCAATGCAAACGTCGGAGTAGTGAATATGATACAAGTTCAAGGCCGCATGATGAGAGGCAATCCTTTCAAGTTGGAAAAAATGATGACAAAGAATGGGATAGTACAGGTTGTTGCTTTCCCACCTCCAATTCAAATTTAATTTGATAATGGATTGTGCGAAACACTACAACCCAATAACCAAAACAGCTCAATATGTCGTGGATAAGAAGATATTGGCCACTCTCACAGAAAGAGAAATCAAGCTTTTCTTGAAAGTGGAATAGAATTGGCAATATAAACTTGGGACTAGTGAATATGATATAAGTTTGAGATTGCATGATGAGAGGCAATCCTTGCAAGTTGGCAAAAAGAATGACAAAGAATTGGATAGTACAGGCTGTAGCTTTCCCACCTACAATACAATGTCCCGAATTGATAATGGAGTGTGTCAAACACTGCAACCGAATGACCAAATCAGTTCGATATGCGCAAGGATAAGAAGATATTGGTCACCTTCATAGAAAGAGCAATCGAAGAGGCATTTGACATTCCACACCATAAGGTGGCTATTTATGCTACGAAGGACGAGGCCTTGATATATTATGATAGTAAACCAAATAGCAGTTCAATTGTGATTAGTGCTGATTGGGTAAAAGAAGCAAGGAAGCGTATTAGAAAATTGCCAAGGTTAATCATTTCAGATTTCTAAGAAGACCTTGATTTTCTCATTGTTAGGCTAATCAGGGTAATGGTAATTCCTCCAGGGAGTGTTTTTAAGCCATGGCTGTTTTACTTTATGGAGAAAATTTCAAGTGGAGAGGTAATGTTTGATTGGGCCAAAATCACCAACAACAACCTTAGACCTTCAATTGGGGATGCTAAATGATTGAAAGGCATTTTACATGGGATTATACTTGTTCTATATGATAGCAATGATGTTCAAATATTTAGCGTTGAGATACTTGGGTTAAGTTGGGAGAAGCACAAGACAATACTGGGCATACAAATGCTATACACATTTGCATCTCTTCAAGAATAAACACTTAAAGATATTTAAGGATGCATTTGCCATGAAGATTGTGAGGATTTTGCAGAAGGCTACCTACAAAAGATTTTTGTTGAAGTAGAGAAATTTATCAAGAAGTATGGTTCATGGTACATCTAATTTCCAAAATTTACACATATTACTGTGGTGAGGATTACATGTCCCAAAAGGTGGTTGAGGTATCTGACTAACAAGCTAGTATTGATGGAGGTGGAAAGACAGTTGCAAGCATATGATAAGTTCCAAAAGCTGTAATGTCCCCTTTTTTTGGGACATTTGAAAATTAATTGCCCAACACTATTTATATTGATACTGCCTTTTGAGGACTTAATACAAGTTATTTAAGTCAATTTAATAATTAAAAGAAGGAGTTAATAAGAGATGAACTAGTAAAAGGATAAGGATTGTCTTCAAAAATGAAGAGTCAAGCAGAGGGATATTAAAAGTTCCCAAGTTGTGTTTAAAAAAGGGTAGGAGCTCATTTCAAGATATGCTTGGATATTTGTTGATTATTTTGATTTGGATATTGAGCTTTCTCGGAGATTCAAATGGAAGCTTTAGCTTTCGGCCCTCTTGGAGGACGAAAACTCATAAGACGGAAGACAGTGGATGAAAATCCATCGTAGTGGAGGCGTCATTTTTGGTGTCTCACTTGTGCTTACTTGTATCTTTGATTTTCAGTACATCCAATCCAACTGTATTTATGTTTGTAAGATTGCTTTTTTGTGCTAATAAGAGTTATTGTATTGCTGTAATTACATTGGTATCAGAGCAATAAAATCCTGACATCCTGTGGAGTTATATCAGAGCATCAAGGTGTTTACAACTCTGTATAGTTTCACATGGTGTGAGGAATAGAAATATTTTATTCAGTGTATACAAGATATAGTGTCTAGACATTTGTGATAGGATATCAAGTTCGAACGTTAGTTTTTGTATAGGAAAGGTTTTGCAGTGGAGTTATTTCTATTCCTTTGTTGCGTGCATGAATCATGTGAACTACATATTGCAAAAATTAAAACCTTGGGCTTCAAGATACATAATCCACATTATAAAATAATGGCGTGTCATGAATATTGATATATGTTTGCCATTTGCGTATAGTTCGAGATTGAAATATTGAATAATCTCATTATTATGGTGGTTTTAGATGTATGGTTATCGTGCTAGATATATGTGGTTGCTTGCCACGAATATTGATTGTGGTTTTAACTTGCTCGATACATATGATTCTCATTGCCATCAATTACAGAAGCATTCAAATTTTGCTCGCTGAAGACTTCTCAAGAAGAATATAAGACTTTACAAAATATTTCTTGCTGTGAACTTGTGAATCAAGCTGTCGGAGAAGACATTGGGACAACTTTCATTGCTGCTACTAAATTACAACAATAGCTCTCCTTCCAAGTGCATCTAACTTGATATATTTGTCGTGTTGAGAAACATCGAGTTGGTGGGCATCAATATTCATAGCTGCCATGAAAAGTTCAGGCAAAATCAAATGATTTTTCGGATAACTGGGCACCTATTATTGTGAAGTCTTTAATAAAATTCAATATTTGTTGTTCATAGTATTGGACGTTCATCACTTGCTTCCATTAAAGTTGAAACAATAAATTCTTTGGCAAAAGGAATCAACAGTTTGCAGAAGACTAAGAATGGGTTGTATATGCCATCAATATGGGTTGTTGCGCCTTTAATTTGTTAAGTAACATGGATCGTTTTTTGCAAATATACTAACACTGCCAATTTGATTGATGTTTCTTTTAAATGCAAATTTGAAGACTAATAAATATGAGAGGAGGAGACATGTCTCTTAGTTAATGATCATTAGTTAATATATTAATAATATAAATAACCATATGTATAACTCATCTTTAAGCATATATGTAATATGTTATTATATTATTATATAATAATATATAATGTAGAATATATATAATATATATTATATATAAAAGATATTTATCTTAAAGATGATTTACCAACAGCAAGGTATCTTATGATAAAATCAATCCAACAGAAGCTACAACCTTAACACTCCCTCTTAGCTAGGGAGGATTTATAGAACACATTATGCTTTCTAGAATAAGAAGAGTTATCATCTCAGTATGATATTCAATTCACTATAAGGCTACATTTCTCACCTTTCATAACGCACAGTTGAAGCAATTTCCATAACTTTAAAAACACCACCTTAAGTGTGGTCTATATGTTTTTCGACAAGATCCGACCCAAAGAACTATAACAAGTTGGTTATCATGGTGTCTGACAAAATTCGGCTCAAAGAACCATGATAATAGGTCTACCATTTATAAGATCGTTGCCTTACTATGGTTACCTTTTGTCTGTTCGTTATAATGATTTCCAACACTTTGGGACAACAATTTAATGAAGTTTGTCATGATAACAAGTCTACCATTTATAAGATCATCGTCTTATAATGGTTACATTCTGTTTATATATGTCAATGGAAGATTGTCACCTTTCATTGCATATCATAACAACATCATGTAGTAACTTACATGATATCCACCATGAACCATCATAGTTGCTACTAAAGGGTGGAACAAAGATTTTCACCTCAGACTTCTCTCTTATAGAGGAGAGCACATTATAAAGAATTTCACTTAGAACTTCTCATAGAGAAGATATCATCCACAAGGGATTGTATCTCAATATTTCTCCTTCTGTACAATGATTCTGGGAAGTCAAGTACTATAGTTGCTTCGGTAGAAACTCTCTCCACCCAAGGATGCCTATCAAACTCACTCTGAATATCAAACTCACTCTGAATTTTATATCAATCTTTTGATTTTCTAGTGATAAGTCAATACTTCCTCATGATGCACTCAAGATTAGGCCCAACAAAATCATGTAATCATAGACATGTATTTCTAAACTCCCTCTTCTAAGCTCCTGCGTTGCCTTCGAAGAAGTGTCATACTCCCTCTTAATGTAGAAGGATACGCATAATCTCAATCATTAAAGATATTCACTTCAAGATTGTCACTTTATCATGCTCATCAAATGACTAATGAATTCTCATCTACACAATATTTGGTAGCATGTGTAAAGTACCGACCTTCTTTTCTCGTAAGAATATCCTTAGACGAGTACTTATTTGCCCATGAGTGTCATGGAACATCTCCTTACTAAAGATGGTTCAAGTGGGAATGAAACATTGGTTATTATTCCGCCCCCCCCCCCCCCCCCCCCAACAATGTAAAATTCCCACTCTTATATCTTTGAACATTTTTGCATCCATTGAAGCTCCAAACATTCATTAAGTTTTATAGTAGAAGCAAACATGTCCTTTCATTTTCTTAAACTTGTTTACGATACGCCGATGTCTTGATTGAGTATAAACGTGCCACGTGAATGAATCTATAACTCATACATCGATTTTTATTCATCAAGGAGAGACTCGTAGATGGTTTAGATGAATTCTTTAAAGTTTCATTAACCTCAATTTACTCCCTCTCTTTAAAGGTTGTCTGAAATGTCAATCTCCCTTTGAATCTCAAAATTCTTGCAAGAACATTCTCAAAGGAAAAGATCAAAGAAAATAATTTTTATAGTACATATAGAAATATGAATAAGAGAGAGACTACAAAATAAATGAGGTAGTTTGCAAAATGTGATAATTTGTAAATACTTATCTCTCACATCTTGAACTCAAAGTGATTATCTTCCTTCTATTAGATGACAATATTAGTAACTCAAAATACTACTAATAAATTATATTATTTAACATATTTATACTTACCTTGTTAGTAGTCCCCACTGTTTCCTTCACAATAGAGACTTACTATATTATTTCTTTTTCAAATATTTAATAATTTCTTACTATAATCTCATGGGTCGATGACCTTTTGATAGTGTGGATGCCTATACCCAATAACCGTTGGTATTTTGTGCGAAGAATATGCCTTGTTTAATTTTGACACCACATGGTCAATATTCCATCCTTTCAATATAAATAGGCCTAAATCAAATTTTACTTACCTCACCTACTTGTATGTGGAGTTGATGGCAGTGTGTGTACTTTCCACGTAGTTGCTGTGATATCGTGGATGAACGTGAATGCTGCTATGGTTTGATTCTCGACCAATGGCATCGCGGGTGGCGCTTAGTATTATAACTAATGTATTCTTTTGTTGACGTGTACTATTTGTGATGTTCTCTGCAGATTATTACTTCGTTCCTTGTTTGACATCATAGCAATTCAGTTGCCACTTATATAATATTTGTTTTCCTTGCTATTGATTCTCACTCGCCCATCACAATTTATATTATATCTATTCCTTTTAACCTTGTTTGGTCTATGCTGCCATTTGCCTTCTGCTATGTCATATCTTTCACTTCATTATTTGTTGCAATATATATTTGTTTTGTTCTCCATTGGTGGTGATTGGAAGATGATGATTGTAGTAAAGGACAACATCTATCTTACACGTGTCCTCCATTAAGCCGTTGGGAGTACTATACATGTCTGCTCCTATATATATTATTTCCCATGCTACTCCATTATTCTTTTCGATCACATGGGTATTGCTTATATATATATATATATATATATATTTCTATTTGATCAATTCCAAGACCATTATATAATTATCCATGACAAGATGGTTAATTGTGTTTTAGGAATCTTTTTACATGTTTATCCTTTTATCTTCCGTAGGATGTAGTGTTGGCATTGTCTTTTATTTAATTTTTATGTTCGCGGATAATGACTTTATCCAATTTTTTTTTTTTTTACGCACAACAGAGGTTACATGTCCTTACAGTAGACAACAAAAAATAATGTCCTTCAATTGAACCAAAAATCATACGCCACTCTTCTCCAAATTCAATTGACGGAAACAACACTAGCTCCTTATTCTTGCTTCTAGGTGCGATAGAGCTGTGGACTCCGCAACGCATAATGTATGCCCTTCATTTGTGATTTGTCACAGAATGTAGAATGGCAGATATGCACTAGAATCTAGCTTCCAATTTGTTGATGCGAGTTTTGTGTCACTACATAACATATTAGTAATTGGATGCTTGATACAGAATATCAAATACACAATTCCTCTCTTGAAAAGTTCTCTCATGGGACATGAGTATAACTCCAATGTTCCTTACACCGTTGGATACTCGCTCAGTTTTATCAATGTGATTTGCTGGTAATCACGTAGGCGGCCTTACGTTTTCTTGTTTGAGAAAAATTTGGATCTTGGTGAGAAAATGGAGATGGTGGTTCGGTGTGAATGCTAGTTGATGGCGCGATGATGGCAATGTAGGGTGAATGGCGATGGAAGGTGAGAATGCCGATGTTTTGGTTTACTTCTCTAACTAACCTCTTCTAAGCATGAAATTTGGCTGCTCAACTACTCCTACTCCTAAGAATGGAAGGTTAGCAGATGGACGGGGATCGAATCTGATGAAGGCTAACCAGCGGCCCTACCTCCATAGATGCAACGCTTCAAAGGAAACTAAACTAGATCACCACACCAAGCCTCCCAACCAGCCGCTAGGATGCTAGTGGCCTAGTGTTGACCCCTATCAAACATCTACCAAAGCTACCATGCAACTATCCATTTTATTTTACTCTTACTCTAACAACTTGAAATGAAATTGCTTCAACTTGAAAAGAAAATTTAACTATGTGGAAGTAGAAAACATGCAATAACACCCAATGTTCTTAGTCAACATGCAATGAAAAAGAGAGCACTTTGGTATTATTTTCGCAACAATTTCTCCAACCCCCCTTTTACAAATGAGAGCCAATGGCCTTATATAGAGGTCCAAAATACAATGGACGGTAGAGATCAAAACAAGATCGACGATCCAGATTGGATCCAAAAACCCTAATTAGGGTTGCCACCCCATCGGCCAATGAGAAGAGGCCACCTCATCAATGGACCAATGAAAAAAGTGCAAAAGTGGCAACCAATGAGAAGGCACCAAAATGGTGGCCAATCAGAAACAAACACTTGTCCTATTCTAGAAGAAAGAGAAAGTTGCCACTTGGGCTTACATAAGATGATCTTCTAATATAATTCTTCCTTTTTCTTTTGTTCTTTTAGCTAAGGCAATGAACTTAGCTAGCCTTTTGTTAACTTCTTCCATAGGCGGACAAGGTGTGTGCTTCGCTCGGAGTTCTGCTGACTTTGCCACGCTGTTTGCTGCTTGTAGTATCCTTTCGTGATCCTTCTCATATTCCTTTGCAAACCCAATAAAAGCATTGAGTGAGGAAAGGGTGTTCAGATGTTTCCTTTTGACGGCAGCCTTTCCTAACTCATCCAATCTCGATCCAAATCCTGTCTCACTGACATCCTCCTCTCTAATACCCTCAAAATCAAGCGCCACCCCAACGTCGCCCATCATGGTCGAAATGGAAGTGTCGACGCTTGGGCCGTGTTGTGCAATCTCATCATGAATTTCTTCAAGTGTTCTGAATCTGGTAGTCAATGCGACATACCAAGATTCAACTATGCTCAATCCTCTCTCATCAACCAACCGGGCTCTTTCCAAATATGCCTCCGGTAGCCTAATGAACGCCTGCAGCCTAGGAATAACCAAATCCTTGATGGGAAGAAAATTCTTCCATTCCTCTTCAAATAATTTGAATTTGTTTCTAACAATCACCAATGATTGGAATGTTGAGATGAAGGAGGGTAAGAAATTTCGCCCATCTTGGATTGTATCATAGATCCAACCCCTTACTTCATGTAACTGAGCTGATACCTCTTCTGAATTGCTCCCGCTGTCTTGAGGAAGGGCTGCCTGATGCAGCTGTTGGATTGGCTGGCAATCTCTCCAATATTTGTTTTCGGCCTCCAACTTACTATCCTTTCGTTTGCCTTCCTCAATCTTTCTCTGATTGATGCTATGCCTTCCTGAACCTCCTCACATTCCATATCATCTGTATTTCTTCCCAAATTATGTTCTACTATTTCGTACTCCTGGGCTGCAATCTCATCCGCTGCCTTATTGACTGTTGGTATAGCAATCTGAACCCTTCGGTGACCATCACTGTCGCTTCTGATTACCCTTGCCACCGTATTTGCCATTTGTTTTTGGTTCTCGCTATCATCCTTTTCTATTAGTCCTTGGATATCATCAACTGCGTGAGCCATTACCACCTCGCCTCTCAGCATAAGCATTTGCCTTAACCATAGTGGTGCAGTGCATCTCCCCAAATCCGGATTCGGTTCGACCAACAAAGCATCACCAACGGCCTTAGACGCCTGACTTATCTCTTCAATATCAATCGGCCCATCTTCTTCTCTACTAGTTTCTGCCATATTTCCTTGCTGGTTCTCCGAGAGAGGGGAGTACTCCGTACTTTCACTGTAGCCACTTGATTCCGAATCAGAGCTCACCTCCACTGCGGCCCCTTTATCACTCGAATTGACCTCTTGGCTTCTAGCCTTAGTTATACTCTCCCTTGATGGCGCTGCCCGCTGTCTCTTGGCTGGAGGCTCCGAACGTTCTTGGCTTTTCTCTACCTCCAAAGCCCTCTTCTTGCTATTTCTAACTGTCTCCGATTGCCGACCACTTCCTTCACCCTTCTGTCCGATTGATTCTACTAGACCTTCCTTCGGTTTCATCATCTCATAAGTAAGGAGAACCTTTTGTCTTTGTAGCTTTCTCAACTTGGCATTATACCACGACTCGGTATGCAAATCTACTGTCCTTGTGACTGCCTCCAAGGAAGGATCTTGATGATCGTCCCAATCCACTGGATTCAACTCTGTTCCAACTACTGTCTCATAGTCTTCTCTCAACACACTACGATCATCCTCCAATTGATCGGGAATATCAAGGCCTCTCCATCTGATATCTCTCATCATGTTCACCGACAATCTCGAGAAAGCTAGCTTTCTCACGTGAAAATCATCCTTTGCATTGGCCCAAAAGTCCTCTATAGTGGGAACATGCTTAAATTTGCTTCCATGAGATGCCTTGATAAGACCAACAGGGTCGAATCCTTGCCTTGCTCTGTACCATCCTAGATGATACCACTCCAATTCCTTTTCCGCAGCCTCAAAGGCGGCCCGATTTGGGCAACTATCATTGCCAATTATAATTGAGAAGGAAACGCCTGTTTTCCCCTCATTCCTCATTACTCTATCATAGTGCTCAAGCTGCCTAGCCAATTCCATCAAAACTACCTTGTCGGGCGGGTATCTTGGAAGCCTCTTGGGACAAACTGTACTTCCTGCCACTCTAATGTATGTGAATTGCGGGAATTGGATGAACCAACTCCCAAACTTCTTAATCCTTGCTTCTGCTTCCAATGAAAGTCTCTTAGCAGGCGCCCCTTGTAATACCCTTACTGTCTTCATGGCGAATGCATCGCAAAACATCTTGTAATCCTTGTTATTGTGCAAATGAAGCTGCGGATAGCATTCATGCACCAAATATTGCCCCGGCCCATTACCAATCTCTCCTAAGGCCCTAAGTCCCGGACTCTCATACAATCTAACAATTAAGTAAAACAGATAGGATCCCATGTAGAATTGCCTTTGGTTTTGAACTGTTCTAAGTTGCAATTCTAAATTTTCACTTATGATCCTAGCCCAATCAAATTTTCCTTTTCCCTTTTCAATTTCATCAATGAAGAAGTACATCTAGTTTTCGAATTGCATAGCTTGAGCTAGGCCCATGATCCGGCTGAGAAGAACAATGAGATCGCCATATTCCGGCTTGAAATCTGCCACTGTAAGCCTTGTTGATTTGTTAACTCCTTTCCTTCCTTCGTGTATCCAATTCCGCTTTAGATGTGAGAAGTAGGCCTCTTGGTTACCTTGAAATGATTTGGCCGCTTGATCCACCATTACAACTGTCATGCCCTTGCTCTGAGGAATATTAAATGTCTCTTCAATTGCTTGTTCGCCAATGTTGGCCAACACTCTCTTCCCTTCGCCAAAAATGATGGATTTACTGTCTAGATCAAATCTGGATGCACACTCCATAATCAATTCCGGACAAGGCAAAGTAGGAGGAAAAGCTGCTGCATGTACAATTCCGCTCTTGTATATCCTCTTTGCCAAGGGGGATTGTCCTTCCTTTAGTCTGTCCCTCATCCGTATCATGTCCACTGTAGCGATATTAGTATCGGTTATTTTCTTCATTTTCGAGAAGAAGGAAGTTTTGGGCGTCATATCCTCTTTGTCTTTCTTAGCGTTTGCCCGCTTGGGATTCTTACTTGCACTATCATCCTCCATGCTCGTCGCCCTATTACGGGATGGTAGAGTGGTGGACCAAAAGGCAAGAAGAACCAAGTAGTGCAATTCTTAGAAAAGAGCGAAAGAATGGATGTCAGCTTAAGCACTCCTTGCAACTCTAGATGATGACTTTCACCTTAACTAATAATCTTACAGCAACTTTTCGGAACTCGGGATATGACATCAAAGAATTACAAATCCCTTTGCAAATTAGAAAACAAAGCCTCTAAGCTTATCCAACACTTGCCTTCTATGCAAAAATCAAACTTTCATATGTATCTCTTCTCCCAACAAAATTGCCCAAATCTGATATAAAAATTGCAGCCCCTCTAGAAAATCAGAATTTTGTCTTCCACAAATTTCGGCCCCCACAAAATTCGGCTCCCACAAAATTCGGCTAAGCATGAAAAAAAAATCTGCCCTTCCACAAAATCCGCCCAAGCAAAGAAGGAGCAAAATCTGTAAAATCTGCCACCTACGGCACAAATCGCAGCCCACAAAGTGGAGCAAAAATCCCCAAAAACGCAAAAAATTTGGCCCTTAGACAAATCGCCCAACAATGGCAATGGAGAAATTGCCCAAAAATCGCCAAAAAACTGCCTTACACCAATTTCGCCCAAGTTTGGAAATCTGCCCTTGCTTCAAATTCGCCCAAGCATGAGGAGCAAATGAATTGATGAAAATGAAATGGGAGGGGACTCCCTTTATAGCAGCTTTCACCTTCCTCCTAGGCTGGCCGACTTGGTCCTATAGAGGAAAAAAAAAAACACAAAATTAAAGCTAAGTTAGTGGCCCACTTTAAATACTTTGCTAAAATTTTAATTTTCTAAAATGAAAACTGCACTTTTAATTTACTAATTAACCACAAATTGCAAAATGAAATTGAATGGTGCCTTGGGGATGTTAAAAATTTCTATTTAATGAGGGTTTGCTAATTAATACATCCTTGAAGTTGAATTTTGGCTAACCAAAAGCCATTTCTTAATATTAATTTACCAATTTCATTAAATACCAAAAGCTTTCAAGGCAAATTTAATCTATTAAAGCCAATTTTTGCAATTTTCCTCTAAATCGATTTTGCTAAATAATTAAAATTTTATGACAAAAAATAAAATTGCCTCTAGAGTAAAAATCGATTTTGCAATTTAACTTCATCTTACAAAATTAAATTCTATTTCACCAAAAAAAATAAGATTTTCCAAGAACCTAAATCTAACGAAAAATTTCCTTATTTGAAAATCATTCAAATTTACAATTAAATCCAAATTTTCAAAAGAAATCGTCTAAGTACAAAATTCACAATCTTATCCTGCCAAGTAGAAATCAATTTTGAACTTATTCGGCGTAAGGATAGAATTGATAGCTCTGGAAAATCAAGTTGAAACCGGGTGAAAAATACATCTAACCCTCTCCACTGGCCCTAAAGGCGATTAAAAAGGGGGTCCCCAAGAATTTGGGGCGATGTGTGAAAACCTCACAACACAATTTTAGGTGATTTTGTTTAATTCATATACAAATGTTAGTTTTTTGTACAGGAAGAGTAGTGGGTGATATTTTCTCATTCATTTCACACATTCACGGGTCCACTCAAAAATAGTGGAAGCATTCTGATTTGATAGAAAAATGACAACTTTCTTCCAACCCTTGTTTTAATTTCGTTGAGACTCGGCTTATAGAACATCGAAATAGGTCTAGTTTAGAGATCTGCAATTGCATTCCCACCTACTAACCGTAAGTAATTCCTTCTACCTCACTTGACTCCATTGCCTCTCCTCATTTGACCAATTCAATTTTATTAATTGTCTTTAAATTTCTTACGGCATCTATCATTGCATTTGCAGCCTTGCTCTGCTACCATGTTAAGTAACATGGATCGTTTTCTGCAAATGTACTAACATTACCAATTTGATTGATGTCTTCCAAATGCAGATTTGAAGATTCATAAATATGAGAGGATGATACATGTCTCATGAAGAGACATGTTTCTAAGTTAGTCATCATTAGTTAATATATTAATAATATAAATCACCATATGTATAACTCATCTTTAAGCATATGTTGTATGTTATTATATTATTATATATTAATATATAATATATTATTATATTATTATATAATGTATAATATATATTATATTACATATATAATTTATATATTATATCTATAAGATATTTATCTTAAAGATGATTTACCATCAACAAGGTATCTCATGATGAAATCAATTTGACAGAAGCTGCAACCTTAACAATCCTTGTTGTGAAGGTTTCAATGTTTCTGGTGTATGAAGGATTGTAGTCTTTTATACACACCAAATTGTTTCTTGTGAATAATCATTTTCAGGATTCTACTCGTGCATTGAGATTTGCATAGAGATTGATGACATTTGTGCATTGATTCTAGAGGGAAGATAGTTAAGGAGAAGCCCATGTTGAAGATGGAGTAGCATTTCTATGATAGGGACGATAGTTGAAGAATGAGGTTGATTTGTGGGAAGCCAAATGGCACAAGGGGAGCAAAGAAACGTCAACTCTTCTCTTTCATTCGTGTCTTCTACGTAGGTAACCGGCCCAACCTAAAGTCCTAAACCACCATAGTAATGCCAAAACATGGACGTGTCGTGCAATTGAGAGTGGTTACGTTTGCAAAGTATAAATGCTGGATTAAAACTTTAGCTTGTGCTAAATAATTGTGTATCTTGGCCATTAATTGGCGAAGACTATTTATTTTGGCCTTCGAATGCAAAAGTGGCAGGACATAGAAGAAGTAGCGGGGTAATTAATATTGAGGAAAAATATCAGAAGTGGAATATAGCTTGAATCGTTGATGTCAAATTTGTCTAGTTATAATTTTGCCATTTTAAGAGAGACAAGAAACGGTTAGTAACGTTGATGAGTTTGGGAAAATATTCCTCAAGATTTCTTTCGTTACTGGGCAACTGTTCGTCATCAGAAACATCATTTGATTGAGCAGAGACTATACACATACCCTATATAATTTACTGACTGGAGATAATTATTGTGGAACGATAATATAAGATAATTGTGTGAATCATTCAAGGCTTTGCATCGGGCATTATAGTTCACCGAAGTGAATTTGATGTGATTCGTAGAATTCTAGCAGCAGAGAAGTCAACACAGTCAAGGCAGGAGATTGGATCTTTAACTGTTAACAATGCACATAGTTAGTAAGCAGAAATATTGTACAATTACTGCTGGTTCCCAGTATAATATCAGCTTCAACACAATACTTGTTGCTGCTAAATCCACGATTGAATCCTCTGCAAAATATTATTCCTCATTTTTCAGTCTGAAGCAAATATATGCCTCAACGATCAACACAGGTCTGGTGTATTCAGTGGTCACCTCTCCATTGTATTCCACGATGGATATATAATAAGTTCTGACACTAACAGTAAAAAATCTTAAAAAATACAGGCAGATGCAAATGAAGTAATTCTGGAAGACAATTCTCTAGGCTAAAAATTAGAGAAGGCTGTTCCAGTTGCATTTCTTATTTGTATCTTGGGTTATTGTGGGTTGAAGATTGATTGTTGTGCTCATAAAAGGATTTAATGGTAAATGGCTAGGCACAGTGATTTTACAACCTTTCGTATTCAATACGATTTATAAATTTGTTGGGAATTGTGACATTTGGATTAATCTGGGCGCCGAAAGGTTCATGCTGGGTTGAACCATAGATATCACACAAAGAAATTCGCCTGATTTAGAACAGAGGAAGCAGAAACCTATCTTGCTATTCTTTGGGAACTTGATTATTGGCATTAGAGAGCAGAACAAAGGGTTATGTACAGAAATTTTCTTTGGAAACAGGGGTAAAATTTAGTGCATCAGAATTGGCAGAGGCAAAAATCCAATTTGAAAAATGGAAAATCTGAAAAATCAAGTGTTTTCTTCAGAAATAATGACACCTTTAATGGTGAACAGCTGAGAGACCCACAGAAAGAAAAGAAATTGGGAAATTGGCTATATGTGACTCAATCACAATTAAACTCCATGGATTCATTAGAAGCCATTCTTTCGAACTTGGAGATGATGGAAATATTTCTGATCGAAGTAGAACAGGCAGATTGTAGGCTCCTGAATTGGGCTTTACACCCTTCATTGGTAACCTTGGTTGAGCCCAGGTTTATCGAGCATCCAGACAAACATGTCAGTCTTGCAATTGTCTTATCTCTCAGTGAGATTATGCGAATAACAGCTCCTATAGAAGCCTATAACGATGATGTGTTGAGGTAAGTTTTGCAGCTGCGTGTGAAAAACCTAGAAGGATTACATGATGACAAAGACCCTGCTTTTTCCAAGAGAGTTAAGATTCTAGATATTATGGTGGAGAAGAGAATCATTTTCATTATGATTGCTCTTAAATGCAACAATTTTATTTTTCAGCTGTTATTTTGCTTCTTGTTTGGAATTGGGAAGCACCATTCAGTAAAAGTAAAAGGTTGCATGCACACCATTATATCCTCAATTTTTGATGTAGATGTTAAAATCTGCAAGATGTTGCAGTCAACCTTGTTGGCTTGTTGGAGGGAACATAAATATTGCAAAGGATTGTTCAAGTTGATGCTCTCATTAGTGGCCTTCAAGCATGTGGAGGAAGTAATTAAGCATAGAATCAACAAATTTCAAGATCGTATGATGGATAATGAGCTGATTTCCATGGTTTTATCGGTTTACTTTCCTCTAAGTCCAAGTAAGATTGCGAAAATCCTCCACAAATTATAAGTGAGAATGGAATAATAGATATTGAAGATTCTCTTCAAGAAGGCAAAGATCCACTCCCAAATGTAAGGACAAACAAAGACTTTCTATAGCATAAGGTCAAGACCGAGAGGTGGAAACTCATGGAAACAAAAACAATTAAATAAGGAACCATACATGGAATTGGGAGAGTGTACAACACCTACTTGGTTGAGAGAGATGCCATAAGCAAAGGAAGTAGTTAATATCAAACTTGTGGAAGACATTTAAAAATCGTAGAGAATCTTGAGAAGGAAAAAGAAAGCGGATCAACAAGAAGATTAGCAAAGGTTATTAAGGACTATTCTGTATCTCACAAGATACAAATTGACATTCCAATAGGAGAAAAAAAATAGAAAATGTCCTTTCTCAAGATTGTGATATCATTGAGCATGATACAAAAGCTACAACAAAGAAGTAGGAATTTGAGGATGCTATTGGTGTGTTCTTGTACCTATTAAGTTCTTCTCCTAAGCTCTACGAACACATGGTGTTTAAGTCTAGTTAGGGACCGCATAGGAACATTTCCACATTTTAGGGGATTTATCATTTCATCATTTTTCCAGTTTAAGTGAAATTTCCACGTTTAGTGGATGTATCACACTATCAACTTTCTACCTTAGGTGAGTATAAGTTATCACTTTATATATCATGTCATAAGATTAAAACACTTTCATAATCTCATACCTTCCTATTTCTCAACTTGGCCTATTTGTGTGAGGAGTCTCCTATATATATTCATTCTATTGAACTAAGATATTGCATTCTTTATGAAAATACAATTTATTATCTTATTACTGATCTTCTCTTGTTATTGTGCTTTCCATTAGGCGTCTAGAACTTGGTGGGCTATCTTCATAGTGAAAACTTACATGGTATTAGAGCTTGTTAACGTTGAAGATTCATCATTAATGTCATGGATAAAGATAATGCTAGCCAATCATGTTGAAGACTGATGACTAGTGAAAAGAGATTACTAAAATAGCTATTTCATTGAGAGTTACGTAAAAAGAGCAACAATAAAATCAGAATGACCAATCTTCCTTGATATAAATTTATTTATATTGCATGAGACAAATTCAAGTCGATAAAAGACTACTGCAACAAAGTGGCAAGTTTACTTCTGTAAAAGAGGCAACTTTGCCACTTATGTTAATTATAAGCAATGGACAATAAAAAAGTGGCTTGATTAAGGAAAAGCTAAGTTACACTAGTTCACCTCCTCTCAGTTTGGACTGACCTTAGTATGAATTGGTACCAAGATTAGGTACAATTTGTAGTTTGGTCTGGCTAGGGTTCGTTTTTGAGTAACCTTATTTGAACAAGAAGCAAGGACGAACAAACTTGGGCAAATTTGTCTAGCCATATTGAACCACAGACAAACTTCGGTCAACCGGGGCTTGCAAATGGCCAAAAAGTTTTTTGTTTATTTGCAAATTGAATAAACTTTTTATATCCTTAACCCTAAAAATTGTAAGTGAAAGACTTACGATGGCTTCTAGCTCTAATTTGTGGTTTGCAAGTAGGTTATTTTGTCTTGAAAGGAGTTGGAAGATTGGTTTGTGAGCTATCTTGAAGTTTTAGTGCCTCATTCCTACACTTTCGCAAACTTGTAATGAGTGGAAGAGGTAAGTCCTTGTTCTATTTTATTTTTTTAATTTGTTTAACCTTTTAATTTATTTTTCATTTATCTTTCATTGTCCATAAGCTCAGGCCATGGTTATCCAAATTTTTTTATTCTCAATATGTATACCTTTTCTTGCCATAGGAAAAGGAACTGCAATGGAATCTAACTCTTCTTTAGTAGGCAATACTGAACAAAGAATAAAACCCCATTTTGATTCTCCTTTGTGGAAGAATGTGGATATTATAAGTCCTCTTCCAAGAGGTGGTGCTCTTTGTTGGAAATGTTGAGGTTTTGATGTAGAAAGGAATAGTTTATATTTTTTTGTGGTAGGCCATTTGTGTGGATATCTTGGAAAATGAGGCAATATGTATTCTGGAAAAAAAGCTATCTGTACCAAATTCAAGAATAGTAAGATATATTCAAGAGCATGAGGAAGCAGAAGAGAGAAGAACATAGGCAAAATACGATTGATGGTAGTAGTGATAAAACTAGAAAGGAAAAAAAAGGGAATGAAATCCAGCAAAAACGTTGTGATAGAAAATCACCTATTCTATACTACCTCAACGACTTGTGATTCTTAAAATGAAGCACCCCTTACACACAAAAGAAAGGAACCACTAGAAATTGCATTTTAAAACCAGAGTAGGGAAATTGCCAACTTTGATGCAGCAAGATGCTTGTACGCAAATGGGCTGTCTTTTAATGTTTTTTGCTCTCCATATTGGAAGAGGACGTTGAGAAGTGCTAATGAAGCTCCTTCTGGATATTCAAGCCCTGGCTTAGAGAGAGTACATACCACTTTGTTTGATCAAGAGGTAAAGTTGATCGATGAGCAATTGAAGCCCATAAAGAATTCATGGAATTGAGACATGGGTAACAATTGTTTTAGATGGGTGGAAAGATGCTAAAATTTGTCCATTGATCAATGTTTCAGTAACGTCCATTAAAGGGGCAATGTTTTTGAAAGTAGTAGATTGTGAGGGGTAAGTAAAAGATGGCCATTTATTGCTAATATTCTCATCTTTGCCATTTGAAGAAGTGCTTGCTAGAAACTTTGTCCAAGTCATAAGAGACAACACAATGAATTGTAGAACTGTTGGTTTGTTGATTGAAGAGAGATATCAACATATTTTTGGTACACCTTGTGCATTTCATTCACTCAATCTCATGCTACAAAAGTTTGAGAACAATATTGAGTCGATTAAGGAGGTGTATCTAGAGGCTAAGGACATCCAGATGTTTGTCACAAACCACCACATGATTCAAGGAATATTCAGAATGTTCTCACATTTGGAGTTAGTGAAGGTAAGTGAGCTTGAACTCTAGTTAGTAATTTAATTAAAAAAATAGTATTTTACAATTTCTGATTTTTTGGTTGTGTAATGGTTATTCTTTTCTGAAGTATGCATCTAATAGTTATATATATTTTTGTCCTATTTTATGTTACAAGTTGTCGAGACACGTTTTGCAGCAAATTTAATAGTCTTGAGACGACTTGTGCAAGTGAAAGATGCAATTTCCAACATGGTAATCAACAATAATTGGGCTCCGTGGGGGCAAAGAAATAGTGAGAAAGCAGCTAAAATAAAGTTTAGAATTTTGGACGACTTATGGTGAGAATTTGTGGTATATCTCATTAAGTTCAATGAGAGCATAATGAGCGTGCTTAGCTACACTGATGTGGATAGGCCTTTTCTTGGAGAGATCTATGATAGTATAGACTCAATGCTTGAGAATATCAAGTAAATTGTAAATGAAAAAAGAGCAAGATTCTCGGGAGACCTCCTACAAACAATTGCAAGCAATTGTTGTAGAAAGATGGAACAAAATGACCACTCCTCTACATTTGCTTGCCTCTACATTGACGCCTAAATAATATAGCACCCAATACATTGATCTACTAGTAATGCTACCACTTAATAGAGATTTATAAGTGTATGATGGATACAAGGTAACATTTGAAAGACTTATTCCCGATGATGATATGGGAGATTTGATTATGGATGAGTTCATACAAATTGTGGACGCAAAATGTCTAAGTAACGATGCTCTTCGTCATCGGTTTAGGAAGGATGCTAATAGTTGGTGGCGCCTTCATGGCCAAAGATTCCAAAAGTTACACCCCTTGCAATCAAAGTTATATCACAAGTAAGTTTAAGTATAAAAAAATATACTATCAGTT
This sequence comes from Cupressus sempervirens, assembly GCA_028749045.1. Lineage (NCBI taxonomy): Eukaryota > Viridiplantae > Streptophyta > Pinopsida > Cupressales > Cupressaceae > Cupressus > Cupressus sempervirens. The sequence continues at coordinate 151,107,833 of CM053790.1, forward strand.
TTTTCGTATCTTCATAAATTGCTAGAAATTATAAGAATCAAGATTATTAATTCTATTTTAGTTGTTTACTTTGTCACGACTTCATAATTGTTTACTCTGTCATGACTTCATAGGTTGGTAGTTCATAGGTATCAGAGAGAAATTGGAGCACATATTCTTTTATCCACTTAGTGAAGCAGAATAGGTTGCAATAAGAAAGAGTGGAGATCTTGGTATTTGTGCATTATAACTTGCATCTCTTCTCACAGAAGCGTAAAGATATTCTTTTATCCACTTAGTGAAGTAGAATAGGTTACTATAAGAAACAACAAAGAGTTTGGTATTTGTGCATTATAACTTGCGTCTCCTCTCACACAAGCGTAAAGAGTATAAGGAAGGGTAGATGAAGAGTTGGGACATAAATGCAAAGCTTGTAGACTTGGATGCTTCGGCTTCTTAGCTTGCAATTGAAGATTTTGGCACCACTACTATTATTGCTGTTGTTGATGCGATTGGCCTTAGCTCTATTGCTGGGTCATCTAATGCTGAAGAAGAAGAAGAAGAAGAAGAAGAAGAAGACGATGATGATGCTGACTATGAATATGAAGATGAAAAAGAAGAATGTTAATAAATTTTTAATTCATTAGTTGAACTTGAAACCATTATACTTGAACTTGCTGTTATGATTAGTTTTAATGTTTTCAATCTTTGATGTTGAACTTGAATTTTTATGATGGTATGATCACGATTCATGATGCTATGGTTACAAGTTTTAAAGTTTATGGTCTTTTTGTTGTTCAAATCATATGATTTTATGATAACATATGACATTATAATTTTGACTCATGCTTCTAGGCTTCATATATATATATATAATTTTTTATAATCTTTACATGTTTTTGTATGAATGAACCAAAACCCCTTTTCAAAATTTTGTTGTGCCAACAAATTGGTTCTTTGAACTCAAACTTCGAATTGAACTAGTAAAGGAAAAGTGGTGCAATTTAGTGAGAGGTTGAGGACAAGGACGCAACATACTATATGCAACATTTGACATAAGGATTAGTTAGGCTTTGTAGTGGACTAGTTAGTAATTATTCTTCAAATGTTGCAATTTTCATCAAATTAGTTTTCTTTAAATTGGTGGCCAATTTATTAAGGAGGGTGCAATTTGTTTAAACAAAGAGGCATGATTTCATTTTAAATAATAATTAGAACGGGGCTTTTTTTTATAAAGTTGCGTCTCCTTTAAATTTGAAAGGGTATGCCCCTTTAAAGAAACGATATATATGGAGATTGAGTGATGAAGAGGACTGTGTTGTGTTGTGTGAAGATACAAATACATATACACACCAGATTGAGAGTAGGCATTACATAACAATAATGTTTTGGACTAACCGAGCAAATTCAAAGGTTATATAAGAGCAACTTGCATAGCAAATTCAATGGTATTAGAAAAGCACATTCGTAGTAGACTGTGAAGTGAATTTTGGGGCATAGATAAAGGTGGTAATAAAGAGCAACACTAAACAAAATTCGTGAAGGGAGATGAATGACAAGTTTCTGATAATTTCTGTAGATCAAGATCCTTTTCATCCACTATAGAAGCAAGATTGGCAAGATGGATATTTGCGTAAGAGGTTGATGCCTCTAGTAAGTTGTGAGTATGAAGTACTCACACTTACATTGCATATACCTCGCATACAAGCACCTTAGATACAAATGAAAATCTTTGCTCTATGGAACTGCTTGTTTCCCTCAAACCTGCCAGTCAAAACATATTTGAAATAGGCCACACCAAGACATTCCCAATGTAGGAAAGCAAAAAAACGTGGACTACCTTGACCAAACAAACCACCTCGAACTTTCCAACGCATTACACCATTAACACAATCTTTGTTGCCAATGGACATGATTAACATGTTATAATGGAGTTGTTGGAACCAAAACACAAGTAACATGCTTCACCTTGAATCGACCCAAAAATGTGATTCAACATATGTTGCATGCCAAGTAGATCTACCACCAAGACATAGAAAGAGAAAAAATTTAAGTACAACCATCGTTGAATGCATCAACCAATACAATGATTGTTGGTACACATTTTCCAATATAGAACCTATATACCGGATCTATTGGTGCAGATCAATTGATACAAAACTGACACACAAGAGGCTGGAACAGTTTTTAAATCAATGACAATCATTAAAGACAAGATAGATAGCATCAACATCATAGTCTAGCAAATTCTTGTCATAATCTTCTATCTTCGTATGTCTCACCTTGGCCTATTTGATGAATGGGTCTCTTGTGTACAATTATTCCATTGGACTGGTCTATTGCACTCTTGATGAGAATACAATTTGTTGTTGTCATATTGATTTTCTCTTGTTATTGTGCTTTTCATTAGGTTCTAGATATTGGGGGGCAATTTTTGTAGCCAAATCCTATACCCACTAATGCATGGTGCCAATCAATGGCTTAAAAAGTAGCAGTAAATCCATTATTTTTCGTATTTGCTTTTTTGAGCTCTCACTTTTCTTCAACTTGTTGACATAGTGTATATGTGGGTGATTTCAAGGAGTTGTGCATGTTTTTTGACTATTTTAATAAATTTTTTGGTAGCTTGCAAAAGGTAAGTGACAATGCCCTTGATTGTGTTTTACAATATTTGGTCTTTGTTTTGCTTTTGTCTCACTTTGGGATTTTATTATTCCTTTTCAAAAATTTTTGGGCTATTTTGCTAGTTGCTATGGGCATATTTACAATCTTATTTTTTTCTTTATACTTTGGTTTCAAATTTAGTTTTTGTTTGAGATACGGCATTGGGAATTGTGTTAGGTGTGAAGTTGGAGATCTTGCTTGAATATATGGAATCCTACGAGGGAAAATAGGACCCATGGTATGTTAGTTCAACATGAAGATGATAAGAGGCATCATGATGCCTTCCTTTAAAGGCGCTTCATGAAACCAAGATAAGCATAATGGAGCAAAGTTGGCAATAACCAATTTTTGGTCCTTAAATAAGATACCCTTCTAGGTTGTCAGTAACCCTTAATGGGAGTTAGTTGCTATTGCATTGATAGTGACAAGCAAAGGGTTTAAGTCGTTGAGCCTTTATGTTTTGGGTGGACCATTGTTGAAGGATGTTAGTAGATAAATGAAGGTCTTTGTGGAGGAACACATGAAAACAAAGAAAGGGCTCCACTACTTATTTTGATGGGTGGATGGATGGTAGGATTCACACTCTTATTAATTTCCTCTTGCATTCTAGTGGACATTTGGTGTTCTTGAACCCAATTAATGATTTTAGTGAAATAGAAAATGCCAAGACACTTTGTAACATCTTGGATGAGGTAGTTATGGAGAATGTTTTCCAAGATGTGATATACAATGTATCACCATATGTGGCAACAACTAATATGCTCCTAGAGGTTAGATCATCTACTATGTTTTGGAGCCTTGTTGTCATCCATTGCATCGCGCTTCTCGTTGTGGATATTTTCTAACTTCAATGGGACAAAATGATGATGGAGGATGCACAAAACATAATAAAATACATTTATCGCCACCCTTGTGTGTTTAATCTGATGAGAAAATAATGCCGAAGAGTTTGTGTGGTTAGGTGTAACATGGTTTGATACCAATATAGCTAATTTGTAGAGCGTTGTACCTTGACCACCATCTCTTAAATATATGTTTGTGAATGTAAGGTAGGGGGACTTATTTGGAGAGTGCCAAAAGAGGGATGGTGGCAAGATTGTTTTTAATGAGCATTTTGCCAAACACATGGAAAAAATCTTCAAGGTAACTTGCAAAATTATCAAATTGATATTCCTTACAATATTTTTGTGGTGTTTCTTTACTCATTTCTTGTCATTCAAATTCATATTATATTTTTATATTATTCTCTTTGAAGCTACCATATGCTAGAAAATAAGCTCAAATTTGGGTCCAATTCAATAAGGTTTGGATTTTGGTTTTATACCTTCATGGAGCTATCTAGTATCCTAATTAGAATACCTTAGTTGAGATGAGCAAGGAAAGAACCTTGGCCGACTCAACCTAATTTGTGTAACCCCCACCCCGTAATGAAAAAAAATCCTAACTTTTTTTGTCAATAGGGAAACAATGATTCACCAAAAATTTGCACTCTACTTATGATTCTAGTTGCAGTTATCATCAACTTTTTGTTGACATTGATATAGGCTTTGACATTTCTTGAAACACGTGATTTCTCTTTGCTCACAAGTTTAACAATGAAGATGATGAAGTAATCTTGGGATGTTTGCTCTAGAAATTCTAGGTGCGACCCAAAACAAGTTGCAATAATTGACAATTTTAGGAAAAAATCAAATGAAACCCAAAAAAAATCATTTTCTTGGGAAAAAAAAAATGCTAAAACCTAGATTATAGAAGAGCTACCCATAGATAATCCATGATTTGTTGAAAAATCATGTAGAAAAACTTTGTAGTATGCAAGACAAAAAACCATAGGCTCAAGCTCTTCTTTTGACACAATTGCAAACCCTCTCTCGTAGCAAAACCCAAAATTGCGGCCAAAAGCTCAAAACCTTCATGCATACCTGAAAAAACCTTTGCAAAAACTTTGTTTTTTATAAAAAAATATCTTTTAAAAATTTCCAACATTTTTCTTGTATAACTTCACTATTTTTCCAAAAAAAATTTTTAAAAAAAATTCAAGAATAAACCCTAGGTATGAAACTTAGGATATCAAAATTCACCAAAAACTAACCTATGGGTTATGATACCATGATATGTTAATAGATTGATATTCAATATTAAACAAATGTGAGGAATACTCATTATATAAGAGATTACAAGATCTTTCTATAGTGGAAACAATTGAGAACTAAAGACATGATGGAAAGTTACCAAATGGATTGGATTGACATAAAAGTCACATCAAATGTTACAATATGAGTTTAAGAGGAGGGATGACAATTATTATTACAATATTGTAATGTTTTTAAAATGGTCACATTAATGTTTAGTTTATTAGGTAGTTTATATTTTAGTCTTGAGTTCACAATTGTTTTTCTTTTAGAAACATCGTCTTTGTAAATCTATTTAAGGAGTTTTCATCTAGTCCATTTAATACAACATCGATTTACCATAACATGGTATCAGAGTTGGTTGATGGGGTTTCATAAAATTTGGCAATTATTTTAAGATAGTCAAGCCCCTTTTGGTCTAGAATTTTGTGATATCCCCATTTTGATATATAATTTAATAATAAGTATTATATATTATTAAAATGATTAATAATGTATATAAATTATTATATATAGATATATATCATAAATATTATCATATAACTATACGTGTATACAATATATATATATATATATATATTGTATACACGTATAGTTATATTAAAATACTATATTATTGAATATAAATAATTAATATATATACACATAAATCAACTATTGACAATTACATCTTAATTACTTATTAAAATAGCATTATTAATTACAAGGAATATGATCTATATAATTAATATAATATATAATCATATTTAATATAATAATATATAATATAATTATCTTATTAATATAATTAATCTTAATAATGAATGGGCATGATTTTTGGAGATACACACACACATATATATATAGGATATCAAATAATGAAAAGGGGGAAGGTTAGAAATATAATAAGAATCATACGAATAAAAAGCAAAATAAATAGTTGTCTAGAAAGGGGACATTACATGTGCAAGATGAAGGTTGGGCATGCAAGAATGCAAGTGGGGAGATACAAGATGCAGATTTGGGGCCGATGCAAAGATTAAGGGATGCAAAGTGAACCCTAAGGAATGCAAAATGAAAGATGAGGGATGCAAAATGAGGACTAATAGGATGCAAAGTGAGGCCTAGAGGATGCAAGCATGAAGTCAAAGAATGATAAGTGCAATGATATGTTATGCAAAGATGGAATCTAAGTAAGGCCAAGCACTTTTAAGGTTACAAGTTGCCATGTTTTCCAAGTTTCAAGTGTTTTTGACAAAAGTTTGCAATGTTTTGACAAGAGGTGTAATGTTTTGGTAATGTTTGATAGTATCCAATGTGTAAATTTGCAAATTTGGTTTGATCTTGATTAATCTTATTCACACATGCAAGACACCATAAACAAGTATAGTTGTTAAAGTGAAAAGACACACCACAACCTAGGCTTTAAGACTATATCTACTGAATTACCCCTTGAACCGAAGTGTAGTTGTGCTTATCCAGAGCGGACAACCTAGGATCTTGGCTGCGATATCCCCATTTTGACATATATAGTTTAATAATAAGTATGTATCATATATGAAGTTGTTGGTGTAAATAATTATTCACTATTTACACTTAGGTTAATGCATATTGAATGAATATATCGTCATTCTGATCATACTCTCTTTTTGGTCTACAGTTGTGCTTGTGTTTGAGTTCTTAGTTCTTTGGTGAATTTTGCCCTAAGACAAATTCTTACATGGTAACAGAGCTGGGAGATTCTCTCTTCACATAGCCGTTCGAGATCATCTTGTTGCTTCAGCACCTCGGCCTGAATCCAGAGTATCGCAGAAATTGAGAGCATCTAGAACCAGATTTGACCTCGCCATTGTGTCCGAATTGTCGATTCGGTGAAAATCAGCTATAAAGTTGCCTACCCTAGGCCAAATTTTTTTGCAAATCGGCACCCAAAGGACTGATTTGCAAAATTGGTATGATCATTTCATATCTGTATATTTAGTTTTCAGATCTGCATTTTTTTCATTTGCATCTCTGCTATTTTTTCGGATTGCATTATTTTCTTGAAATTTTTTGGCCATCGGGCCATAGGAGAGATTTTTTGCAGGTGAAGATTGGTGCTTGTTGGTGCAAATCAGATATTTGCATCACATTCAGAAGGTTAAAAAACCCTCAGATCGGATTTTGTTTCATCCAAATTGGACATCTAAGGCAATATCTAGAGCCATTTGATTTTTGGAGGCGCGACGACAGCGATTCAGGAAAAAATAAACAGTAATAACAATTTTCAAACAGCGATATCTACCTCATACAGACTCCTTTTTGCGAGCAATTTTTTTTGCTTTGGGGTAGAATTTCATGATTTACACATTGGTGCAGGTAGTTTGAGATCTTTGTTCTTGAATTTTTCTGCAACTCGCAAATCTCGAATTTTGCCACTTAAAATGCTTAGTACAGGTTCATCTGGACACATAATCAGGTTCCATTTTTTTTGAAAGTGCATATTTTTTTGTCTACTTTCCAGATCTGCAATCAGACTATAGGTTATGTGGACAGAAATATTGCTTTTAGAATAGACCCTAAATTGGCTATTGTAATCGCACTAAGTATAGAATGCCCGAATCATATATTAGGGGGGGTTGATTGACAATTTTTGCATTTTTGAGGGTTACATTGATTGGAATATCATGGAAGGGGAAGATTTGATTTACTTGACACTAGACAGCTATCAGGAATGGAGTTGATTGGCTATCAAATATCTCAGTCAGCACAATACACTACCATATGCGAGAGGACTTACATATGATATTGAGACTTTTTCCTTCATTAGTAGTGTTCTCTTTCTACAAACGGATATGGAGGTTTTGGATTCACTTATTGACCTTAAGGCAACTGATCCATATGATAGTTGGATCTATCTTTGGGTGCTTTTTGGAGATCCACAAATTCCTCCATTCCCAAAAGATCTTTTACCTCCAATTGTAGCTGCATTCTCTCTAGATGAGATCACAACTCTAGATGCTCCTGTTGCTCCTATTAATCCTATTTCAGCCACAAATGCTTCAAATTCAGTGCAGCAGGACACTTCATGTCTTCTTACTTTACCTTCATGCGACGACTTCCTTCCAGACATTGCACAGCTGTTTGTGGATTCTCATATTGAAGATGTGGGAGACATTCTCGATGATATTCATCATCTCTTTGAGGCGAGTTCTTCATCCATTGCCGCAGTGACAGATTCATGTACTTCAGCACAACAGGGTACACTTTGTCTTCCAGGTGATGACTTCTTGACTGACATTTCAGGTTTTTTCATGGAGTCACACATAGCAGATTTGGAGGACTTCTTTGATGATATTCTGCTTCTCTTTGCTGGGAACGATCCTTTTACAATTGTTGCGAGGGCTCACTCTGACCCTCATGTCCATTCTCTACATGATCAGCGTTTACAAGCTAATGTGATTGTGAATACTTATGTACAACACTTGTCGGAGGTCTCTTTGTCATTTGAGGAGACATATTGTTCTTTGAAACAGGTTCTACAACAATCCTTGCTAGATTTGCACTTCTTCTCAACAGTTTTGGAAAAAGCCATCATTAATATTGACACAGGGACACTTGAACAATTTTTAGAGACACCTTATATCATTGAAATTCTTTCCACACCTAGGGGAAGCGTCTCACTAGTACCACTGCCATTGTTTCTTCCAAAGGGGAGGAACATCATTCAACGATCATGGATCAACTTCTACATTGGAGCATTTCTCACTGGTTAGCACCTTACTTTTAGGGGGTGGGACGACGTTGTCTCCTCCTTTTTGGGGGGGGGGACTTTTTGCTCTTAGGGAGTTTTGTCCTCCCATTTCTCTCTTGTATATACTTGATGTATGTCGTAATGGGGGGTCTTGATTACTCCATCCATCTATGGATCCTATTTTTACCTCTCATTTTGGGGGAGGGTTTTTCCCATGAGGTTTTCCCTTTTTCTCCGCTTTATGAGAGGCTGCATTTCATTTTGTACATGGGTACCTAACATGGCCTCGTAGCTGGGACCCATTATGCATTTCATTCTAGTTTTCTTAAGCTTAAGGGCATTCCCCTAAGTTGCACTTAAGGGGGGGTGTTGGTGTAAATAATTATTCACTATTTACACTTAAGTTTACTTAGGTTAATGCATATTGAATGAATATATCATCATTCTGATCATACTCTCTCTTTCTAGTCTACGGTTGTGTTTGTGTTTGAGCTCTTAGTTCCTAGGTGAATTTTGCCCTAAGGCAAATTCTTACAGAAGTTTATAATATTAGAATGATTAATCGTGTATCACAATGTGTGTGTGTGTGTGTGTAATAAATATTATTTATACAATGATATCACTATAGATATAATATATGGTATGTATAATTAAACTTATATAATATAATATATATAGATTAATATAATATATGGTATTACTAATATAATTATGTAATTAATATAATTACTTTATTGTGAAAAGACACGACTCTTACAATTGAAAGGGAATCAGAGGAAAATATAGAAAAATATATGCAAAGTTGGGTTTTATAATCTTATGTCCTAAATGGGGACATTACAAATTTTTTGCAGAATTTTTTATTTTGATATATTTTAATTGAAAACCTGGTGGAGGTATTTTATAAAATCTTTTGGTTCATCTTTGAAATTTTACGCTGAAAATTGTGATCGGGGTTGAGGGTTTTAATCATGTGATTTTTTGGTTTGAGCAAAAGTCTCTATTTTTTGAAGGTTGCATGTTGCTTCCATGTGAATTTTGTGAGTTGCATATTGCTTGCATGTGCATTTTGTGAGTTGTGTGTACTTGCATCTGCTCTTTTACCACACGGAGTCTTGTGTTTTACTTCATGAAGGTGTCTCTAATGGGTTTATATAATTTTTTCCCTTGAAAAATTACTGATGGGTTTTAATAAATTTTCCCTAAAAAATTTCTAATGGGTTTTCATAATATTTTTCCACTAAAAAATAATCTATTGGGTTTCAATAATATTTCCTAAAAAATTATCTATTGGGTTATAATAATTTTTTCCTTAAAAAATATTTGTTGGCTTTTAATAATATTTTCCTCGAAAACTATTTCTTGGGTTTTATAAACTGAAGCTTTGTATTATCTAGTCCATGTTTTGGATTCTATTGTCTGTTTTTGATGATTTTGTCACATCAAAGATCCTATTTTTCTTCTCTTAAAAATTGTGGTTTTTTGCAATCTATTTTGAGTGGTAGTGTTCATCTACAAAAGTAGTGAATCATCTTGTAGTCTATTTTGGGGCGTAGTACTCATCTTGCAAAAAGGGTTTGGCAATTATCCTCAAAATTGTGGTTTTAGTTTCATCTCTTTGTCTCTTACTATAGGGAGTAACAACTTTGTTACCCTACATTGGATGACTTTTTGGTCATTAACATGTTGTAGATATAGGAATGGTCTCAATAGCAACAAAATGTTCAAAAGCATTTATTAGATCGAAAGACAGTAATTAGATGATGACCATTAAAGGAGGGTATTAGAATATTGTAATGTTTCTATAATGGCCATCTACTTAATCTTTAGTTTAATAGGTATTTTTCTATTTTAGTCTTTAGTTTATGATTGTTCCTTTTAGAAGCATCGTCTTTGTAAATCTATATAAGGAGCTTTCATCTCCTTTGTCTAACATCAATTTACCATAACAGTGAGAATAATGTCATTAGCTAGTGTTGAGACATTTTAAGCTAGATTTGGCATTTTTTTAAACAAGAAAAATAAAATGAGAACATAAATATTTAATATAATCTATTTAACTTTTAATAATTTTAATCTAATTTAAAAAAAAAAAAAACATTTACAGTTTCATTAATATTTTTTTAATCAAAATTCTAATATAGTAATATGTATATATGAACTTAAATTCCATTTTTAGGCTGAATTTGTGTGCATGATATTATTCGTACAATGCACCCTCAAAATGAACTCAAATCCAAATTGGCAACTTTAGGTTTTTTCTTGGATGTTGGAACTTGTAGAAGGTTGTATTATTGGTTGATAGCCACAAAAAAACCCATGGTATCATAAATGAAGCTTTTGACAAGGGCAAGGAGGCAATGTAAACTTTTTCTGGGTCGAATAAATAAGATATGAACCCATTAGGTGAATTATTGATTGTAGATTGATTAAACAACTCAACAAATATATTCATTCAGCTACCAATGACTTGAACCTAAAGATTTTCTTCTCCAATTCCTCAAAGATTAATTAATAGGTCATGGATTTCCTCATCACCTATGGAGTTGCCTACAAAGTTAAATTTTAGTTTATCTTTTAGTTTACTAAGGTATCTACAAAGTTCTAAATCAGTACTTTGCAGCGGGCTTGGAAGATAATGGTGCCAAAATATTTAATCTTCAAAACTCCTTGGCAATTTACTTGTAGTGACATTGGAGGTGAGCACGTTTGAGGCCATTAACACCAAGAAATGCGACATGTTCACTCCAAGCAAGCGCTTGAATACCCTTTTTTTGTGTGGTATAACCTTGGTTTATGTATTGAAAAGTGAAGGGAGGGAACAGGCTCAATGCCAAACTCACAAATCCATTTGCCCTGATAATCTGCATTCTTATTTGTATTGGATAGTCGGTGATGTGGCACCCATTTGTTTTTCAAATAAGGTTGCTGATCTTGAGAATGAAGCAAAAAAATGGGTGGTAGATTTAGCAGCAGAAGAGGTGGCAGGCAAACCCTCACTTGGGGCTTTCATTGGATGCAGTTGCACATGATATGCCTAAGGGAAAAATAATTATCAAGTGGGATCATTACAATCCCCTTTCAGTGCACCCACATTGCCTCGCATATATTTAAAAAATAATTTAAAACGTGTATACAGGTTTATAATTTGTTATTATATGATACTATGATATGTATTATACTTCTATCTTAATCTAGAAATGAATGAAAAATCGCATGTCAATCTTCTAAATATTAACAATTTTGAAGGTTGTCATTTATTTTTTAGATGTGTTTTGTTATTGTTTAGGAATATTATCCAGTTTCAAGTTTGAGTCATTATCAAAGTTTGACTTGTGTTAAATTATGCTCTTATGAATAACTTAGTATAGTTCTTTGACTAATATTAAACATTTAATATCACAAGGAGAAGGAACAAATATATTTTTTATTAATTTATGATTTTTTTTTTAATAAGCAAAATTTGAGTGCCATGAAAATAAGCTAAAAACTGTTTCAAAATGTAGACTGTTTGAATTATTTGGATAAATATTATGTATTAATTCCAAGAAGTGGCAGTACATAATGTAAAAAACATCTTATAAGGTGTATTGTTCTCCCCAATGGTGCTTAGTGGTCATTGGAACATTATCAATGCTTTTTGAATATTTTACCCATAGCCAGAGACATTCTGTAAGCAAGAAAAAACACACGTACAACTGTGTGCTCAGCATTATTTATTCTGATGGTAGATGTGAAGGAAAACTATATACTTTAGTGTATTTTAAAAAATTTCATTAGGGGAAGCTTAAACAATTAACATGCTGGTTTTTTATTTAAGCCATCCAAACCCCAAAATAACAAATAACATGCTGGCTGTTTACTTATGGGCATTGCAGCTTTTATGACAATCTTGTGGGTTTCGAGTCATACTGAGTACCCACATTTAAGAAACTTGCTTGTAGTTAGCATTTTGATTGAGCATGGCTGGATTGCCTTCGTCTCACATCTGTTGTGTTAGCTCTCTAATCAATTGAGCACATCTGGTTTGTTTCTTTCGTTTCCATTATTTGGAATGTTTTGCATGGAATATTATTTCCTTGATTCAAAGAGTTCAGGTGATGGCATAGAATCTTTTATTGTGAATACTTTATATGACATTTTTTGTGAACTATTCCTTATTGTACTATGTTTATAATATTAATCTAATCCTTCTCAGTGATTTTTTTTTTTGGCATTTTTATTTTATGTAGAGATTGAGGTATACAATGATCTGAAAAATAGTTATCTTTTGCAATTGCAGGATCAGAAATGTGTACGAAAACCTTTAAGGGCTGGCTGAAGAATATACCCAAAGCAGTGCATCCTTTCACTCCACCTGGGAAACTGCTTAGCACGGATGGCATGCATCACGATAGCATAGACACAGGGAGTACATCCAAGGAAGCTGCAGCATATGAAACAGGATTGAAAAACAGCCCATGCTTCAGTCCTAACAATCTATTTTCTTCACCTCTAGAAAAATGCTCACCTTTTGGATTAGAGTCTATAGAAGCCTTTGCAGACGAAGTTTCAGATTCAGTTTTGCTTTTCAATGTTCCTTCAAACATGTCCTTTCCACAGGCAGAGATTTTGCAGAGTCCTTTGAAATGTAAAACTCAAAAGGATGTCGTTGCCACTGACAGCAAATTTGAGAATGAAAAAACTTGTGCACCCACTACAAATAATGCTTGGATTTCTGAGGAAAGTCTAGAATGGGACAGCCTCTTCTGGAATGATTCGTTTGTTGGATCTAGTGAAACAATGCCTGGTGGATCTGTGCTTTTTCCAGGGAAGACCCATCAATGAATTGTTTGAGTCGCTATTTCAAATGCTTGCTATTTTCAAATTGTTTTTTCAACTGAGAGTCCTCAAAGCCTGTTTTGTCTAAATGGGGGGGATGCATGTTTCATAGATCTTTGGTCAAGAGTGTATGATAGTTAGTTCGGTTCCTTGTTCAATAGTGTTTGAGTAAAACTGGAGAGCATACCCATGGGGTTCCTCAACAGAGCAGCTTTGCTTTGATATTTCTTTCAGAAATTAGAATATTAAAAAAATCTTTCTTTGTATTACCAGATAACTGCTACATGGAAGTCCCTTGTCAGCTACAGTTTTTCACTTAAGTTTTTGCCTTTGATTGTAATTTCGTGCATGGATTCTGATCGCAATCTCTAGCAGCTTACTGGATCTTGCCACGAATGATTTATCTGTCTTGTGAATTCACTATTTATAAAATTGCCATTGACTAGATGAAATGTTGTTGTTACAGAGTAATAAAACAAAGAGAGGTGGTACAGATGTATTGATTCTTGCACTAATCAGTTTATATCACAATAATCCTAAAAAACGAGTTGATATTATCAAATTATAAATGAGAATGACAAGGCGGATTCCCAGATCTTGGTAAATTTCACAAAGGGTTTAGGATGTAATAAGATGTATCTACCTTATACTAATGTTGTTATGTTGCATTCTTGGTACTAAAGATTAAGGGATTTTTTCATCTCAATAGACAGATGTTTTTGTTTCTTTTAAAGAATTTACACAAGGCTTTAATATTGGTTTAAATCTGTAATTCATGCCTCACTTAATTGCTAGATCAAGTAGCTTGTATGCTAACCATCTTGATCGTTTGGCCTACGAGTAATAAAGTTGTGAGTTTTAAGTCTCGAAGGCCGTCTAGCAGTGTCAAACTAATGTATAATTCGTGTGCAGTCAAGACTGTCCAATGAGGCAAACACTTGCGTGGACGATCATACTATTTTTTACTTTATGCATGATCACTTGTGTGAAAGGTAATGGTTTTTGTCTTCTAGAGGGAATTGTATATGACATTTGATGAGTGACGAGTCAGCCGGCCAGGTTTTGCCCATGCCCATGCATTTGTAAATAGGATTATAAGCAACCCATATTTATTTACTAGCACTTGCACCTTGAGGGGCAAGGGGTACGCCGATAGTGACGAAAAGTGTATGCACATATAAGATGGATACCTAGACATTAGTTTTGATATAATATGAAAGGAAAAGTAAAAGAGAAAAATAAGATAAATATATTAGTAAAATAGATATAGTTAAATAATAATAAATGGTTGGGTGGCATACACGATTTTTTATCCTGAATTCATTTTTCATTCTTATTTATACCATTAGTTTGTCATAGAAAATATATTAGTTCTTTGCCAAAAATTAGAAACCTTTGGTGGGAGAACAAGGATGTCATATGTACGTCATTAATAATATTGTTTGTGTTATTTGTTACTTTGAAGGATAGATGGAATGTCATTTGAAAATAATTGTTGGAATTCTGGCCATTTAGTATCCACAACACTAAATATGAAGATAGAGTAGGGGATCGTAGTTGGTTAATCGTATTTGAAATCTGACCATGACATTTTCCCCAATATGCCTAGGTTCCCAACAAGGAAGATCCAAAATGAATCAATTCTTCAACCAATTGAGTTTTGTGAAATTATTGTATGTGAATGCAAATGTTTTCAACAATGGTTGGGATGCAATCATCTAGATTTTTATTAACACACGCAAAAGAGAATCCTTGATTGCAATTTCTCATTAGTAGATGCAATACAATGGTTTTTAGAAGCAGTTGTAGCTTTTCAACATCTATTTAAACATCCTTATAGTATCGGTCATGTTTGGTTTTATATTTTAATGTGCTCTACATGTTCTACTTACATACAAATCATAATAGTGTTTGTGTGTATGGAGTCTTCAAACTATTATGACTTCAAAATTTTTAATTCTACATGGGAGATATTCTATTTTTTAATTGACTTATGAGAAGATAATTGTGTGCTGACAATATTTGTACTGTTTGCCATGAGTTTAGATCACTTGCACTTTGGATTTACTCATGTGATAAGCATCTCTTCAATTTTGGTTCAATTTTTTTATTTGTCTAGTTATTTCCATGGGTCCATATTATTACACATAAATAATAAAGGCCTTCCTTTTTCATGAGCATGTATATGGTACAAACCATACCAAATTCCATTGAAGTGACATGCATCCCAAGGTAGCATTCATTGCATACTTTACATGTGCAAAGTTTGTATTAGATTGGGGTACAAGATGGTTTGAATGAATAGTCAGTATCTAAGTATTCGTCTAATTTTATTTTATTTGAATTTTTCTATAATAAAAAATTGGGAATATGGTCACAATTACCATTTTGGATGCAACCTGCAATCATTGCATTCCATGAGAATATTTTGTGCAAGTGTCTGTGATTTTTCTAAGAGCATCATCTATATTCCAACTTTTGTTCTACATATCATTTAGGGAAGTGACAACTATATATCAATCCTATATCCCTAATGAAATGATAAACTCTTAATTTTAGAGTGGAGAATGAGTATATGAAAACTACAGAAAAGTGGGATGCAATAGAAACTAAAAGGATGAATACTATTGAGGTTGTGAGTGAACATTCAATGGTGTTTCTCACTTGTGGGATTATTTTTTTCTATAATTCTGTGAACAATGTTCAACATGACTTTCTCTCTCATGGTCATAGAGAACTTATGCACTAGATATGTTTATGGTTAAGAACAAATGCTATCATCAAGTCGCTAAGAATCTAGCTTAAATTCCTCTATTTGATCTTCATTAGACTATAATCACACCTATGACTGAGAAATATACAACAATATTTTCTTGGGCACTATAGTTGATGCTAAAGAGATCATTTAAAATAGTTTCAGTGTTGTGCATAAGAAAACACAATAAACTAATGACAGTGGGAATTGAGTAATTATATAGGGGTAGTAGATGAATACAATGGGGGTTGTTATTGCATAAATGAAGTAGATGTCCACATCAATATATACGATGAAATTTTGATAAACAAAGACATCACAATTGACATGGTGGCATTGACAAATCCATAAAATAGTAAATTGCATGTGTATATATATATATATATATATATATATATATATATATATATATATATATATATATATATAAAAGTGATTAAGTCACCATCATATAAAAGTGATTAAGTCACCATCAGGAATTTGACGATCAACCCTATATGTCATATCAATTTTTATGAC
This sequence comes from Cupressus sempervirens, assembly GCA_028749045.1. Classification (NCBI taxonomy): domain Eukaryota; kingdom Viridiplantae; phylum Streptophyta; class Pinopsida; order Cupressales; family Cupressaceae; genus Cupressus; species Cupressus sempervirens. Next base: position 151,124,415 of record CM053790.1, read on the forward strand.
AATTTGATTAGTTTTATGCCTTTCATTTTACATTTGAAAAAAAAATTGATTGTCAATTTCTTTTTAAATTATAATATTTTGATAAATGATTTAGATTTAAATATATAATCAATATAATTAATATTAAATTAAAAAATAACTATAAATTAGTAATATGCATAATCTCATGTTAACTATGGAAATTTCTAATTTCATATGCTTTGTTTTAAAAGAGTTCTAATATATTCCATACTAATATAGAAAATTAGTAAAACATAAGTTGCTAAAATTCATATATTCTTTTAAAAAGATTTTAAATCAATATGAATATATAGTAATCAAGATAGAAATATCTATTATTTTCTAATATATATTTTTATTATTAAATAAAATAGTAAAAATTCAAGTGTCATATTTATGGTTTTCTAAAAACATTAGTTGTCATTCATGATGCTCAAAAGTGAAAAAGTCGCCATCAATTATATTAATAGATATACATCAAATACAAATTCCATTGTTATTTTTTTCCTAAAACATAAGCGTTTTTTTAGGAGGATACTTGGCAACATTTCTATTTTACTAGATTTATAAACAGGTCACAAAATGAAAATTATAAATATGTTTCTATTCTTTTGTCATTTCCTTTCTTACATATTATATAGTTTGTTAGATTTTTTTAATAATGTTTATTGTAAAAGTTCTAACTCTTGTAATTTTAATATTTCTTAGTGTCATATCAAGATATTAAACAAGGTTGCATAGCAATTCAATTGTTGCCAAAAAGTTTTAAATAAAAGTTATTAAAACTTATTTGCTTTGTTTTGATTTAAGAAAGACAACAATGTTTTATACAATAAACATCAAATAGTTGAGACTATGTGTTTAGATGGTCAAATATTTAAAACTAATAAATATTAATATATATTTTTAATTTTAATAATGCTATAATTTTTAAAATATTAATTATAATTTTTACATCTATTTTTTTAAAAATCTTTAAATATAAAATACTTTTTATAAAAAAAAAATTCAAATCTAATAGCAGTAAAACATATCATTGGCCACCACAATAATATTTCCTTTCTCTGTTTAACTATTATTGTTAAATTTTAGGAGTAAATTTAATAGGTGGCCATTTTCACAAAATTTGTCCTTTATCGCTTTATTTTTAAACCAATAAGATGTAGATCATATAGCTGGCATTCTTTTGTTACTTTTTTTTTCATACCATTAAAAGTACAATTTTATGTCATTTAGTAATTATTGTTTCTTACTGCTCTATTATAACATTAAAATATGTTCAAGCAATAAATTGTTTGAAGAAGAGGAGGAAATACACAAGAAAATATACTCAAGCAATGGACTGTTTGGAAGAAGAGGAGGAAATTTAGAAGAAAGTTTCAATAGAAGAGTGATCAAACATGAAGGTTGGGAGGAAAAAATAAAAAAATGTTCTCCTTCTTTTTATGTAAAAGAGATTATTTTTATTTCTATATAATCAGTCTAACATGCTATGTAGAATAATACTCCAAATCAAATTGGAATATATTAAATATTCACTAGTTATTGCTACGACCAAATCCTAGAGACCCATTACACAAATGAAGTCCTCACTTAAGTACATTTGGAAAGCCATGCATCCACTAATTCTACCTGTGCAAACGTGTCAAGCTTCAATGTCTTCCTGTTAACAAAGGTTATGGAGCTTGCTAAGTCGATACCATGGCCCTACTATGACCCATTTACAATGGTTCTTTTCTTCTTCAAAGTAACTTATGTTATCTCATCCTCTAATTGTTTAATTTATTTATGTTTAAATTACACAAAACATAGACTGGGACAAAGAGGGAATCAACTTCTTCGAAATTGAAAACCCTCACAAAGCTCTTCAAAAGAGTAGGATGCATGGCGACCTCAATGACAAACAAATGGCTATTGCAGTGGCTATTCACAAGCTAGTCTTCATTATATTTTGTTGGAAGATTGTATAGTTACACATAAATCTTCACATTGCTCTACAATCCTACACCAAAATACCATAACATCAAACACAAATTTTAGAAAAAAATAGTACAGATCTCAAAAATATAAAAACACAAATTTGCAAAAAGAATCATAAGATTTTCTAAAATGATACAAATATTACATAAAAATCAATTAAATACACAACAATCCCCTACCAAATGCATGAGAGAAGCAACCAGGGTTGTAGCTCTCTTCCACCACTACACTACCCTAGGTTTGAACTACGTACCTTTGAATCCTCAAACTTTCTTGGGCTTCCAATCAAAGGTAATCCAAGAGCTGTAAACAAAAAGCCACAGAAATATCTAGGTGCTCAATCCAATATACCTGTAACACATCCACTATTGCCCTCTCTCAATCCTCCCATGCCTAAAAAACCTATGTTTACTCAAATCTTCCTCCACAGTGTTCTGCCCAAATTCTTCACCATCTACACCTCCAGAATGACCATACCTATCCAAACCTGAAAAGAATACGCAAAAGGGACAATAAAAATCTATCAAGAACAACATCCCTACTGCCTTGCGTTCTTCAATAACAAACCATGTAATTGGACTAACACATTCTCATAAATTAGTTGATATGGCAAAGGACATTTATAGAGGGCAGAGGAAAATGGAAATCCACTCATCTACTCACTGATCTAGCTAACATTGAATTAATTCATTGCAAATTTCTACCCAAATATAATCCAAGTGCAGATTTCATGAATCATAAAAAGATCCGACAGATTTCATGAATCGTGAAAAGATTCGTTGAGATATTAATAAGATTGCAAAAATCTCAAAAAGAGATTGCAAACATATTTTTATTTATTATTAGTTGAGCAGTTTTAAACAACATTGAAACAATTGATGGTATTGACATGAACGGACAGGTTTTAAGTGAAATCTCTACCTATAATAGCCTATCGGCTAATTATATGAGTTAATCTCTTATTTTGCATCATATTTCATTACGCGTGTCTCTTATTTGCCATCATATTTCATTACGTGTGATAATTATGTGAATATCTTCAAATCTATACAAAATCAATCTCTCAAAATCCCTGTCTCAGACATGCTATGAACTAAATGTTAGACTTCTCTTTGTGAGCTATCTTAGGTTGCATAGTTTATACAATTTAGCTGTATTATTCAAGAGGAGACAATTTTCTCCTATGAACATTTATTTAATTTCAGCTCAAACTTTATCTTTGCCACACTTGTCATCCAACATGCGCACCCACAAATATAAATAAATAAATAAATAAATAAATAAATAAATATGAGTAGGAAGATGGAGCAAAAAGGGCCGTTGAATACTATTACAACAATTTTATGTTGTATTGTCACACTTTTTTACCTACACTTTCCAATATATCTATTGGGATTTTAGTTTATCATAAGCCAAAGCATTGGACATATTACAATATGATTATTGAGTGTATTCAAGATGGTATGTGTCTATCGATTTTGATCATGGTAGCTTGTAGGTATATGAAAGATTATAATGATGGAATTAATATACAAATGCCAATCTTACATACTTCTGTTATTTCCACTTAATCGTCCCATCCTTGATGAAATGAGAACATGTTAATACAATAATATACGACTAGGAAGATGGAGCAAAAAGGGCCCTTGAATGCTATTACAATAATTTTATGTTGTATTGTCACACTTTTTTACTTACTCTTACCAATATATATATTGGAATTTTAGTTTATCATAAGCCAAATCATTGGATATATTACAATATGATTATTGAGTGTATTCAAGATGTTACGTGTCTTGATTTTGATCATGACAGCTTGTAGGTATATGAAAGATTATAATGATGGACTTAACATACAAATGCCAATCTTACATACATATATTATTTCCACTTAATCGTCTCTTCCTTGATGAAATGAGAACATGTTAATACAATAATATATTGATGAGTGGTATATTCTTGCAAGTTTAGCTATCAATTTGAAGGCACTTAATTTTTGTCATTCACATCCCCCTTAATATCAACATCATATCCTTGATTTGAATTCCAACTTTACAAATATTACTTGTTGAGTCAACTTTAGCATACTTATGTGACATTTTGCTATTTCATGATATTTAGAAATATTAAATTTGAACTTATTTTCCTTCATAGGTAAAAATGAGTAGAGCAGGATTCATTATTTAAGAGAAATAAGAGAATAAAAGTTGGATCATTAGATGGGCCAATTGCATGCTTGCAACTATTGTTTTTGATGCTTGTCATCACTATTAATTTATATAGGCAAAGTTCCTAAAACTTTCATTTGGACACTTCCTTAATAGGACTGCATATCTAGAAGGTAAAGGCATTTTTAGTTTTCACATGCTGCATTAATGTGCCTTAGATTTAAGTTCATGGTAGTTGAGATCAAGATTGATGATTATTTTTTGCAATAAAGAAAATTCACTAGATTGAGGTAAATAATTTTATGACGTGGTGTTTTTATTTGGAACAACTTTGTTATTCCTCTCTTATCTTAGAGCTATGACTCTCCACGATACAATTTCAATTCAATTCAATGTAACACATGGGTATATTTCCCCCTTCAAACCCCTGTGCACCCCAACTGAGGATGTCCCTAGGATGGGGACTTGGTATTCCCAAGTCCTCCCCTCCCCTCTCACCACCACCACCACCACCATTCGTGCTACCTTTGTGCAATTGAGATGCAGAGACATCTAGACATCCCTAAGATGTATGGGGGACACCCATGAGTCCCTCAATTGTCTTGGGTATGTTTAAACATTCCTCATTGCTGGTATGTGTAACATGGAATAAAAGTTTTCAATTTTTTTTTAAAGGTTCAATAATAAGATTTTATTTAAACCTTAATATGAGGTAGGTCCTATTTTTGCCACTCTAAGCCTACATAAGCCCCTCTAAACCTTCAACTCCAAGCTTCATTTTCCTCATATGTGGATTTCCACTTGTCTGCTACAACTAATAGAGAAGAGTGAAAAAGAGTGCAAAGAGTGATTGTAGGAGTAGAAGAAGTGATTGCAAGTGGAAGATGAGCAAGAAAAAGAGAAATACTCTACACCTTGAAGAGATTCATCAAGCACAAGTTAGGGTTTTTAAAAAAATTTTTGTTTTATTTTTTATATTTTTATTTCTTAAAGAAAAATCTTCGTTGTTCTAAAATGTTGACTGTTGTTTCTAATATCTAAATTTTAGTCCAAATTTGTAAGTGTTCATTTTTCTTGTTTTTTTGTTGGGATTTCACTTTTGTTGTAATTTCACTCTTGTTGTTTCTAATTAAGGCCCAGGGTGAAACTAGTTTCTTAACAATTATATTCAAATCATTGACTAGGTTGTTTTTTTTAAAATATTTTATTTGTGAAACACATTGCTACAATGAGCTCACATTCATATTCATCGTATCAGTGGAGATGAAATGGAAGTTCAGTCTTAATGTGTAGGTCTTTTAGATTATGTGTTTGATCATGAGGAAAATTTTGACATAGTTTGTTGGTGGTTCTTTTCATCCCAAGTGTCTCAAACAATTTACAAAAAGATTAACAACCCCACTGCCAACAAGTGTTTGCATAAGAAAAGAAGAATGAAATAATTGTGGTGCAAGATGGCTTGGGAGAATCATTAATGTACACTTTCTCTTATGGATAGGATGGTGTGTGAGTGCATGCAATTTTTTATTAGACACTAAAAATGTCAAGTACAAAATTGAGATAAACAAACTTTATGGTGTTTTGATAAAAGTGCACTTTTAGTGCCTACTACTTTGCTAGGAAACATATTCAAGCAATTCAACAGTTATAGGGGCAGCCACATACTTCTACCTATGTCCTGTGTTAGAGACAAGGGATGAGAACAAGGGGAACACAAGGCAAGCAATTTAAGTAATCCTATAGGTGATTTGCTTAATGTGCTTTTGAAGGTTTAGATCAAGGATTTCATTGGCAGGTTCTTCTTTGCCAATAACATACCATTGCATGTAGCTCAATCTCCTCATTATAAGGAGATGATGTCGATGGTGGAAAAGGGAGGAACTTCATTTGTGCCACTAGGTAAGCACAAATTGAGGACTACAATCTTGGATAACAAGTATAAGATCAATATTTTGGTGCAGTAGATGAAGGCATGTTGGATAAACTACATTGTTATAGATGGGTGGACATAGATTAGCCGTTTATCACTCATCAACATCATGGTTACATATGCAGAGGAATCATAGAGGGCCATTGATTGCTCAAGGCATCACAAAGATGCTTATTTTTAGTTTCAGGCCCTCATGGAGGCTATTGAAGAGGCTGGCTTACAAACTGTGGTGTAATTAGTTATAGATGCAACACATGTGCATAACTTCAAAGAATCTTATTGAGGCAATCTATTGCCAAATTTAGTGGACTATATGTTGTGTGAATGCCATGAACAATGCACTCAAGGACACAACAAAGATTTATTGAATATGAAGAAAGGTAAAAAATGTGAGACGTGCAAATGTATATCTACAACTACCACACTGCACATGCACCCTTCAAGAGATTCACAAAGATCTTGAAACTAGTTTATACATAAATTCTATTTCATTCTTTTGGAGAAAATGCTTGAGTTGCAAGAGCCACTACAACTCATGGTTATAATACAATAATGAAATCGATAGGATGGGAACATGATAGGGTAGGGAGGGTAAAGGAGATATGAAGAGTGATACATTATGGAGTGATGAAAAATATAGTCTATCATATTTCTAGTTTTCTTGGTCATTAGATATGTGGATGAGAATGCACCTAACTTTGGAGAGGTTAATGAGTGCATTGATTCTATGCTTTGGCAAATGAGGGCAGTTTTGCATGAGGATCCCAGTTTAACATTGTACAATGAACATTTTCAACCAATCATTCAAAAAATACCGAACAAGTTGGAACACTCATTTGCACATGGCTACTTATGCATTGAATCCTAAGCGACACATGACTAGGCCTAGTAGAGTTATATGACTTCATGATGATGAGGTGAAGGCAAGGTTCGTTAGCTGTATTGGTAAGATGTATGATAGTGAATCTGTTGGCAATATTTGTGTAGGGAAAAGTTGAGGTCTATCCAAATGGATTGCTTTTGGACATAATTTCAATCATGATACCCTAAGAGTGACAATCCGAGATTCATAATCTAGTGAGAGATATAACGACTATTTTCTCAAGGGATGAAGATAATAAGTTGTGTGATTATGAATGCAATGTTATTATATACTAAGAAATCAATTTAAGAGGCTTCTAATTAATCAAATTGGCATTCACACTTTAACAAATGAAACTAAAGAAGAATGCATATGTAATCAAACAATTTCTAACCAAACAATTACTAAAACATATCCTTACACTAAGTCATTATCGATAATAACAATCAAAATACATGATAGCCACATCATTCAATTAAACATTAAGCATTATCATTCATGAATATGTTCAATCAAAGACTAAAAATCAATCTTTAAATGTTCTAAGGAAATGAAGTTTAAGTTAGGCTTTGTTTTACCTGCGTAAATGCCCCATATAATTTTTCTCAATGATATTCAACGAATCCCTTTTAAACCTGAGTTTTGAACTTTGAACCTTGAACTCAATTGAGTTCATGTTCAAGTTTACTAGTTCCTTTTTCCACTGGGTCTATAAGTGCGAATCTTTTTCTTTTCCCCGAACTTGAACTCTGAACTAATTAAGTTCAAAGTTCAAAGTTCAACTAGCTTGTCCAAATGGTTGCCTAGGCTTGATGTTAACATTAAATTTATCAAATATTTGGCACTTTTGAAGCTGAACTTCAAACAATCATTTTCTTTCAAACTTCATGGTTTTTCATTCATGTCCTTTTTGATGAATTCGATGATGGTTTCATGCGCCTGAATTTCTATAATCGTTTGCTTTGAACTTGAAATTTTAACTTCTAAATAGTTCAAGGTTTCAATTCATGAGGTCAAAAAATTCACGGAGACTAGCAAGTGGCAGTACGACATGTGTCACAATCTTTCTAAAAAGGTTGAAGTGACATCTTGTGATAAATGATTGGTACGAAGTGTGGCAGAAAGATTTGTTACATGCGAAGGCAAATACTCTCATCAAATGATTTAGTGCTCCTATCAAATTGATACTTCCCATATGAAGTTATGATGTGGGTATCAGCTTAAAGGCTTTTCTAGGCTGTTTTATTTTTCATTATGATACTAATAATAAGGTAAATAATCACCCTTGTATAGAGCCATAGGCGGTTTGCAACAAAATTGTTCGTGGAAGTACATTTTTGTTTCTCCAACATAGTGAGTTTCTTTTACCTTCTCAATGGTTACTATTACTTATTTCACTTAAGAAAGTAACTCTATTAACCTCCTCCATTTCCATTTGCTCTTAACTATTTTTAAAAAGGATTGTTGAGTTTTGTTTCAATGGTTGGTTCTCGCCCTAAGTTACCAAAAGAAAAGCCTGTCACCTCCCTTACCAACTTTTTGCTTGCACTAAAGGGTACCTTCCTTACTGATGAGAACATTAACAAGCTATTGTATAGGTTCTCTAAGCCAAATCCTTATTCCATTACTAAAAATATAGCTAATAGTGGATTGGTGCACACTGCCAGTTTTCTAGAATTAGTACTTTGCCCAGAATTAGTTTTAGAATGCAGAAATAGGTATGATGTTACCCAAAGATGCATTAGGACATATCTTGGGGAAGTCCTTGTCTATATAAACAGAGCTACAATCATGGGTGCTTCAAGGATTCTACCACATGAAGAATATGAAGCTTGGATAATTGTTCTTTGGGACATTAAGTTTTCAGTAGACCCAAACATGTTCTACAATGCTATTGCCAAAACCTAGTTACTCAAGCCAGTGAAAGGGGGGTCTTGTCTTCCTCACTCATTGAGAAGAGAACACATGATTCTTGATATCAAAGATGTGATTACCCTCTTGAATAGGGTCAAAGGAAATCAACATGCCTTTCACTAGGAGAACTAGATGTATTTTTTTGTCCAAACCATCCTGAGTGATAAAAAAAAACACATTGACTGGGCGAAAATCATAGTCGATAGATTGCATGAAGAGCTATTTGAAGCATTTGGAGTGTCTGGTTTCTATATAAGTTCATACTTGTTTTATGTCTTGCCGTGTTGTAAAGAATGGGTTGGACTTCCTCATACCAGTTGGGTAAATGATATCCCTACATATGAATATTTCCCCTCTTTGCAAAGAGCAAAGAATTGAGATGATTTCAAGAGAGTGCAAGATACTTTTCTTGCTAAATTGGTCTTTGAGCTGTAAGGGAAGGAACATAAGAGATTGGTAGAGGAGGCAATACAATTCATATCGATCTATGGTAGTTTCTTCAGCTAGTTCTCTAAGTTCACATACATCTCAATCAGTGGGTATGAAGGAAAACCACTTAAACTCCCTAGACATTGCTTAGACAAATATGTTCTAATGGAAGCCTATAGATGGGTAGCTAAAGTTGACAGAAGCTGCAAGGTTCAAAGAGGTTTTGGTTCTACCTTCCCTATAGAACTTGGCCGCTACAAATGCAAAACTATACAAGATGACTTTGATCTCAAACATGAACTGAATTTGATGAACCTAGAAGCTCATACTATTCATCTTGATTTTGATGACAAAGACTTTTATCAACCTCTATTTGAGTTATGACCAGAGTTCTAACATTTCCCTCAATTACAAGACTTATGGGCTGACTGTGATGATGATTATGAAGTCAGGAAGAGGTGGTGGTCTAGACTTACCTTGAAGCAGATAAAATAATTTAAACTTCAGATGAATGTAACAGGGGTAAGGGAGGACAAAGATGGAGAAGTGGTTGATCCCTTTTATATAGCACAGATTAAAGTCTTTTCTTTGTTAGAAATAGATTGGGATTCACCCGAGGAAGATGACTTATAGTCCAGGACTAACCCAATCATAGTGAGAACTAAAAACTTGTTAAAGGAGAAAAGGTAGTCAAAAATGAAAAATGCAGAGCGAGCCTCACAAGAAGCCCTCATAAGCTCTAGCTCACTTCCACCTATTCATGATATCGATAAAATGTCACCTTTTCCTCTGTAGGTATTTTGAATCTTGAAATTGAAGTTGCAACCGGGGTTCAAAGTTTAGTTCAACATGCAAGGCCGACAAGGCATACTCATTCTTGCACCAAGGAGGAGAAAATACAAAAGGTTATTGTGAATGATACCTATATATACCCAATCAAGGTCAAAGCTGTGCCAAAACCTTCCAAACAAAGAACACAGGAGGCCATGGATTAGAGTGATAAACTAGCATCAGGTGATGTTAATGCCTTAGGTTCAATGATCACCAATTATGCCTCCCCTACCTTGCAAACCCCTTCATCCAAAGGTACCTCCTCAGCACCAAATTGGTTTGACTTGTTAGTGAACAAGAAAAGGAGCTTGGTGTCCGTAAGCATCTCAGTAGAGGACATGGTTGGGAAATGTCTGGGAAAGACAACCATTATAAAAAAGCCAAAGATAGAAATTATACTTGGAGTTGATGAACAGATACGGGATTGGGTTGCTGATGTGTTCTAGTTGTCCGAAGATAAAACTCTTGAGGATATCACACCTCAAAACTACACTATAGAGAAAAGGGTTCTCGGGCTAGCCTCCAGAGCCATGGATATGAAAATATTTCATGCAAGATATGCCAAGGTCACCAGTCGTGTCTAGAAAAATTGGAAGGAGAAGAAAGAGCTGAAATAGTCCATTCGCATGCTGGTAGAGTACATCCATAATCTACAAAATGAAAAATTAGAATGCCAACCCCAAGCCATTTCGATGATCTATGTGAATTCCCTGACTAATCAACAATTCATAGATCAAGTGAAAAGGGATAGGGTAGTCTCTAAAGCCTTTGATGAATGGCTTGAGTCGGTAGTTTCCCATGAAGTGAACTACATAGCTTGCTTAGCCAAAATGAAGGTGAAGGATGAATAGATGATAACTAGTTTGGAAGAAAAGTTAAGTGCATGGGATGAAGAAAAGGAGAGATGGGAGGATGTCATGGCCCACATTATAGAAGTTCAGGAGTATGGAGCAAATAAGTTTTTGGTTGAAGAGAAAAATTTCAGGATTGATGCAAATTTCTTATATGTCTCCAGAACTAACCTGGAATGGAGGAACATGGTCATTGAACAATGCTTAGAGGAGTGTTCAGAGCTAGTCAAAGAGCTCAATTGTTTGAAGGAAATCCTACACAATGATGTGAAATGTATCAATGTTGAGATCTTAGGGAATAAAGATCAGTCTAGTAAGGATTTGAAGGAGATAGAAATGACTTGTTAGGATAAACTACAAGCTTTCAAGGATGCCAAGGAGGTTTCTACTATGAGTTTTGTAGTCATTGCCCAAATAGATTCAATGATCATAATCAGTGATGATCATTTGATGCTGCAAATTAAGAAGATGGAGCACGCTCGTCGAGTCATCACCATCTGACAGCTGAGAACAAAACAACTGGGATTTTCGCAACAAAAGGAGATTGTGGATTTCAAAGTTGCCTATAAGGATTTGAAAAATGCAGGTGACAATGTGACTTTTGAGCAAGGACAACTAGAAAATCCAGTCAATATTTTAATTGCTTAGCTTAGAACTAAGGCTTCAACTATTTAATCTTTTAGTTTCATAAGTTAGTTTTTTTTATGGTTCTAGACTTAGTTTTATCAACTCTGATTGGAGTTAGTTTTATATCCGTTTTATAAGCCTTGCACAACTATATATTGTAAGATTTCAAATGATTTTGGGATTGATACTCTGGTGATTCTGCTATAGGAACTTAAGTTGTTAAAGCAGGTTCAGACTGAACCATTTTGGTAATGCTATTTACGTGAACAAGAAATAGAAACAAGAATCTTTTGATACTGGTTGATAATGCTATTTACGTGAACATGAAATAGAAATAAGAATCCTTTGATATTGGTTATACATTGTTGGTCATTTGTGATCATATGGTTTTAACAATATGAACTCGTTTCATAAGGAATGTTTTCTTGATCATGATTAATGATGATATGCTTTGTTCTTTAAATGGTTCTTAAGTATATTGTCAATGGAATCAATCATCCTTATTTTCATTTGTTCTTTGATATTTATTTTATTAAGACTTTGGGCTTATTATTGAAACAACATTATCCTTGCAATACTTTTACATAAGAGATGGAAAAGTATTTCTAAAAAGCCTTAGTTCTTTTTGGTCAAAATATCTCACTTGATCAATTCTTTTGAAATAAAGAAAATTATTTTTCATCATTTAAGGAGGGAGCTATGCCTCAAAACAGAGAGACTTCAATCAAAGGAACTCAATTGTTGTAGAAGTTTTTCTTGTTCATTACCATTTGTACTTCATTTTAAAAATGGGAAAAATTGTTCACTAACACTCTGTTTGCTACAAGAAGTTTAGTTGTTGTAGGAAGTTTCCAATAAAAATCAAAAGTTTTAGGTAACAATGTGTGACATGAAGTTAACTAAGAATGATGGGTAGAGACAGGAAGTTTGGGGAAGATAATAGAAAGCAATAGGAAGTGTAATGTAGCAAATGATAGTTTTAAACAAGGTGGGTGATTTGGCTTTGGCTGGAACAAGGGTTTAAATTGATTAATGATGATTGATAAAGTAAAAAGATATAAATGACCAAAAACCAACAATCCAACCAAAAACCAACAATCCAATAGATATTTATTCTTTAAACAATCAAAATGTGATTGAACACATAACATGAAACATACAAATTTCATTTCCTTTTTACCATAGACCTTTGCACACACACAATTGATTTCTACTCTGCAATTAATTCACAATGAATAAAGATGGAATAATCAACAATATACAAACTGACAATCCAAACTAAAATGATCTCACCAGGATCTCCAAGAGAGGGCCCTTCCTCTAGTTCTCGTGGTGAGCAACAGATTAATGTAAAACTGCTAAAGCTGATCTAGAATTGATTCTAATAATAACATGAAAAGGATGATTTATAATAGTATTTTGATCAATAGATTTCTCTATCCTCTCTTATGATCATACACATGCTTATATAGTTTCCAAAATGCCAAAATAAGGTTGAATCGAATTGTTATGGCCATGGGCCATTGGTTTAAAATCTACAAATGCTATCTTGGCTGTAGGCCACAGGTTTTTAACCATATAACAAACATTGTAATAACAACATTATGTTTTGGTCGGAAATCATTCTAGGCCTAAGATTATGAAACAAAACATCTTCCTAAAATAAGATATCAAAATAGAGCTACAATATGTATATACAACTAATCCAATTGCTCCAAAGTTCCTTTAACTACTCAGTCGCCCATGTTTAGTTCATGTAGCAAAAGATTGATCAAAATATTGTCAGTTTTGATTGATTTTAGGAATTATCTTCTCCTTTGCATTTTATCAGATATACTAATTTCCTCTAACGATTAATGACATGAAGGGGAGTAGTAAGGCTTAAAGAGTGGTAAAAATATGTAAAAGAAACATATAAAAGATATATATAAAAGAAACATAAGTGCACACCCCATCATTCCCCTAACTGAAGGATTATGCATGTCCTCATGCACTCTGGATGGAAAATCAGCTTTGGTGAATTCAATTGTTAGGTTTCTGGAGACCCGTGCATTTGTTGCAGCTTCTTCCTATTCAATAGTAACAAGCTTTGGGGTAGATAGTTCTTGTATCTATTCCCTTAATTGTGGATTAGATTGTTGAAGTTGGATGAATATTTGCAACCATTGTGCAGGGGATAAACACTTCATTTCTTTAGGAACTTCAAGAGTTCTTGAAGCATCTTCACTCTGTTGGGATACTATAGTGAAAACTTATGCATTGTCTAACTTTGGAGACTCCATTTCCTTTATGACATCTTGTTCTTGTGGTAAACCAATAGCTGAGAAAGGAAATTCATATGATGTCTCCCCTTTTGTGGAATTTCATTGCTAAGAGGGTCACTACTAGCTTTCTTGATGAATTGCTTTATACCTGCACTAGGCATTGTTTCAATTGAAAACTCTTTAGGAAAATCGAGTTATTGATTTTTCCTTGTTCAACTAATAAGACATTCAATAGGGCATCCTTGTTGTATTCTAGGAACATGATTATTTCCTTTATTAGGGCCATCTTCATTCAATACTTACTCTTCTTCAGCTTTGTGTTCATCGCCTGCTTCTTGCTCATGTTTGGCCTCCTGTTCATCTCTTGCTTCTTGTTCATCTTCAGCCTCTTGTTCTTTGTCTATCTCTTGACCACCCCCTTAAATTTCTTGTTCTTCTCAAAATTCTTGTTTTTCTTCTATGAGAAATTCCTCTTGTTCCACCATTTGCTTTCATTTTTCTTGGTTTTTATTTTGTCTCTATTGTGATCACAACTCTCAGAGGAGACAATCATTCTCAGGAGATTGGTGGACACCTATGACAACTAAATATTGAATTGAATGGGCTACCACAACAAGTACTTGTAGTTTATCAAAAGTATTTTGTTTCCTCCTAGTAACCATAAGATGTGGACCTAGGGATCCTTGCTGCCGTGTGAGAGGTGGTCTGGTTTTTCTCTATTTGAGGGTTTGACATATTCTGAAGGCTTTAGAATTTTGGAACTTGGTGTGGATAAGGGTTTTGCTTGCCATTTTTTAGAAGAGTTGGTTGCAAATTCTTTTCCAATGGTAGCGGGTTCAAGGTCTCCTATATGGGATAAATCAACAAACTTGTCCCATTCTAAGGTAGGTTGAGTAGACCTAAGGGCATGAATGAAAAGTAATATGATTTATCCATGGTGGGAAAGGGAATCAACATGGCCTTCTTCATATTGACTGCATGAACATTTCAAAGAACCCAAAATAAAATAGGGAACATTAACCAAAACTCCATATCATAAATGTAGCATGAGGCAAAGATGGTGAGCATACACATATTGGTAGCAACCCTCATTGGTGAAAAAATTAATTAGGAATTGAGTAACCTAATCCCATGGCTCTAGTAAAGACTTACAAACAATCCCCTACCCTTGAGTAGCTTCAATCGACTCACCTCTTTGTTTAAATTGCCTCTTGTGTGGTTTTAAATCTATAACCTAAGATGATCTTGTAGGAAAATAAAGGTCTCCAACTTGTGGAAGGCTAGTGGCAGCTGCAATGGTTTGAAGATTAACATAGAATCGTAACCCTCTCATAGTGACTTCCTCACCTTGAAGATTCATGGAAAATTTGACAATCACAACATCATTCAAAGGTTACTCATACAAGCGTTCACACTAGCGTAACCATCCTGAATGTTCAACATGTTTAATAATCTTCTTAACATTCCTTACTTTATCCAACAAATCAGGTTCACAATGAAGGTAGTGTCCTCCCATAGTGTTTAACAACCACACTAAAATGGGAAGCAAAGATTTCAAACTAGGTATGAAAACCAACAACAATGGTGATAGAAAAAGGATAGCAACACAAATGATAGGAAGAAATAAGGAAAAAGTATGGTGATAGGGAGTAATATGGGAAGTTAATGTCCACACAAACTATTATATTTGAGAGTGATCAATGAGAGAAAATGAGGTGAAAATGAATAATAATATGCACACATAATTTAGTGATGATATGTGCAAAATGATTCTACCTCCCCCCCCCCCTCGACGGAAAGGGATGACCTATCTCGGTCATACCACATAGCATTAAAAGAAAAAAGAAAAGTACATGAATAAAATGCAAAAGAAGAAAATACTTCCTAAAGTCGTTGGAAAGCATGAGGAGGATAACATTGAAACATGTGCACAACAATTTTGAGGGCAACAGTGAAGATTAATGCCATGATATGAAGGATATGGTGATAATGACTTCGACATAGGACAACGCAATAAGTGATGAGAGCTTAGAAAGTGGACAAATAAAGATAGCCATGCGATGAGCCTAGTGACGAAAAGGAGAATAGAGACATGAACAAAGGCAATACAAATAATAATGACAAGAATTAGAAAAGGAAGCAACAACCACCAATGGAAGAGGTTACATGAAGTAAGAGAACATCTTGGATCCCCAACAAAAAGAAGGTAGGAGGTGCTTTGGTTTTTATTTATTTTTTTAATTTTTGAAAATGATGGTAGGCCTTCGATGACTTAGTTGGCAACCTAGGACCACCTGATTATGCTTGTGACCCAATTTTCATAATCAAGACTTATTGCAACTAGGAGGTGTTGGCAAGCCAATTGTCAACCCATAGTTGGCCAACAATGTCAGGACTCCAATTTTCATTGTCAGATCTTTTATTGATTTTTTTTTAACATTCAAAGGAGCCCAAAAGGAACCATGGTTAATTCCTTGGCTACAATGAGAAAAAAGGCTTCCTTTAACAAAGGCTTTCAATACAACTTAAGATGATGACCATTAACAAGGAGCTTACGATGGACAGAGTCCACCAAGTAGAGTTGTACAACACCATTATCAAATACATGTTCAATTACATAGGGACCCAACCATCGAGTATGAAATTTACCTTTGAAATCCTAAAATTGAGGGTCATACAAAAGAGCCCAATTAGTTGGCTGGAAGGATTGTTAGTGAATGTGTTTGTCATGCTATAATGCCTATTGATTCTGAACAAGTTCAGTATGGAGGAGTGCCTCTTGACAAAGTTCATCCAAATAGTGGAGTCATGTTATGTGTTTCCACTTAACATTAGAGAGACTAAAACTGAGTTGAAGTGCAGTTGAAAGAGTCTTAAGCTTGAACTTAATAGGAAGAACAACATTCTTAGAATAGCCCATTTCATAAGGGGTTAGACCAGTGGTAGTCTTCCATGTAGTGCAATACGTCCACACGGCTTCAGGAAGCCATGTGGCCCAATCATGCTTATGAAGTGCAACAATCTTGGTAAGAATATTCTCTAGTTCTTGATTGGTGACCTTTAATTGTCCATTTTCTTGAGAGCGATAGGGTGATGACTTCTTGATACTCTTTGAATAATGCAACAATGAGGTCTGAAGTGAACTAGGGTCCTTGATCTATAGTAATCTCTCGAGGAACATCAAAGTGAGTAAATATTTTGGAGTATAGGAAGTTAACAACCTTGGTATCTGAAGCATGCTTAAGTGCAACTAATTCAACCCATTTGGTAACATAATCTATGAAAACAAGGATGTATTCCTTGTTAGAAGGTGGGTTTATAGCTCCTACAAAATTGAGATCCCACTTTTTAAAAGGTTCAATAGATAGCTAAGGGTGAACTGACATTTCATAAGACCGTGTAGGACAACCCATTTCCTGGCACTATTCACAATGATGAACATAACACCTGCAATATTTATGAAGCGTAGAGCAATATTATCCTACAATAAAAATCTTCTAAGCAGTCCTTTGAGTGGCAAAGTGTCCACCACATGGCTCATTGTGATAGGTACATATAATATCTAAGACATCCTCTTTAGAAATACATTGACACATGATGTTGTCAATGTTGATACGAAAGAGGAGACCTTTGATGCAGGTGTACTATCCATTGAGGCCGACTAACTTTCAACATTCTCTAGGAGAAAAATGTGGCAGAAACTTGCATGCAACCAAATAGTTGGCACTATCAGCATACTATGGACTCTTTGCAGAGATGGAAAAGAGGTGATCAGGGAATGTGTCATCAATGCGAATAGGTTCATTATCTAGCTGCTACAACCTGGACAAGAATCCGCAACCACATTTTCTTAGCCAGGCTTATCAAGTATAGTGACATCAAATTCTTGTAATAAGAGCAACCATCTAATAACCCTACCGGTTACTACTAGTTTATTCATTAAAGATTGAATCGTTGAATGATCAATATGAAATCAAATTGCTGAATAATTAGTATGAACTAACACTTTAAAACTAGTAATGTAATGCCAAAATTTATTAGTAGCATAAACAACAATTAAAAATTCCTTTTTAGTTATCATGTAATTTAATTCTGCACCAGTAAAGTTCTTGCTAATGTAGTAGATAGAATAAAAGAGGTTGTCATCCTTTTGTCATAGTATTGCTCCTATAGAAAAATTAGAAGCATTGGTGTGAATATGAAAAAACAATTCCCAATTAGGGCCTCTGAGAACAGGTGCAGTCACAAGCTTATTTTTTATAGTCTCAAAGGCTTCTTGACACTCATGCGTCTAATTGAAGACATCATCTTTCACTAACAAAGAAAACACATGAGAAGCAATCTTATTGAAGTTTTGACTAAATCGCCTATAATATCCAACATAACCAAGGAAACTCCTAATGTTTTTCTGGGTCAAAGGTGTAGGGAGGTCCTGGATTTTTTGAATATTTTTAGGATCAACTTGGATACCTTTTCAAGAGATTAAGTGGCCTAATACAATTCCCTTAGTCATTAACATATGATACTTCTCATGGCATAGAGGTCGGTTAGTGTCTATACATCTTTTAAGTACTTTCTCCAAGTTATCTCTAGCATCTTCAAAAGTGTTTCCATGGACAGTGAAATCATCCATATAAACTTTGACAAAATCATTAACTAGATAAAAAAAATGCTTAATACCACTTTGAGAAATGTGGCAAGGACATTACATAACCCAAAAGGAAGAACGTTGTATGCGAAGGTTCCCTATGGACAAGTGAAGGTTGTCTTGTCTCGATCTTTCAGGGCAATGCAAATTTGATTGTACCTCGCTGAATGCATCCAAGAAAGAGAAGAATTATTTCCCTACAAGTGTATCCAATAAATAAAGGGTAATGTAAAGTGATCCTTCTTAGTATCCTTATTTAAAGCTAGATAGTCTACACAAATACACCACTTACTATTTTTTTTTGGTATAACAACCAAAGGAGTTACCCACCTGCTATCTGAGATAGGATAGATGAAACAAACATTCAATTGTTTTTTGAGTTCTTCTTTTACTATATCTCACAAGCCAGGATTGAGTCTTCATTGTGGTTGTTGAACTGGGTAACTTCTTTCTTTGAATGAATACCTCACATGTCTTGATATTCCCACACAAACACATCTTTGTTTTCTTTGTGCATACCTATGAGATCTTTAATTTGATTTAGTTTATCTACAGACGATAATGTCTCTTTTCTAATTTTGTATGATATTTCCAACCTCTAATCAGATTTTCAAGATCAAACAACTAATATCACAAAGATCCATCAAATTTCTCAAGAAACCCCAAATTGGGTATGCCAAAAATTGTGCCAAAAGCTTCACAGCTTCACCTATTATTAATAAATCTGAAAGTGGACATTTTTATAGAAATTTCAGCAGCATAACAGCCTACAAACTGACATTTCCAGATCTGTATAGCCTTTACACAACAGTTCTCAAATGTAGGACAAAAACTATGCTCATCGGGCTCCCGAAATTAACACAAAAATGCCCGGAAACACCACAAAAACACTTATAATCTATCTCAGAAGTTTAATCATGTCCCAATAAATATATTCAGCTCTATTTTAACACCTTAAAGTCTGAAATACAGCAGCAACCCAAATTGATATGAAATACTCAACTGAAAACACCAAACTCATACAAAAAACACACCCCAAAACCCACAAATCTGCACTATTCAGCACAAAGGCAAACTCTGTATGAGCATGCACATGGAATGGCTTCAAACTCCCATCCTTAGCCTTCCTGGAAACCTACAAACTCCCATTCTTGGGTCTCCCTGGAAACCTGCAAACTCCCGTTCTTGGGTCTCCTTCTCCACAGGTTTGGCAGCCTCTGAAGAATAACAAAGAATGAGCAAAAATCCAGTTCTGGAATCAGCCCAAAATGCCTCCAAACCCCTTAAAGAGGGCATAACTGTAACTCACATCCAAGAGAGGTTAATGAAACATATTTTAATAATAATTTTCATTTATTAGTCCAACGGTTTCCAAAGATTAACCCCCTTTTTCTGAAACTTCACTTTCTTGGGCCTGCTTGCCTTAGCAAAGATTATTATTTTTTAATTATTTGAAAAGGGGACATGACAAGTCCTCCCCTCCCAAATATTGCTTTTCCTCAAGAAATGGCTGAACAATAAACCAATCAATCCACCTGGATCCCAAATGTAGTCATGAACTATACTACTACCAAATAACATAGGCTCCTGCAATATCCTCTGCAATATGACCAAGAGGAATCCATAATCAAACTGACAATTACAGCTCAACCAAACTCCAAAATCACCACTACCACAATTAGAAACCCACGAGACACAAACTCTTAGAACATTAGAACCCAAGTAAAGTGGACAAATCAAATTGCCAACACAATAAATACCATCAACGCATCCCACTGGCCTATACAGAATGTACAATCCAACTCTGCAACAATGGTGAATGCTCTCAAATGCCAACTCTGCAACAATGGTGAATGCTCTCAAATGAAACTATACCAAGTATGGAGAATCCACACACTGTACAACTCCTGCAGTCAACACAACTCTGTAGATCATCGGCCACTGTCTCATAACCATAACTCCCATGCACCCCTAATGGTGAAAAGCCATCACAAGATAAACAACAAAAAATGGAACCCAAACCAAATTTTCCTACCATCAACTCCTCAACACAAGGATCAGTTGCTAACTGATGTACAAACCTTGCAATATAATGTTGATTAAAAAAACCAACCTCAGTCAACAACTCACCATGAACAAGTGATATAACCCACTGTGACTGATCACTAGCTAAGTCAAGAGATTTCATAGCCAAAGGAGTAGAATCAATAACAACACCTGTTGAAGCATCACTCCAAAACTCCTGCTCTAAGTCATGTATTATCAAGCTATCAACTGCAGGACCTATCGCCATGTCGTGCCCATCACAACTCTCATCCCGAGGCATCGAACTATTCCATAACTAATGATAAGCACTTGGAACCAAAGTACATCTCTGTATCATAATCTCATCAACATGGTCATCAAAGGTAAATTGATGAGCGTACCTCACAGTGTAATGCCGATAGAATGCGCCAATCTTAGTCAGTGGCTCAGACTGTAATCCAGATGAAACTAACTGCAATTGATCATTAACCATGTTGGAACTGACTACTATCTCCAAAGATATCACCAAGGGAGTAGTATTACTAGCAAGAACCATGCCAAATGTCGACTCACCAACATCACACATGATCTTTGATACATCTCTAGTCTCTGTGCCATTAGTACTAGAGGCCACCACCATGTCAGGCATACAACAATCTGCTACAACACCCAACTCAACTGAACTTGACTCTAGTGGGAATGAACCTGATATGCCAATGTGAGTATCAAGGATGGATGCATCCCCATCTCCACTGTCTCTGAAAATCTTGGCCATGGACATCCTCGGATCACCAAACACTACAGCTTGTGACTGTATAGAATCAGGTAAAGACTGTAGCTGCTCTAACTCCACGGTCACCTTAGCCAAATGAAACTGTGACTCCTTGAAAGCCAACTGTGTACTCTCAAGAATCTCAGAAGTCACCTCAAGCTGCTCAGTAAGCTCACTCACCTCATCTTCCTTTCCCAACAATGCATCATATGCTGTACTGCCCCACTCCATAAGATAATCTCTGTCGGCTACCAACTGCATATAATTCTGTCTCAAAATCCGAATAGCCTCCCATAAAGAGTGGATCTCTATCAAGGAAAGATAACTGCCTTCCTGCTCATCACTAGTAGGAGAACCCCATCCATAAACTGTTAACAACTGACGAGCAGCATCGAAATGCTGGCAAGTGACAGCAATGTCTCGATCACTAGCTCTCAACTGATTAGACACATGATGGCACTGGCTTGACTGTCTCCTACAAACCTCCTCTGATGCACTATCTAAAGGAGTATCCTCAAAGTTACTAGTCTCTAGAGTATTACCATCCATATCCTGTGAATCAAATCTAAAGCTCATATCAACATACGGAGTATCAAAAACATTAGCACTGCTATCCAACTCCTCTGTACCCAAGGAAACTAAGTCTTCAAAACAACCCACTGCATCCTCTTGGATGTCATCAATGCCAATATGATCCTGGGACTCATCTGTACACACTACCAAACATGAAATATCATCAACACATTCCAACAAGTATGGTCGACTGGATATATGAGCAAAGCCCAACACCGGTGTATAAAAACTAATACCAACATCGGATAAGCTCTTGGCACAAGAAAAGACAACACCGTGCAATCTGCTACTCAAATCCATGATAGCACCCAAAAAATTACTGCTACCAAAAAGTGTTAAAGATTTCCAGTCAACTGAATCCCAATTGCCAATATAACAATCTCGAGTCCATATCCGCAAACTATAATCAGCTGGTAACTCAAGAAAAATCTTCACTTGAGTAATATGACCAATACTAACTAATTTCACATACCTGTCATGATGAGATAATGTAGTCACAATATTGTCTTCACTCATCTTCAGCTGGCGGGATAAATCATGTGAAGTACTACTAGCCTCAACCTCATGTGATGAAGCATCTAACTGTGCCTGGTACTCTCTCTCAAAAAAGTCATGAATGCTCAATGTCTGCTCATCTCTACCAAGTATCTCACCATCATGCACAACAACATCCTCATAATCATCATCCTTGAGGTCAAATCTATCTATCACTCTTTGACTAAAATCATCAAATGTAGTTACCTGATCATGACCTTGAGTAGTCATTCCATGATACCACCAATCATAGGCTGCATCTTCCAAGTGTAAAATTACAATTTGAACAACATCACTCTCCTTCACGGGGTTAAGTGTGAAGAAGGTTTGTAATTTTTGTAGCCATGCTCTAGCTGAAATTTTATTTGTTCCATCAAAAGTAGGTGCTATAAACTTGCTTATTTTATTTTTGAGCTTTATTCCACTTATGTCATGCTCCCTTCTGTACTCTTTCTTGGGCATCAAAGTGTTCATCATATCCACATATTCTCTAAAAGGAACCGAACTATGAAAGTCATCATCTAAGCCATTGTAAGTAGCTCTTAATGTAATCAAGTTACCTGTAACCTCTTCCACAGGATTAATGGCTGGATTTGGTACTGGTGGCTCATTTGCAGGCAAGAAAATAGTTTTGGTTGATTTAGATGGTGTGGATTTCAGATTTCTTGGCTCCTCTGAAGTGCTCCCTTTCTCATTAATAGATGCAACTCCTTGTAGTTTTTCTGTCAATATTCGCAAAGCCTCTCTAGTTTCTGCCAAACTATCCACTGTTTGCTTTTGAGTATTTTGGATGTCTTGGAAGAATTTCTTTGCCATCTCATCTGGATCAGCCATACTTTTCCCTTCCTTGGATTTTGTACTTTTACTTTCAACTGGAGGTTTGATCAAAATTTCTTTATTCTTTTCTCGCTGCAAATATCTTTTTTCTCTTTCACTTAGTTGCATGCAACCATAAATTTTGACATGCAGCTGATTAGAAGCAACATGCAACCACGAAATTCACCAAGAACTAACATGCAAATGATTAGAAGTAGAATGCAACCATAAATTTTGACATGCAATATTTGGGTAGTTATCAAAACTGACATGCAAGATCTGGGTAGTTGTCAAAACTAACATGCAAGATTTGGGTAGTTGTCAAAACTGACATGCAAGATTTGGGTAGTTGTCAAAACTGACATGCAAACTTGTACAACCACCAAATTCACCAAGAACTAACATGAAAATGATTAGAAGTAGAATGCAACCATAAATTTTGAGATGCAACTGATTAGAAGCAACATGCAACCATAAATTATGACATGCAAGATCTGGGTAGTTGTCAAAACTGACATGCAAGATCTGGGTAGTTGTCAAAACTGACATGAAAACTTCTACAAACCCTCAGGCTGGCAAGATCATGGCTCTGATACCACTAAAATGTCCCTTTTCTGATTTTGTATGATATTTCCAACCTCTAATCAGATTTTCAAGATCAAACAACTAATATCACAAAGATCCACCAAATTTCTCAAGAAACCCCAAATCGGGTATGCCGAAAATTGTGCCAAAAGCTTCACAGCTTCACCTATTATTAATAAATCTAAAAGTGGAAATTTTTACAGAAATTTCAGCAGCATAGAATCCTACAAAATGACATTTCCAGATATTTGTAGCCTTTACACAACAGTTCTCAAATGTAGGACAAAAACTATGCTCATCGGGCTCCCGAAATTAACACAAAAATGCTCGAAAACACCACAAAAACACTAATAATCTATCTCAGAAGTTTAATCACATCCCAATACATATATTCAGCTCTATTTTAACACCTTAAAGTATGAAATACAACAGAAAGCCAAATTGATATGAAATACTCAACTGAAAACACCAAACTCATACAAAAAACACACCCCAAAACCCACAAATCTGCACTGTTCAGCACAAAGGCAAACTCTGTATGAGCATGCACATGGAATGGATTCAAAATCCTATCCTTAGCCTTCTTGAAAACCTACAAAATCCCATTCTTGGGTCTCCCTGGAAACCTGCAAACTCCCGTTCTTGGGTCTCCTTCTCCACAGGTTTGGCAGCCTCTAAAGAATAACAAAGAATGAGCAAAAATCCAGTTCTGGAATCAGCCCAAAATGCCTCCAAACCCCTTAAAGAGGGCATAACCATAAATCACGTCCAAGAGGGGTTAATGAAACATATTTTAATAATAATTTTCATTTATTAGTCCAACGGTTTCCAAAGATTAACCCCCTTTTTCTGAAACTTCACTTTCTTGGGCCTGCCTGCCTTAGCAAAGATTATTATTTTTTAATTATTTGAAAAGGGGACATGACATGTACAATATTGATGTGGGAAAAGCTAGTGTAATATGAGAAAGTGTTGGATAGATTGAGAATTGCTTACTAGAGGAAAATTTCCAAAAGGACACTCGACAATGCATGGGAAGGAAAAACCATAGTTTCAAAGATATCATTAGACTCATACCTATTTTGAATAAATTTCACCAAAATGTTGTCGTTAGTAGGCTCCTCAAGGTGTTATGCCTATTTGATGGTAAGGACTGATACAAAATCTTCTAGATAACTGTCAAACCATACAAGATCTTTTGTATCTAACAAGGGTTTAGAAGGGGGATATAGGGCCAATTGTTTTGTTTGTTCTCCATTGGAAATAACCATGTTACTTGACCAACAATTGATGTGGGCATTAGTAGTTGCTAACCAAGGTCTCCCTAGAATCAAAGGATACCCCCCCCCAAAAGAAAAAAAATAATTCGATCAGATAATCCCAAGTATCAATGGAAAGAAGAACATCTTCTATAACCCCCTATAGTTTTCCTAAAGACTGATCAACCATTTGAAGTATCGTAGGAGTAGATCTAAGTCCATCCAATGATAATTTGATTTTTGTTTCATTAGTCATTACATTTATAGCAGTATCTAAATCTACAAGTGTATTAGGAATAATAATTTAACCTATACTTACATGTATGAATGGACTACCAAGATTTTTATATTTTGGAATAATTACATTCCCCAACATTAATTCTACTAATTGTCCAATAACTTGAATAGTCTTTGGATCCTCCTTTTTCTGTCATCAAGTGCATAACTCCTGTACCATTTTTTTGTGTACTAGAATATCCTTAAGAGCCTACAAAAGAGGAATTTTTATATTAACTTTACGTAATTCATTTATAATATCAAACTTTGAATGTGTTGTTTATTTAGGCTCTTATTTAGGGATGAACTGACTAGGAAAGGGGGCTTCATTCTCTAGCTCTTCTTTAGGTTTGTCATTGACCTTTGTGATAATAGGTCCTTTAAGAGTCTTCCCTAATCTTAGTTGTACACCATCCAACTCAACTGTGTTTATAAAAGTTGAGAAGGCTTATTATTAGGATTTGGTTTTAGTTGAGTTGGCATGGATGTGAATTTAGATTGGGTGGTCTATTTGAAGAATGATTAGAGGAAGATGTGGGTATTGGGGGAAGAAATTGTTAAGGTTGTTGATAGGGACTTATCACTGGTGGCAGTGGAAAAGAGTGTTGTGGAAGATAGGATTGTGTATAAGGTTATGGAGATGGATAAGAGGACTGTGGCACATGTGGCCTCCATGCTTGATGCCATAGTTGTGTACTAGGTTGAAAAGCTTAGGACCATTGAGGATAGGGCTAAGGTTATTGCCAACCTCCATACCATGTGTTAGATTGTGGTGACTGATCAGGAAAGTACTGTACATACTTCATAAATAGTGGGGTTCGGGGCATCGCCCCAGATTTTTTTTTTTTTGGGAAGTAGCCGACATATTATGGCCGACATATGGCCGACATGTTATAACCCTAAAGTGGTTTAATACTTGTATAAAAGGGCTTAGGGTTGGGTATTTTTCATGTGTGGTGATACGAAATTAGTTCTTGCGACGGTATTGAGCTGTAAGGGATTATGGATTGTAATCAGGTTGTAATCACTGGATTGTAATAAGATCGGACTTGCTGTTTGGTGGACGTAGCCCAGGGATTGGGTGAACCACGTTAAATCTTGGTGCCTTGTGTTCATTTTTGTGTGTTCTATTATTTTCTGTTATTGGTTATATTTGCATGTAGTTTTTTATTTCTGTCCGTGGTTTATCCTAACAAGTGGTATCAGAGCCTGGTTGTCTTTCAGTTATCCTCTGCAGGAAAGTCTCACGGTTAAGTGGGAGTCTCACAGTTGAGTGGGAGCAATGGCAGATGAGGGTAAGTTGAGGGTTGGCAGGTTTAATGGGCAGAACTTCCAGTTATGGAAGATGCAAATGGAAGACTATTTATATCAGAAGGATTTATGGAAGCCGTTGGAAGGAAAAGCCAAGAATCAGGGAACTATGTCAGAGGCTGAATGGGATCTTTTGGATAGAAAGGCACTTGGAAGCATTCGGTTATGCTTGGCACCATCGGTGGCATTTAATATTACAAAAGCAAAGACGACAGAAGATTTGATGAAAACCCTAGCGACATTGTATGAAAAGCCCTTCGCTTCAAATAAGGTATTTCTCATGAAGTGTTTATTTAATATGAAAGTGGCAGAAGGTGGATCTGTTGCAGATCATTTAAATGAGTTTAATACAATTACTAGTCAATTATCTTCTGTGGGTATCAATTTTGATGAAGAAATTAGGGCTCTCTTGATTTTGTGTTCTTTGCCTGAAAGCTGGAATGGCTTGGTAATGGCGGTGAGTAATTCTGTTCCTGGATCTAGTACCCTAAAATATAATGATGTGATCGGTGTTATTTTAAGTGAGGAAACTCGTAGAAAATCCTCAGGTGGATCTACATCAGGAAGTGCTTTAAATGCACAAAGCAGGGGCAGAACGACTGAAAGAGGAATTAACTCTGGAAATTGTGGAAAATCAAGAGGAAAGTCAAAGGGGAGGAGGTCTCAATCGAGATGACCAAATGATTGTTGGTACTGTGGGAAACCAGGGCACAAAAAGAAAGATTGCTGGACTCGAAAGAAAAATGAAGGAGATAAATTAGATGGAGACAAAGAGGCAAATGTGGTAAGTAACAAATCCGAAGAGGATGCTTTGCTTCTGTCTTTAGAAAGTGTTGATGATTCATGGGTTTTAGATTCTGGTGCTTCTTTTCATGCTACACCTCATAGAGGTTATTTCATTGATTATGTCCAAGGGGATTTTGGGCTTGTTTATTTGGGGGATAATGAACCCTGTCAGATTGTTGGAAAGGGAAAAATTCAGATTAAGTTGCAGAATGGGAATCATTGGCTACTACATGAGGTAAGACATGTTCCAAAGTTGAGTAGGAATATAATTTCAGCAGGGCAACTCGGTGATGAGGGTTGTGTAGTTACTTTTAATGATAAAAATTGGAAGGTTTCAAAAGGTTCCCTTGTAGTAGCAAAAGGTGTGAAAGTAGGCACCTTATATCTTTGTACAGGTCATATTGTTCCTTCTACTTTGATTGTTTCAGAGAAAAATGAATATTCAGGAACAATTACTGCAGTTGAGCAGGGAGAACAAATAGCTGCTGTAGATTTTGATACAGCGTTGTGGCACAATAGACTTGGGTACATGAGTGAAAAAGGCATGAAAGTACTTCATTCAAGGAAAGTTTTACCAGGTCTAAAATGTGTGAATATGGATTTCTGTGAAAGTTGTGTGTATGGAAAACAAAAGAGAGTGAGTTTTGTAAAGATTGGGAAGGAAAACAAAAAGGAGAAATTAGAGCTTGTGCATACAGATGTATGGGGACCGGCTCAGGTATCTTCCATTGGTGGCTCTCATTATTATGTTACATTTATTGATGATGCAACTAGAAAAGTATGGGTTTATTTCCTTAGACAGAAATATGATGTATTTCAAACTTTTAAGAAATGGAAATGCTTGGTTGAAAATGAGACTGGTAAGAAATTAAAATGTCTCAGATCTGATAATGGTGGTGAGTATTGTAGTCATGAATTTGAAGATTATTATTCCACTAATGGTATTCGTAGACAAAAAACTGTTCCAAGGACTCCACAGGAAAATGGAGTGGCTGAACGCATGAACAGGACTATAATGGAGCGCGCAAGGAGCATGAGGTTGCATGCTGGGTTGCCCTTACACATGTGGGCAGAGGCTGTCAATACTACAGTATATTTGATTAATAGAGGACCCTCTACTCCTTTGGGCTGTGGTATTCCAGAGGAAGCATGGACTGGTAAGAAGGTGAGTTATTCTTTTCTCAAGACCTTCGGTTGTGAAGCTTTTGCTCGTATAGACTCTGAAAATAGAACCAAGCTAGAAGCTAAAACAAAGAAATGTGTCTTTGTTGGATATGGCATTAATGAATTCGGCTATAGGCTTTGGGATTTTGAAAATCATAAAATTATAAGAAGTCGGGATGTCATATTCAATGAAAAAGTGTTGTACAAAGATCTATTGCAGCAACATGAGAAGAAAGAAGATGATTATGTAGTGTTGGATGATACTCCAAAAGCTGATGTTCCAGCCATTCCTCATGATGTGCAACAACTGCAACAAAAAATACCACACACACCAGTGAATGTTAGACGGTCAACAAGGGCAATTAGACCTCCATAAAGGTTTTCTCCCTCTTTGTATTCTATTTTACTTACTGATGCTGGTGAACCTGAAAGTTATGATGAAGCTATGCAGGTGGATACTAAGATTCAGTGGGAGTCTGCAATGAAAGATGAAATGGACTCTTTGCTGAAAAATAAGACATGGGATTTGTGCAAGTTGCTTGCAGGTAAAAAGGCTTTACAGAATAAATGGGTTTACAGGTTGAAAGAAGAGGAAGGAGGTAAGAAAAGATTTAAGGCTAGGTTAGTTGTAAAAGGATTTGCACAGAAAAAGGGAATTGATTTTGATGAGATATTTTCTCCTATTGTTAAAATGACTTCTATTCGTACTGTTTTAAGTCTTGTGGCTACTGAAGATTTGCATTTAGAGCAGATGGATGTTAAAACATCCTTTCTTCATGGTGATTTGGATGAAGAAATATATATGGCTTGAAGCAAGCACCTCGACAATGGTATCTGAAATTTGACAGTTTTATGCATGAGCATGGATATAATAGGTGTCATTCAGATTACTGTGTTTATTTTAAGAGGTTGGATGATGATAGCTACATTATTTTATGTTTATATGTTGATGATATGCATATAGCTGGGTCTAACATGGATCATATTAAGGGGCTGAAACGCCAATTAGCACATGCATTTGCTATGAAGGATTTGGGGGCAGCAAAACAAATCCTTGGTATGAAGATTTGCATAGATAGGAAGAACAGAACATTGACGCTATCTCAAGCTGATTATGTTGAGAAGGTGTTGCAATGTTTCTCTATGGAGAATGCTAAAGCTGTCAGCACACCTTTACTTGGTCATTTGAAATTGACTAAGGAGATGTGTCCCAAGACATAAGAAGAGGAGGATAAGATGTCCAAAGTACCCTATGCTTCAGCTGTAGGAAGTTTGATGTATGCTATGGTATGCACTAGGCCAGATATTGCACATGTAGTGGGAGTCGTTAGCAGGTATATGAGTCATCCAGGATTTGAGCATTGGAATGCTGTCAAGTGGATTCTCAGATATTTGAGAGGAACATCCAATAAGTGTTTACACTTTGGGGGCTCTACTACTGATTTATAGGGCTATGTTGACTCAGATTTGGCTGGGGATATTGATACCAGGCGGAGTACTACAAGTTATGTCTTTACTGTTGGTGGGGCAACCGTGAGATGGGTTTCTAGGCTACAGAAGATTAATGCTCTCTCCACTACAGAGGCAGAGTATGTTGCTGCTACAGAGGCAACCAAAGAGATGATATGGCTTCAGTTATTCTTGGAAGAATTGGGACATCCTCAGAAGGATAATTATTTGTTCACAGATAGTTAGAGTGCCATTCATCTTGCTAAGAATTCAGCTCTGCATTCTAAGACCAAACACATACAGTTGCGGTACCATTTCATTCGGTCAATTTTGGAGGATGGACAGTTAAAGCTGGAGAAGATACATACCAATGAAAATCCAACATATATGTTGACAAAGGTTGTAACAAGGGAGAAGCTGAACTCCTCTTCAGCTTCAGTTGGTCTTTTAGACTAAATGTGAATAAAAGAACAGCAGAGTCCAGGGTGGTTTGGTCCAGTGGGAGCCCCCTGCGGTAGTTGTATTGCTACAGGATCGGTCTCCAAGTGGGAGATTGTTGTTTAGTGTGGAGCCTGATCAGTTCCCAAGTGGGAGATTGTTAGATTGTGGTGACTGAAAGCGGTTTAATACTTGTATAAAAAGGGCTTAGGGTTGGGTATTTTTCATGTGTGGTGATACGAAATTGGTTCTTGCGACGGTATTGAGCTGTAAGGGATTACGGATTGTAATCAGGTTGTAATCACTGGATTGTAATAAGATCGGACTTTCTGTTTGGTGGACGTAGCCCAGGGATTGGGTGAACCATGTTAAATCTTGGTGCCTTGTGTTCATTTTTGTGTGTTCTATTATTTTCTGTTATTGGTTATATTTGCATGTAGTTTTTTATTTCTGTCTGTGGTTTATCCTAACACCATGGACATTGGTTAGAAAATTGCTAATATGGTCTGGAAAAATGTTCATTGAAGAACCCTCTAGGTGGGAATTGGTGTCTTGGAGTTATAAAGTAAATTGGCTCTTTGAAATACTTCATAGGAACCAACCCTTTAGGAAAAGGTCATAGTGACAAAGTTTTGTTAGCTTCTTTGAGGGATGCCACATGAGTCCGGTTATAGGGGCAGTCTTTTGGTCCATGCTTCTTGTGGCAAGTCGGGCAATATACTGCCAAGGCCTTTTCATCTTCCTCTTGTTTTCTATGAGTATACAAAGTGTCAATTTTCTTTCCCATATGATTTAATTGATTAGTTTGAGGTCTTTAAGTAAATCAACAATTTCTTGCTTGGAGATACATAGTGCATTACCCATAGTGGATAACTTAATTGGGCATCCATGAAAAGATCTATGAGACATTGAATATTTCCTACATATATCATAAATATCATCGAAGGATTATTTAGAAATATCACCTTTACCAATAAAATTTAAAGCATCCATGGTTTCATCTCAAATCCCCCTCAAGAAGAGCATTTTGATGGTGCCTATAGTTAAATTAGGGCATCTTGAATGTTGTAAACTAAAGGAAAAATGCTCTAGGAAATCTTCAAAAAAATCTTCTTCGCATTGAGTCATGTGAAAGATATCATCCCATACTTGATCTTACAATATCTTGATATTTTGCTAGAAAAACATCTTTCATTTGATCCTATGTTCTAATGTCCCTGAGGTTCATAAACCATTGTAATGCAATCTCTTTCAATGTAGCTAGGAATAGCTTTAATTTTTGTGCATCACTTTGATAATCATAACTATTACAAAGGACATCAAATTTGAATAGGAACATATCAGGATCTTCATAGGTTAACCCCCTAAATATAGGAAGTGTTGAGTGAGGGATATTCTTCATAGGAGCACTTTCCTGGGGAGGTGGGATAGGAAACTCAAAGGTCATATTGTGTTGAGAAATTGCATTACGATTGTTTCCACCATTATTACCTATTGCTATATTTCTTGTATTATCAGCCATGATTTCTTCCAAGACTCTTGTTGCCCAAGGTATGTGGTATGTCTTAAAAGGCTTTTTTGGTGGATCTACAGGTTTATTGCACCTAGCTTTGTATGAATTCTTGATTTTTTGAAATTTTTTAGAAGGTATAGTGGAAGAGAGTGATTGAGAAGGTAGCTTTAAATTGAATTCTTCCTTTGGTTTGTGCTCGATTTTTAATGGCCCTTTCTCTTTTTATGGTTTTTGAATTTTTGAACTACCTACTAACACTTTCGTAACAAACCTACCTTGACTATCCCTAGGCCTATTCATGCACTTAAATGATCTACTGTAGTGCAAACCCAAGGTACTAGACTAAGAAATTCCAACACTTGATCAAACATGCCCATAGACACATTGTTCCTATCTTGAATTACTATGATTTCACACCTTTAATATCTCTCCCTAGGAACTATGCCAAAAATGTAGGGCAAAGTTGAGGTCTATCTTAATGGATTTATTTTGGACATAATTTGAATTACTATACCCTAAGAGTGTCAATCCGAGCTTCATAAACTAGTGAGAGATATAACAGCTATTTTCTCAAGGGATGGAGATAAAAATCCTAGTGATTATGAACACAAAATTATTATATATTAAGAAATCAAATTAAGAGGCCTCTAATTAAAAAATTGGCATTCACACATTAACAAATGAAACTAAAGAAGAATAAATATGTAATCAAACAATTTCTAACCAAACAATTACTAAAACATATCCTTATACTAATTCATTATCGATAATAATAATCAAAATACATGATAGCCACACCATTCAATTAAACATTAAGAATTATCATTCATGAATATGTTCAATCAAAGACTGAAAATCAATCTTTAAATGTTCTAAGGAAATGAAGTTTAAGTTAGACTTTGTTTTCTATAGGAATTTCAGTTGCAACAGGAAATTTCTAATACCAATTAGAAGTTTTAGGTAACAATGTGTGACTGGAAGCTCACTAAGAATGATGGGTAGTGAGAGGAAGTTTGGGGAAGATAAAAGAAAGTGATAGGAAGTGTAATGTGGTGGATGCTAGTTTTAAACAAGTTGTGTTATTTGGCTTTGGCTGGAATAGGAGATTAAATGGATGAATGATGATTGGTAAAGTGGAAAGTCATAAATGATCGCAAACCAACAATCCAATAGATAATTAATTCTTTAAAAAATCAAAATGTGACTAAACACATAACATGAACTATACAAATTTTATTTTCTTTTTACCATAGACCTTTCCACACACACAATTGATTTCTACTTTGTAATTAATTCATCATGAAAATAGATGAAATAATCAACAATACACAAACTCACAATACAAACTAAAATGATCTCACCAAGATTTCCAAGAGGGGGCCCTTCCTTTGATTCTGATGGTGAGCAATAGATTAACATGAAATTGCCAAATTGACCAAAATCAATTCAAATAATAACACAAAAATGATGATTTATAATAGCATTTTCATCAATATATTTCTCTGTCTTTTCTTATGATCATACACATGCTTATATAGTTTCCAAAATGCCAAAATAAGGTTGAATCGAATTGTTATGGCCGCATGCCATTGGTCTAAATTCTTCGAATGCTATCTTGGTCGTAGGCCACATGTTTTTTACCATATAACAAACATAGTAATAACAATATAATATTTTGGTCGAAAATCAGTCTAGGCCTAAGATTATGAAACAAAATATTTGCCTAAAATAAGATATCAAAATAGAGCTATGATATGTATATACAATTGATCCAATCGCTACAAAGTTCCTGTACTTGTTCACTCGTCCATGTTTTAGTTCTTGTAGCAAAAGATTGATCAAAATATTGTCAATTTTGATAGATTTTAGGAATTATCTTCTCCTTTACATTTTATCAGATATACTAATTTCCTCGAATGATTAATGGCATGCAAGAGAGTAGGAAGGCTTAAAGAGTGGTAAAAATATTTAAAAGAAACACAAACACACACCCCATCAATGTGCATTATGTGGACAAAGTTTTCCACTCTTGCATGTTACTTGGATATGAAAAAGATTGATATCAAAACTTATAACATAGGAGAATTTGATTTTTTGGTGGAAATGTCATGGATTACAAAGGTCAAAGATTATCACAATGGCCATTTGTTTGCTATCTCAGGTTTCTAGTTCTTGAAGAATAGAGAGAAATTGGTCTACTTATAACTTCCCCTAGTGCCTATGTTGCATTTATTTAATTAGTAGATTTTATCTTATATATGTGCATTAATTTAATTACCCTAGATAAACTCATGTAGAGGTGGTTTTTACTCCTAACATATCCTACATTACTTAAGAGTTTTTTCTTCTCAAGTAGTGGTTTGTGATCAATTTTTTCTTTATTACTTTAAATTTCAATTGATTATGGTTATTATAATTTTTTATCTATCTATAGTATAGTTTGGGCCTTGTTACATCCCTTTCATGAGGATATTTCTAATAAATGTAATTACTATTTCATGTGATGTATGAATTTAATTATGTAGATTAGTTTCTTTAATTAAGAAACTACAATTAATATGATCATGTTTTTATTTATGTGGAATATTTTGTGAGTAATATATATATGAGATTTATTAAAAAATGGACAATGATTTCTAATGTTTTGAATGCTTTATTGCTCATAAGAGTATGATGATGAAGATGACTAATTCTTCCTCGTTAGAGGATGTAGGAGATGGTCAACCCCACAAAGGCTGAAATCATATCATTAGAGAGAGACTAAAAATATGTGGTGAAGGTCAATGTCATCCAAGCAAGAATTGATAACTAGATATTTACTCATTAGAGTTTGGGTTAGGTTATTGCCTTGTTTATGTCATTTTGGACATCTTTTCTCATCTTTGTGTTTACTAATAGAATTAATGACCCTTAACTAACTTAAGTGCATTAGATCCTTCCATATCAAGTTAAAGTGATAACTATGGTAAACTCTTTATTCACTTTTGTTCAATTATATACATATTTATGCGTAAACATACATACATGTGTGTGTGTGTGTGTGTGTGTGTGTGTGTGTGTGTGTGTGTGTGTGTGTGTGTGTGTGTGTGTGTGATCATTGAAGTGTATGAGTTCTACATATACAACCATGCATAGATACTATCATATAGTCATATTTAATAGTGAGCACGTGTATAAATTTATGATGGTTGAGATTATTACACAAATCATAAATTGATACTAAGTTCCTAGCATCTATTCACTTCATTATAAAATATATACAAATAAATATGAATTTATACATGTCATATAAATATATAATTATTCATGTGCAATCTAGCACATCGTGCTGAGATGGCAATTCTTCTTCTTCTTCTTATTATTTTATGTTGTAGAAAAATTAGGGTATGTGAAAATTGTTTTTAGTCTGGCATCAAATATGGTCATTTCAAAGTGAACATCTTGAGGGTAGGTGGATATACATATGATTTCTTAAAAGTTGTTTTTGATTGGTTTATGTCAAGTGTTATATGCCAATACATAATTCAAAGGAAAAAGTAGATAACCTACTTTAAAAATCATAATAACTAATTACACAATAAGAGAATTTTGAGGGAAGACATCATCTAATTAGAAATCTTGGCATGTATGTTGAACTTGATTTGTCGTTTCTCATGTGCAATATTTTGAAAATTATGTTAAGTGACACAAATTTAAACAAATTCCCTACCCTTAATTGAACTTCAGATGACTTATATTTTCAATGAATCTAAAAAATATTCCACATTTGTTTCTTTTAGATTAAGGTGTTTCAAATGGAAAGGATCTTGATAGTTCAGAATAATTTGACTGAAATAGCTAATTATTGTCTTTATACAATCTTTTTAGTAAATCTCTCATGATTAAGTGACATTTATTTTTTGATAGAAGTACAAATTCTATGCCATGATCACAATCGTATGGGACATCCATTACAATACAATCTTCATGAATTATACAAAAAATAATGAGAACGAAATACCACTATCAAGCATTAATTTGAATTTAGGTGCGTGCGTGCTACTTTTTACTTGCACTACATTTTAATTGTCCTTGTTTGATGCATGTAGCTAGTGCTTTTATTCTTATAAAAAAATTCCAAATTGATATTTATTCTTTATTTATGTACTTTTATATATCTAAAATTTGAATATGAAAACGAATAATGTTGCTTCAACCTTAATTGATTTTAATTTTAAAGGGAAAGGTATTGATATTTATGAAGTTGGAAAATAAATGGACAAGACTTGCATTAGAAGGAAAAATTTGACTCGATTAGATAAATCACACCAACATCTAGTGTGAACATTTCTTCATCAAATTGATTAGGACATAAGAACTAAGGGGGAGTTTTTGTTAGAAAATATTTTGGTGCAAATTGTGGTTGGAGAGGATATGATTGGAGATTGGTTCAAAAAATCTATGTTTGGAATTGCAAATGATTTCATGATCAGATCTAGTATTACAATCCAAACTTTGGCTCACTATTTATATCATTTTTTTGGAAGATAGGGCACAAATGACATTAAATATAATTGAGTTTGAAGGATAAATGTGTATTTTGAGACTTTTTGACAGAAAAAGTTGATCTCCTTTGAAAAGAAAAAAGATTCCGGAAGCAGAAATCTAGAGAATCATGGCTCTTTATGGGGGATAGAAATACCAAGTTCTTCCATAATTGCTCCAAAATGAGACAATTGGTAAATAAAATCACTAAAATTAGTAACTCACAAGGTATTCTGGTGGAAGAACCTAGAGGTATTACGGTAGAAGCCATTCACTATTTTGAGGAGGTTCTCAATAATTAAAATTTCTATAACCTCCTAGCCCAATCAACCTTGTTGAACAATATTCCTTGCGTAATAACAAATGAACACAATGCTTCAATTAATAAGAAGTTTACCGAAGAAAAAATCATATTGGCTCTTTTTTAGATGCATCCAAAAAAGAATGAGGTGCCACATTTTGGAGATTTTATGCCTATACTCTTTTGTAACACAATCTATAAGATTCTAACCAAAGCATTGGCCAATAGGCTGAAGCCCATTCTCCCACTTATAATCTTAGTAGAGAAAATTGGATTTATTCCTGGTAGATCCATAATGGATAGGGTTATAATCATTGAGAAAATCATTCATTCAGTCTAGATAAATAAAACCCCTTGTATGTTAGTAAAATTATATATTCAAAAAGTATATTACAAGGTGGATTGGAGATTTCTATGTAAATGCATGGAGGCCTTTGGTTTTTCAAGGCATTGGATTCATCTAACCTTCAGTTGTATTTCATCCCCCAAGATTTCTATCCTTGTCAATGGGTCACCCGAAGGTTTCCTTGAGGTGTCTAAGGTCTTCGATAAGGAGACCATATCTCCCCTTTTTTGTTTGTCATTCTGGCTGAGGCTTTTGGAAGGCTTATCAATGTTTCTAATGGTCTTAGAACCTTCATGGAATCAAAGTCATTTATGGTATGTGTGTGTGTGTGTGTGTGTGTGTGTGTATGTTATATTGTGATTTATGTTGTTAAATAATAATGATTAATCATAGAGACATGTCTCCTACTTTTATATTTATAAGAGATTGGGATCTACATTTGAAACATACCAATAACCATGGCAGTACAATTACATTTGTAAAAACCGATCTATGTTTTCTAACATGGAATTAGAGCCAACTGCAAATGTATTAAACTATTCAAATACATGTGATGAAGAGCACCAAAAATAACATGAATGGTTAAAACATATAGGATTTAGAATGTGGTTTGGTGAAGGAAAACTTCTGTCCATAAGATGATGATATTGGCATCATGACATGTCTTCACAATGATATATGATGACTGTTGATATTTGGACATATTTGTTAATGAGCACTCATTTGTGTCGAAGATTACTAACAAACTTATATATGCTGGTGCTACGTGTGCTCAGGCTGATTGGTATCTATATTACTAAGTTGCGTGTTTCCAAATCACTGTGTGCCCAGTATAAAAGTATGGACCAATGTTATAACATATGTGTTACCAATAAAAACACAGTATATGTGATCTTCTATCTAGTATAAGATATGTAAATGTTGATTGATGTAAAAGCCGAGTTTCATTAGTATAACAGTCACTAAAGTGAACTGTTAATCCATGATTAATGTTTGTTGTGTCTGGAAATTGCTCACACTGTGTTAGTAATTGTGCACAAATCATAGACTTCATAGGTTTGATCAAGCAATGACTATAATTAGTGATGTTGGATATATATTTCCAGGTTTGCCTCCACTTTCATTAATGATATGGTTTCAAATAGCAATTGAAGATATTTAAAGACTTGGGATTTGATACAAGAATACACTCCACCTGTGAGATCGTTATTGATACAATCTAGCATGTTACAGTCAAATTTGTTACAATCTTGATGTAGAATTTGCATTCAAATTGACAAGGCCTTTCAGGAAACATATCTTACCTACTACTTGATGGAAATTGAAGAGTTTGTAGAAGAGAGAATGGTTGAATAAAGACAACAGGGATTCAAGAACATTGATAGTAGATTTTTCAAAAATCCACAACAGCGACATGGACAAAAGCTTCTGCTCCATACAGGGATAAATGATACAGGCCAACGTATTATTGAAGGCTATGGTCAAAATGACAACTCTAAATGGACAAATTGGCTAGAAAATGAAACAACTTCTTCAAGCCTGTGTTAAACTAAGTTAGAGACATCAATATTCGAATAAGCAGTGATGAAAGACAATAAATTATAATGTAATGCAACCTGATAGCATGATACAAAGGAGGCACTATGGGTTTCAATATTTATCGAGTGTGTTACATATAATATATTAAAGAGATACTATAAAGCTGCCTCCAATACTGTGCACATGGATGATGCACATGAGTTATCTACGAGACAGGCTAATCTCCAGATAAAATGTACTAAAGACAAAACAAAGTTAAACTGTTTTTTTCTAGACTCATGAAAACATAGTGATTTTTTACAATTTTTTTTGTTGTTTTTTACTACAAACTATGCAGATCATGAAGATCAAATGCTGAAATTTTTGGAAAAATCCATGATGTTTTCAATTTTCTGAAAATTGTTCAACTATACAGTTTGTAGGCTCACTGACGTCCAAGATATGAACTCGAGGTGGCAAAAAGATACACTAAAGATAAAATAAACACCCTGCACATGCTAGCAAGGACTTTTATATTGGAAGTTACTCCAACAGAGCGAAAATCCACCACTCATGTGTTTTTGTGTTGATTCTATATTTAATAGAAATAGTGGAGTTGCCACCGCCCTATATAATGCTCACAAGTTCTACCAATAGATCTACAAGGACATAAGGAAATGAACCCAGTAAGACATTCAAAGTGTTCTTCATGCTTCAACCTATAATTCAAGGGCCAGCCTTAAACATCACACACTAAGGAAGAAATTAAGCTTGGAAAAGTAAGTCAAACTTTGACTATTTAACACTTTTACTCTAGGAATGAAGCCTTAGTGTGTGATGTTTAAGCCGTTCGTTAATTCAAGGAGTGCTCGGTGGAAAAAATATTAAAAAATTTGAAACATTTCGATGGCCATCCATTGGATGATTTTTTATTCTTTGGTTTTACCATGTGACCCAATAATCAAAGGCATGTCAAGGTGACAAATAAGTAACCATAAAAATTCTTACCTAGC
Organism: Cupressus sempervirens; assembly: GCA_028749045.1. Classification (NCBI taxonomy): domain Eukaryota; kingdom Viridiplantae; phylum Streptophyta; class Pinopsida; order Cupressales; family Cupressaceae; genus Cupressus; species Cupressus sempervirens. The sequence continues at coordinate 151,164,122 of CM053790.1, forward strand.
ACGACAAGTGGGAAGGTGATCCACTATGATTGGTGGAGGATAATTTACATCTTTAGTCTTAATAAAATGATTACTAAATACTTTTAAGATGATCTATTATTATGAACCCATACAATGCATTGAAAGGAGAGACGTATGTAAGGAATGACGTGCAAGCAGGCCATTAATATTTGAAAGAGGTACGTATAGTTCTTGAGAACTAGGGACCCACCTCCAACCAAGTAAGTATGGAGGTTTATTAATTATGTTTCTTTTGATACTATTATGAAATCTATATATATTTTACTTCCTTGCATTATTAAACATATGATGAGATTCTGATTGAGAATGATAATTAATAATTTGATATAATATTGTTAAACATAAAGAGGTTAATTAAGAGAGTTAAAGATGAAGTATAGTTATATTTTGAGTTCTATATATCATTAAGTACTATGTTATTGAAAATATAAAATAATAAATTGTTATAATCATTTATGTCTTTGTTAGTAATAGGTCTTAAATCACTAATATTATAACTAGTATAGATATCTTAATAAATCTATCTAAAGGAATATCGATAGATATCCACTAAAAAATGATTACAATTTAATTTGTAACACCCAAAAATATTTATATTTCTTTTATCTCTATTTTTTCATTAACTTAAGCTTTTTATTATAATTTGTAAAGAAAATTGATGAATTTAAAATCTCCAAACATTATAATTTTATCAAATATTTTATGTGGTGTTTATTAAATTATTATATTATGTTTATAATTAAATTAAAAAATTTGACGTGTAGATGATTGTCAAATTTAACCTTAAAAGATGAAAGTTAACATTAACACACTCACACCATCCCACTCTACCCATTCTGCCATTGTAGAATGCCCATCAGCATTAATTAATGTTAACATTCTAATTTTGTATTATAAGAGTTATGTGCTTTGATCATTTCCTCTGAGAATGTTATTGCGGAAAGAGGGAGATTGAGATTTGAAGGGAGCTTGACATTTCATTAGAGGCAACCTTGAAAGAGAGGGAGAAAATAGAGGAAACATGTATTTTGAAGAGTAAAACATATATGATCTCCTTAAAACCAAGGCAAACCCTACTACATATCAAAGTGAAAAGTGAGAAATATTCTACAAGGAAACTACAAGGACCCTCTTAAAATTGGGAAATCAGATAGAATGAAAGTAACTATATAGAGGGAACATTACATACTCACACCAAGGAGATGATGATTTGAGGAATAATAGCAATGATGGATCATGTCTTTATTGATCAAATGGATTATTAGCAGTCCTGAATTAGAAGTAATCTAAGTGGAATGTAATATGAAAGGAATACTGATTATCATATGAGATATTGATCAAAGAATAATATTTTGAGATCTATTAAGCAGAAAGAAGGTTGATACAAATATGTTCAACAATATAAGAATGAGTGAGAATTTTACATCATGGGGGGAATAATAGTTAATGTTTCATTCTCACTTGAACCTTCTTTAGAGAGGAGATGTTCCATTCTCAAATAATTTAAGAAGATTTTTTTAAAATCTTCATGTGCAGATAAGTATTCTTATCTTTTACATTTATCTACTCATTGTACTTTCTCTCTTATTTGTAATTCTATATACACACTATAAGGGTTATTTCCCTTGGTCTTTTCCTTCATGTTTGAGGATATTCTTATAGGAAAGGAAGGTTGGCATTTTATGTATGCTACCAAATATTCTGCTAACTCAATCTAATGACAATAGCTCCAATGACCCCAATGATCAAGATGGATAAATGAGGCTCTTGAAGCAAACATCTTTGATGATTGAGATTATGAGATTCTTCTACATTAAGAGGGACTATGAAACTTCTTCTAAGGCAACATGGGAGCTTAGAAGATTAATACTCAAAGGGAGTCTAGAAATACATGTGTATGACTGCATGATTTTGATGGGCCTACTCTTGAGTGCATCATGAGGAAGTATTGACTTATCACTAGAAAATTAAAAGATTGATATAAGATTTAGAGTAATTTTGATAGGCATCCTTGGGTGAAGAGAGCTTCTGAGAAAGTAACTAAAGGACCTAACTTCTTAGGATCGATGTTCAGAGGGAGAATTTTAAGGTGCAATCCTTTATAAATGATATCTTTTCTATGAGGAGAAGTTCTAAGTGAATTTCTTTGTAATTAATTTGTATTATTCTCTATGAGAGAGAGTTGAGGTGAAACCCTTTGTACCACCCTTTGACTTGGTTCATGGTGATTACTATTTTTCATATGATGTGTAATGAAGGTGACAATATTTCATTAACATATAAACAAAAGGTAATCATTGTAAGATGAAAATATTATAAATGGTAGACTTGTTATCATGACAGACTTCATTAAGTTATTGTTCCAAAGTGTTGAAAGTCATGATAACAAATGTATCATAACAAACTTCATTAAATTGTTGTCACAGAAAGATTAAACTTTTACAATTGTGTGTTATGAAAGGTGATGATCTTTAATATGTGTGAGGTCACTATTGTAAGGTGATGACTTTAGCAATAGTTGATCTATCTCCTAACACCAAAATGTATTGAAGCAAGTGTTATCGTGGTTCTTTGCGCTAGATTTTGTTGGACACCTAATAACTGACTTATGATGGTTCTTCGGGCTAGATTTTGCTAGATACCTTGATAATCAACTCATCATGGTTCTTCGAGATGGATATTGCCAAATACCATGAAAATCAATTATTATGGTCTTTCGAGCTGGATTTCGCTAAACACCATAACTTCAATTTTGTCATAGACCACACTTAAAGTGGTGTTTAAATCTTGTATTATAACTACTTCAATTCTTCTTTTTTGCTAAAGAGGGAGTGTTGAGAAATTTAGCCTTATAGTGATTTGAATATCATATTGAGATGATATCTCTACATATACTTGAGAGCATAATGTGTTCCATTTCAAATCATCCCTAGCTAAGAGGGAGTGTTAAGATTATAGCTACAATCAAATTGATTTAATCATAAGATACAATGTTGATATAATATTATAGTTATTATATTATCTCTCTCTCTCTCTCTCTCTCTCTCTCTCTCTCTCTCTCTCTCTCTCTCTCTCTATAGTTAGTTAATTAGTTAGTTAGTAATAACTTTTCCCAAGATTTTTGACAATTTGAACAAGAGGTAAATTTGTAAACTAACAAATTGAATTCCTATTTATTGATAAGGAATTCTCTACTTAAGAGATTTACTTGATATTATTCAAGGTGTAGCTAACCTTCATGAAAAGATAATAATTTTTTCCTCAATCGAGGAAAAATCTTCCCATTCAAAATTTTAGAATCATCTCATAAACACAAGATAAATGCTAATCTTGAAAAGCCATTTGATCTTAACAATCAATATCATACACATGATTGATTAAAACAAAAGATCGACAGTAAAGTAACATATATTCAATCTCCCACAACCTTTAAAATTTGAAAATAGATAATTCCAGAATACACAACAAAATACAACTTTACCTCCACATATAACATACACCCTCAGGAATGCACATTACCATAAAGTAGACAGTATTATCTACTTCAAGAAGTTTTAGTACATAAAACTATAGAGTTTTACTTCAATTGATGCTAACTTGTAAATATTCTATTTCAAAATTCAAAGTGTAGAGTATCAAAGACAAAGGTATTTCTGCTTTAGTCTACGAAGAGATTAACCCTAGTCAATATTATCTATTACATATATATAGGGCATGGGGCTAGATAGTTATCCAAAATTACCTCGTCAGAAGTATATTGTCTCTTAGTTAACACAACCGTGTTAACTAAAATGCATAAAGAAATAAACAGGAAAATGAAAAATAGTTGCCCATTGATCATGTGCCACATCAGGAGGAACCATCTACACCAGTCGCGCTCCTTGTGGCCTTCCATGTCTCATATGTAGTGGAAAATGCAGAGATAATTGACTGGTGAGGTAAGCCAATGTATGCAATCCTTTGCTTCCAGATTTCCTTTTCTCTTTTCAATTCCATTACCTTTTCTCTATGCATCTCCAAATATTTCAAATTGATTATCAACATAGGTTCAATATGGCCAATGTTAGAAAAATCATGTCTACATGGTATCTATTTATCGCGAACTTCTTGGAACTTCTTTTGGATTTCACTTATCAGTTCTTCTACAGGGGCAACAAAGTCACTTTCCCTCCCTATGGAATTCTTACTGAACCATTTCAAATCACCTTGGATAATTTCATCCATGAGCCTGAGACCATCCAAGATTTCTTTGATTACAGTGACTGCCTAGACTAGCGCTTCATTTCTCCATTCAATGCAATCTTTAATCACATGTAAGGTTTTATCATCTAGACCAGCAACAACGCATTCAACTTGAAACTTCTGTAGTCCGAAACCTTGAATTTCCTCAATCCAGAGCACCACTTTTACCCAGTTATTTCTTTCTTTTTCAAAACCCTCATTATTGGACTTCACCTTTTTCACAATGACGACAGTCCCTTGCACTTTTGCAAATTATCAAGAAATTGTTGGCTGCCTAAAGAGGATACATCTACCATTGCCGCCATCTCATTTAGAGATTTGGGTTTTGGATGCAGGATGACATTAATGTATTGTGCCATGCTCTTCATTGCTTCTTTCATGTCCTGCTTGTCTTGAGCATCTTTCCAGATTCTATTAGCAACCTTCTTGTTTGAAGCTTCAAAAATCTTCATATCAACCCCATGACTCCCCTTTCCAAGATCAATTCTCGTTACTTGGTAGTCCTGAGGAGAGAGGTTTTTAGGTGAATAGCCTTTTAGTGGCTTGGCTGTTTCAACTATCCAATGCCCTCAGTTTTTATCAAAGTTCAACCTGGACTCAATTTCAGCCCTTTTAGTTTTTGAAGTCTTTCCTAGACATTTTCTAACTAGTTCATCGATAGGCATGGATAATGGTACCAAGCTCCTTTTCTTCTCGACAAAAACTTCCAGCCACTTGGGAGTAGTAGGTTCTTTTCCTGTCATAAGAGAAACTTTTGCTAAGGCTAAGGTGTCAGATTGAGCACTAGTGTTTTTTGGAGACTTTTGAGGGTCTAGGGTATTATTAGCCATGAGAGTAATAGGAGACTGCTCTGAACTCATCTTCTTTTTGGTGGGATCTAGGTCGACTGTGACTATCCTCTTTCCCTTGCTTGTTGTCGCCTTCTTAATGTTGGAGCGAGTTACTCTTCTGAACTTTGGACCTCTTTAAGAAACTAAAGTTGAAGTGACTTTGAAGTTACTTCAACTTCAACTTCAGACTTAGCTTTAGGAGAAACTGCAATAGGATCATCAATATCAAGGTTAGAAATGGCCTTAGGTTTTGGCTCTGTCTTTTTATGCTTAGCTCTTGAGTAGTTCTCATGGGCTTTATGAGAGGTTGATTCAATATTCTTTATCTTCAACCATTTTTCAATTCTCTTTAGCACATCTGAAGTATGGGAAAATAGGTTAACTTCTTCCCTTCTAGTCTAGTCAAGCTCAGGGATGGGTATGCATTCAATCTAATCAACATAGAATGGGTCAATTACGTCCTCAGTTTCATCTTTTTTTATTCCATGTGTGTTGAGGTTCACCTTAAACATATTAATCTAGTTGACTATCAACCTAGACCATAATCTTTTTCTAAATTCAAATTCATCAGGACAATTGGCCCAATAATCTTCTAAATGAGGAACATGGACTAACAAAGATGCATGCCTAAAATTATCCTTAGCAAATCTTGTATAATCAAATTTTTCTTTTGGAGCATATGGTTTGAGGCAGAAACATGACAATGCAGTTTTTGCTAGCTTGGCCTACTTGTAGTTTGAACATCGATAATGACCAATTTCAATGGGGAGCAAGAAAGAGGTTGACTTCTTTGTACTTTTAGAGTTCTCAAGTGTAGAAACAAACTACCTACATATCTCAAATAAGTCAATACTGTCTAAATAATAGCGTGGCAACTTAAGAGGTTCACCAGAGAAACCCCCAACTCTGAGATACGTAAATTTAGGGAACTGAATATAGAAATAACCAAATATTTTGATAACTTGCATGGATTCTTCTGATAATCTGTGATTCTCATGACCTTGAAGCTCAAAGACTAAACTCCCAAGAAAGACATCATTGACACTCCTAAATTCCTTGCAAGATTTGGTTGCCTAAAGATCTTTGTAGTAATGGTAGATGGCCATTTCCTCAGTCCAAGGTATGTGTGGAAGTCCCTCCCATTCCTTGGTTGCTACTAGAATATAGACTAAGAAGGAGTACAAAAAGAATGGGTTGAAGCTACTTACTACTATAAGACTCTTATGTAGATTTTCAGCTATTAAATCTACCCAATCAATGAACTTTTCCCCTTCAACAATTTTCTGAATGAAAAGGTATATTTAGCTTTCCCAATGGAAAGCATAGTCATTGACCTTGATCCTGTTCAAAAGTAACACAATGTCTGCAATTTCCTTAATGAAATGTTCAATTGTCAAAGGCTTAGGCAATCTAGAACCCCCTTCAACTGGCCTTAAAGCCAATTTTTAGCTACAATGTTGTCGTAGTTCTTCTTTCTGTCACAATACAAATGCTCAGACTCCTCAAAGGTCCAAGGATCATAGGGTTCTTTATGAGGGATTCTTAGAGCCAAAATGACACTTTTTTTGTTTACCCTAACCAACACCTCTCCTAAAACTTTCTTTATACACCTGGTGTTGGGGTCATAGCGATTTGCACATTCCACAACCAATTTAGGGCATTCTATAGCCAGTGGGAAAGCGACAGCTTCTAATAACCCACTACTGACTAATTTCTAATATATAGGACCAAACTGGATGTTCCTTGCCTGCTCAATTATATCCGATAGGCTTTTGTTTACCATGAAAGTATCTTGAATTTTGGGTAAGGAAATCAATAAGAAAGGTTTTTCAAGCGTAGGCATTTTGAGGTGGAAAAGCTATTGGAGTTGATGAAAGCCAACTTTGAAGACGCCCAAGATCACCTGCATGCGAGAACCTATCAAAGAGAAGCCAAGGAGAGGAAGAGCATGGAGCAAGGGAAAAACCCTAAATGGACACGAGAGACCACAAGTATGGAAACACAATGAAAATGTATTTACAATAAGAAGTGATGTGATATGAAAATACAATGAGGGAGCCCGAATATACAGAGCTCCAAGAATCTTCTAGAACAAGCTAGAAGATGCTAGGAGATAAGTGTGACAACTAAGCATACATCCACATAAGGTGGAAAGTCCTCAAACAATGTGAGAGGATAAGTATGACTTAAGATAGAACAAACTCCTGTATTGTCAACAACTTATGACTAACTCCTAGGCTACAACTAATTAATAAATGCATTTACCTAAGTAAGCTTAAGTAAATAGAATAAATAATTAATAATTAATTATTTACTCTAACAAAAGCGTCATGGTTCAATTTGAAAGATACAGATTTATAGAATTAAACCAAAACACTTCAAATGAAAACCAGACATAGAAATGACAGAGTGTGAGATAATGCACTTACAATTTTTGGTAGAGTTCAGACTTCCACTTTTTTGGCTTACCAGTTGGTGTCGTGAGCTCAAGATGGTTAAATGAGCACTCATGCAGGACATAAGGTAATTATAGGGGATGATTTCTTGGAAATCCAAGGGAAGATTTGAGCGGATAGAAATAATTTATTACTAACGTGCCATCTATACTTTGACAAGACTTGCAAGGCTATTTGCAATTAATATCCATCACATCCGTGTGAAGCTCAACCTTTCATGATGTCACAAAATCTACGCGCCACCTTTTCCCATAAAGTAACTGTACTTTAGCATGATTTCTCATAATTACCATAATTATTTCCCTTCACATCTCTGATATCACCCTGAGGTGGGATCCATATCTTTGCCTTATAAAAATGGGTTTATAATCTCCTGACGCACATCCTGCGAGAAAACAAGAAAACATCAGCAAACCTAAAAGTTGAAGTTGAAGTTGAAATTTGAACCAAAATTTACTTCGAATTCAACTTCAAGAAAATGATCTTGGGCTGACAAGAGAGAACTTTTTCAGGATGAAGGGAGACAAGTGAAATCAAACTTGAACTTGAAGTTTTCAAATTTCAAGTTCAACTTCAAGTTGCAAAAGGGAGGATTAATTGACAGTATTGCACATTAGGAAAAGGTAGAGTAATAATTTGCTCCAACTGGGGAATGAGACTAGAAGGATCAAATGTGAACTTAAAATATCTGGTTTTGTAGACCAACTCAGAAAAAATCGAAACTAAAGACACACAAAACAAGGAAGACATGACAAGACAACTAAAAATGAAACAAAGCAGGGGAAAATGGGTAATTACAATGAGGATGAACAAAAAAATCATACCTAAAACTTAAAAATATTAAGATCCTATCCATTATATCACAGAGGTAAATCATTTCCATTAAGGTATTTAAGTTTGAGTGCATTGGAACCCAACTCAGCTGATATAACAAATGGTCCTTTCCAGAGGCTTTCAAACTTAGCATGAGCTCCTTTTAGCTCTCTTCTCATGTCCCATAGTAACACTTGATCTCCCTTCATGAACTTTTGAGGCCTGGCTTTTCGATCAAAAATCTTCTTTACCCTTGCCTGATGATTGGTGATGTGATTCACTATTTCCCTCCTTTCTTCTTTGATCTTCTAGAGGTATAGTATCTATTTTTCAATAGAATTAGAGAACACTTCATCTTCAATTGCTTTCTATAGAGTTAGAGTAGCCAGTTCTAGAGGTAAATACAACTGTGCTTCAACTCTATCTACTAACTGAAAAGGGGTCATACCAATAGTCCTTTTTGGAGAGGTTCTATCTGCCCATATTGCTTCATATAGTCATTTATGCCAATCTCTACCTTTTTCATCCACCAGCTTTTTCATGATATTAATCAGATTCTTATTAGTTGACTCGACCTGCCCATTGCCTTGAGGAAAGTAATTAGAGGCATGTGATAATCTAACACCATGATCATAACAAAATAACTAAGTTTCCTAGGATGAAATTTTTTGAGCATTATCAGTTACTATCTTGCTTAGAACCCTAAAACATGTTAGAATGTTTTTTGTCAAGAATTTACAAACTACCTTAGATGTTGTTGATTTCATAGGGATTGCTTCAACCCATTTCGTGAAGTAATCAGTGGCAGTGAGAATATGATTGGGCCAATAAAGTTAAGTCCCCATTGCTAGAAGGGCTCTTCTATGACAACTAATTTTAGAGGTAGGGTAGCTAATTGTGGTTTACTTGTAAATAATTTGCATTTTTCACAATTACCTACCCATTTATAGGAAGATTTAAACATACTTGGCCAATAATATCCACTTCTTAATATCTTAAAGGTAGTCACTGTGGATGAAAAAAATCCTCCGAAAGCTTCATTATGAAAAGTTTTGAATAGCTTTTCTTGTTGATCAGTATCGAAACATCTCAAGAACATGCCATCTAGTCCTCTCTCATACAAGATATCATCAATGATCACAAAATTTGTTGCTCTAAGTTGAAGGCTCCTTCGGTCCTTTCCTTTCACATGTTTAGGGCATTCCCCATAGGCTAGAGAATAAGCTATATCTGAAAACCATTCATCTTTCAAGCCTACTAGTAAAAAAATAGGGTAAGCTTCTTCCTCTTTATTTTTTGATATAAGCTTGCAAAGACCTTGACCGCAAACTAGTTTAGTTGGTTTGATATCTAGGTCAAATTCTTGTCCTTTTGATACCCAAGTAGCTCTGTTGTTTATTGCTACATCTTGTTGTGTAAGAATACTTTTAACCACTATAGATGGTACAAATACTATAGAACATGAATGAAAAATATAGTATCAAAAATGTTTCACAGCTTTTACAATAGTAAATGCTTGCTTCTCAGCTAGGGAATAACACAGTTCATGTTTCTTAAGAGGGACACTCATAAAGAAGATAGGTACTTCTTCACCTTTTTCATTTCTTGGAAGAAGTATACCTAACATAGTATGTTCTAATGCATAGCAATACATTATGAAGTCTTTCTTAAAATTTGGATGAAATAGAGTTGGTGCCTTTGCAATAAATTTCTTTACGTCTTCAAATGCCTTGTTCAATGGGTTATCCCATTTGAAGTTTTGCTTCTTGCTTAAAAGCTTTGTCATGGGTTGTATGGTTTCAGCAAAGTCAGGTACAAACTTTCTATGAAAGTTGATCTGGCCAAAGAAAGAACTTACACCATTATGGTTAATAGGAAAGTAGAGCTGCTGAATAGCTTTTACTCTTTCTAGGTTGATCTTAATTCTCTCCTTGGACACTATATGTCCCAATAACTTTCCTTCTATTAGAACAGAGATTGATTTCTTGGGATTCAATGAGATGCCATGTTCTCTACACTTCTCAAGAACCTTCCTCAAATCTTTCAAATGTTTCTTTCATCTTCTTGAAAATACAGTCATATCATCAAGATAAACTATGATGCACTAGTCTAAAAGGTATCTAAAAGTTGCTCATGGCACATTGGAAAGTTGCACCTATATTTATCAAACCAAAAGGCATTCTTTTATAAGAAAAGGTGCCCTAGGGGGTTGTGAACATAGTTTTATGTTGGTCTTCTTTAGCAACCTCTATTTGATTATAGCCTAAGAAATCGTCAAGGAATGACATCATTTCTAAGCAAGCTATTGTTGGAAGAATTTGATCCATTATGGGTAGAGCAAAGTTAGCTTTTAGGCTTGCCCGATTTGGGTCCCTAAAGTCTACACATATTCTTATTTCTTCATTCCTCTTTCTCATGGGTACTATGTTCGCCACCCAAGTGGAGTGATGTATGGGGAAGATTATATGAACCTTAAGCATCTTATCAATATCCTTGAATATTGCATCTGATACCTTTGGGTTATAGGTCCTTAACTTCTATCTAAACGGGGAAGCATTGGGCTTCAGGGTAATATGATGTTTGAACTATCCTTTCCTGAATGTCTTCAAATCCTCATATGACCTAGAAAAAACATCAATATACTCTATCAGTAATTTAATGAATCTTGTTTTTTCTACTGTCTCATAGCAGCTTCCTATGTTTATCATCTTAGGGTTATGATTATCCCCTAGGTTGACCTTCTCATAGTCACCAGTCTCAACTTTCTTGGGAATTGAGTTTTGAGCCAGGAAAGCATCTCACCTATCAAAAGTTTCTCAAGTTCAATCATACCTTTAGGTATTACATTTCCTTTCAATTGCAGTGTATCCTCTATTTTCCCATCTACCCAATCAGGACAAAACTTTCTACATTCTAAATCAGAGCCTTCAAAATTATTAGTGGCAAATTTTTCCATACTTTGAAAGAAAGCATTAATATGTGCATCATCCTTGAATACTTGCCAAGAATTATTGTTGTCTAGGACACTCAACCTATGAGTGATCTCCATGGAATACTTATTAGTTGCAAAATCAAGGTGAGGGATTAGTAGAGAAGCTGATACTACTAAGGAGTCTGCTATGAAATTTTGCTCCCTAGGAATTGATTCTATGGAAAAAGCTTCAAAGTCTTCAATTTCATCCCATACACGATTCATATAATGCTTCAATCTTCCATTTTTCACAGAAAATAGATTTCTAACCTATTTTAGTATCAGCTCTGCATCACCCTTGGCCTTCAACAACTTAACATTTTTCTTTTTTGCCTCTTCTAATCCTGGAAGTAAAGCCTTGTACTTTGTCGTATTATTTGTATTTTCAAAAGCTAACTTGAAAGAAGAGGGCAAAGTTTGACTTGTAGGAGATACCAACACAACACCAGCTCCAGACCCACTTGAGCAATAACTTCCATCAAATTCCAACATCCAAGGAAAATCCACTACCTCTAACTGAATATCTGTTTCTTCAATTTCAGGCATAATCAAGTAATTAGAAAAATTAGTTTCTTGATAATGAATTTGAGACTTCAGATCATCAAATGGGAAAATTGTGTATTTAGACTTGGCTTCAGGGAGCAAGGTAACTTTTTCCTTTCCTATGGGTGTAATGGCTTGGGACCAATCCATTTTGACTTCTCCTCCCAAATCTCGACAGAAAATTTAGCTAAGGAGCATGCCATAACTAGTAGGGATGTTAGCTACTATGATGGTGAGATTTATTCTCTTTTCTAGGAAAGCTACTAAAGAAACTTGGGCATCTTTGATTTGACCTACTAAAGGTACCTGTTTAGAGTCCATTGAATAACACTTGCCAAAGGTTTTAGTTAAGGGGAGATCAAGGGCCTTTGCTACTCTAGCTAGCATTATGTTATCAAAAGTGCCAAAGTCTATTATACAATTGCTTAATTTAAAACCATGGAGGTAAAGGGATACATAAAATGGATCTGGCTTTTCTCGATATGACAACTCTAGACTGATTTTATCAGGTTGGACCAAGTCTTTGTGATGATCAAGCTTTGGAGATTTGGTTTCTTCATTGAAATAGGCTATATTAGCTTGTTTAGAAAATATATCAGGTGAAGGTTGGTGAACATATTCAATTAGCTTATTGAGTTCATTAGGATTCATTCTCAAATACTCAGCAGGAGATATCTAAATTCTAGATGTTTTACAAAATTCAACTATATCAAATGTAGAGCCAGGATCAGACCTTTTCATAGTCTGAGGCATATGAGGTTGTGACTATGGCGACTTAGCCTCGCCCTCCTCTCTTGTATTAGAATCCTTTTCTTGAGCTGAGCTCATAGCATTTTTGGGCTAAAAAATAGCTTTTCCCATCCTTTGCCCCCTTGTGAGTACTGAACATGAAGCTTCTTCCAAAGTTAAAAGGATGTTACTACCTCTATTAGAGTTAGATTCATACTCAAGGTAGCAATTTTTACGAAGTCACCAGGTTCTTCAGAAGGTGCTTCTTCTATTACTATGTTCGCTGCTATTGACCTTTCAGCTTCAAGTTGCTAATGTCTTATATTCTCAAGACACGTGGTTCCTTCATGATCATTAGTAAGATGAAAGACACACATGTTGTTTTTGTTGGGAGGAGGCTCACTTTGCAATCTTTTTTGGTTAGGGGGTAAGGTGAATTGTTTCTGTTGAGAAGTGGCATTATGATTCAAATACTTTCTTGGGATATCTTTATAAGAAAAAGAGGCCTTGGGGAATTTTCTTCTTTACTGCTATAAGATCATTGACCAACTTCTGAACAAGTGCATCATTCGAAGATGATGTAGAGGCTTAAGAATTTGAAATTTGAACCTCTTTCTTCCATTTTCTTGATATAATGAGGTCATCCTATAACTCTATATCAAGGGTTTGGGAGGCTATGAGCATTTGAGAATTCACTCTTTTCAATGGGAAAACAATATCTGGAGGCATTGTGTTTAAAAGGAAACCTTCTAATTTTCACCATTTGGTACACTGGCCGTAGGTATCTAGTGCAATGCTTTATTGAATTGGGCCACAAACTCCTACATGGGCACATGAATCTCCTTCTTCATTTGACTCAATTGCATAAGCAACAAATTTTCATCTTCAACTACTTTAAATCTAGCTTCAAAAGCATCTTTCATAGTATCCCAGGAAGTAATGGATGCACTAGGTAAATGATGAAACCAATCTTCCACTGAGTCTGTCAAGGTTTGAATAAATAATCTTATAACACATCTTCCATTGCTACAACCAAGACTCCACATTTTGTGTTAAAATCATTCAAATTTCCTTTGGGTGACTTCTTCCCATCCTCGCTGAATCTAGGTAGGATTTCTCATGTTCCCTTAGGCAATCTACCCAAATTTCCTACCACTTGTAGAGGTCCTATCGCAACACCCTAGGGTTGATTGTGAGCTATTACTAGTAATCTATAGCTAATAGGAAGGATTGTGATAGTAGAAGGAATTAAAGTTCTAGGGATGATTAGAGATTGTAAAGAAGTAACATGGCTCCCACTTTTAGGAGGTGATGATGGTCTACTGGTAGTTTTAGCTTTGTTTCTTTTCAAAGAAAGGTCAGGTTTGAAGTCAATTTTAGTTAAAGCTTCAAAATCTTCATCTACTAAGCCAAAAAATCTATCGGTCTGTGTATACCTTTTTGCAGCCAGGGTGATATCTCAGCTTGACCTAGTCAATGATTTGCATTGGCAGCTCTTTCTACCACATCTTCTTCTTGAATGATTGGAAAAACTCTAATCCTCTCAACTATTTCCTCTTCTCTTTCTAGTACCAATTGTACTAGAAGGTATTGTTGGTTACTATTTTTGTTAACCCAGGTACAAGCCTTAAGGTCAGAGACAATATCTTTTTGTGTGTCTTGAAACCCTAGATTAGGTTGTAGGAAAAGGCAATTGATTGTGATTAGGAAGCACCATTTCACAAAACCATGAGGACTTGTAGCAACTTAAAAAGGAAAACTCTACCTTCCAAGTTCCCCAACAGAGTCGCTAAAAATTGTTAGTAATAATATTTCCCAAGATTATTGAAAATTTGAACAAGGGGTAAAATTGTAAACTAACAAATTGAATTCCTATTTATTGATAAGGAATTCTCTGCTTAAGAGATTTAATTGATATTATTCAAGGTGTAGCTAACCTTCATGAAAAGATAATCATTTTTTTCTCAACTGAGGGAAAATCTTCCCAGTAAGTATTTTTACTAAAAATACTTTAAAAGTTCATTATCATCTCATAAACACAAGATAAATGCTAATGTTGAAAAGCCATTTGATCTTAACAATCAATATCATACACATGATTGAATGTTAAAACAAAAGATCGGCGGTAAAGTAACGCAGATTCAATCTCCCACAACCTTAAAAATTTGAAAATAGATAATTCCAGAATGTACAGTAAAATACAACTTCACCTCCACATATAGCATACACTCTCAGGAATGCACATTACCATAAAGCAGATAGTAGGATCTACTTCACGAATTTTTAGTACATAAAACTATAGAGTTTTACTTCAATTGCTGCTAACTCAAAAATATTCTATTTCAAAATTCAAAGTGCAGAGTATCAAAAACAAAAGTATTTTTGCTTTAGTCTATGGAGAGATTAACCCCATTCAATATTATCTATTACATATATATAGGGCATGGGGCTAGCAAAATCACCCTACTAGGAGTAAATTGTCTCTTAGTTAACACAATCATGTTAACTAAAATGCATAAAGAAATAAATAGGAAAGTGAAAAACAGTTGCCCATTGATCATGTGCCATGTCAAGAGGAACCATCCACACTAGCCGCGATCCTTATGGCCTTCCATGTCTCGTATGCAGTGGAAAATGTGGAGATAACTGACTGGTGAGGTAAGCCAATGTATGCAATCTTTTGCTTCTAGATTTCCTTTTCTCTTTTCAGTTCTATTATCTTTTCTTTGTGCATCTCCAATTGTTTCAAATTGATTATCAACATAGCTTTGGTATGGGAAATGTTCAAAAAATCCTATCTACATGGTATCTTTTTATCACAGACTTCTTGGAACTTCTTTTGGATTTCTCTTATCAATTCTTCTATAGGGGCAATGGAGTCACTTTCCTTTCCTATGCAATTCTTAACCATTTCAAATGACCTTGGATAATTTTATCCATGAGCCTGAGATTGTCCAAGATTTATTTGATTTCAATGACTACCTAGACTAGTGCTTCATTTCTCCATTCAATGCCATCTTTGATCACATGTAAGGTTTTATCATCTAGACTAGCGACAAGGCATTCATTTTAAAACTTTTGCAGTCAGAAACCTTGAATTTCCTCAATCTAGAGCACCACTTTTGCCTAGTTATTTTTTTATTTTTCAAAACCCTCATTATTGGACTCCACCTTTTTGATAATGACAGTGGTCTCTATTGAAGCTTTGTCCAAAAGTTTGATTTGTTTCTCAGTTTCATTTAGGATGAATTGCAACCAGTCCTCAGATGTTTTTACAATAGCCTTGCACTTCTGTAAATTATCAAGAAAGTTTTGGTTGGCTAAAGAGGATACATCTACCATTGTTGACATCTCATTTAGAGGTTTGGGTTCCAGATGTAGGATGACATTAATGTATTGTGCCATGCTCTTCATTGCTTCTTTCATGTCCTGTTTGTCTTGAGCATCTTTCTAGACTCTGTCAGCAATCTTCTTGTTTGAAGTTTCAAAAATTTTCATATCAACCCCATGACTCCCTTTTCCAAGATCAATTCTCGTTACTTGGTAGTCTTGAGGAGAGAGGTTTTCAAGTGAACTGATTTCTAGTGGCTTGGCTATTTCAGCTATCCAATGCCCTGAGTTTTTATCAACGTTCAACCTGGACTCAGTTTTAGCCCTTTTCATTTTTGAAGTCTTTCCCAAACATTTGCTAACAAGGTGATCGATAGACATGGATAATGGTACCAAGCTCCTTTTCTTCTCAATAGAAACTTTGAGCCACTTGGGGGTTCTTTACCTATCATAGGAGAAACTTTTGCTAAGGCCAAGGTGTCAGATTAAGCACCAGTGTTTTCTGGAGACTTCTTAGGGTCTAGGGTATTATAAACCATGAGAGTAACATGAGACTACTCTAAACTTGTCTTCTTTTCAGTGGTATCTAGGTCGACTGTGATTGTCCTCTTTCCCTTGCTTGGTGTTTCCTTCTTAGTGCTGGAGTGAGTTAATCTTCTAAACTTTGGGACCTCTTTAGGGACCTGAAGTTGAAGTGACTTTGAAGTTACTTCAACTTCAACTTCAGACTTAGCTTTAGGAGAACTTGCAATAGGATCAACAATATCAAGGTTAGAAATGGCCTTAGGTTTTGGCTGTGCCTTTTTGTACTTGTCTCTTGAGTATTTCTTAGGGGCTTTAGGAGTGGTTGATTCAATATTCTTTGACTTTAACCATTTTTCCAGTTCTCTTTAACATTTCTAAAGTACTAGAAAATATATTATCTTCTTCCCTTCTAATCCAGTCAAGCTTAGGGATGGGTATGCATTCAATCTGATCAACATAGAATGGGTCAATAATGTCCTCAGTTTCATCTTCTATTATCCTATGTGTGCTGAGGTTCACCTTAAACATATTAATCTGGTTGACTGTCAACCTAGACCATAATCTTTTTTTGACTTAAAATTCATCAGGACAATTGACCCAGTAATCTTCTAAATGAGGAACATGGACTAATGAAGATGCATACCCAAAATTATCCCTAGAAAATCCTATATAATCAATTTTTTCTCTTGGAGCATATGGTTTGAGGTAGAAATGTGACAATGCAGTTTGTGCTAGCTTGGCCTGCTTGTAGCTTGAACATCGGTAATGACCAATTTCAATGGGGAACAAGAAAGAGGTTGACTTCTTTGTACTTTTAGACTACTCAAGCATAGAAATGAATCACCTACATATCTTAGATATGTTGGAAATGATTGAAAAGATCATGAGGGAGATTGTTGAAAATGATTGAAGAGATCATACATAAAAAGTAATGGAACTGGTAACGAATGTTCTCAATCATTGTTTTGTCATTGATGTCAAACTTGCTACTTGTAGGAATGACAATTGCTTTAGTGATCCAAATACTATCAATTGGTTGATTGACAAGGAGGAGGCAATCAATAAGATGTAACTAGTACACTTAGAGAAAGGTTGAAGTTATGATGTTGTAATGAAGTACAAGGATCAGCTTAGCCATTGATGAAAAAGTGTATTGACGACATACTCTAAGACACAGAGAATGGGCACACTGAAACATATCAAAGATGTAAGGTTTTAGCTAAGTCATTTGTAAAGCCTAACTAAGTCTATTAGAGAGGGAGCCGAGCAAGCTAGTAAGTGCCGAATAGATTCCTAGTTGAAGTCGAGAAAGTGATCTTCAGATACCAAGTGAACTTCAGTAAGTGCCGAGTGAACTTCAGATGCTGAGTGAACTTTAGTAAGTGCCGAGTGAACTTCAAATGGTGAGTGATCTTCAGATGCCAAGTGATCTTTAGGTGCCGAGCAAGATACAAGTGCCGAGTAACACAGAGGTGCCAAGCATCAGTAAACCAATAATGCCGAGTTGCTGCACATTATTTCTAAGATCGAAGATTTGTCAGATCTAATCTGACAAGGTTGTTATCTAGAATTCTTTGAATTAAATAGAAGATAAGAGTGATGAGCTGGTGGCATAGAACACCATGTAGAATATTTTTGGAGAATACAACTGGACTTTAGACGAAGTTTCTAGATAAGAGCAAGATATGGGGTAGATACAATGTATCCTACCTAATCCATTTGAAACCCTAAAGTTGGAGAGGGAGAATCGAGCAGCAAAGGCAATCCACATTTTTATTTAAGGAGTAATAAGGTCACAAAGTAGAAGAGAGGAGGCCAAGCATGAAAGCATAAAGTGCTGAAGGAAGTGCTAAGGAGTAAGAAAGCATAGATACTCTGCTTCAACAGATGACCACAGATATGGTTGCATTGGTATGATGAGTAAGAAGACTTAAGGAGACAAAGCTTGAGATGACAAGCTTTCAAAGCTGAAGTGATTAAAGCCAAGCAAAAGGACTGAACTAAAATGTGATCTGAAATCTGAAAAATATGTTGTAAGTTGTATCATATCAAAAAGCTATTATTGTTACTCTCTAACAGTTGTAACAGATAGTTTAAATCCTATGAACTTAGGTTGGTTTAATAGCCATGTTATAAATCCTTTAACAGGGTGACATTCCAAGTGAATGTTCAAAATTCCTTTGACCAAGCCCATTCCTAACAGTATGGTGAAATCCTCTAACAAGGTCAAATTTAACAGCGTATTGTAAGCCTTTAACAGGGCATCACTTTAGAAGAGTGAAAATTAAGTAGCATGTTACTAGTGGTTTTTCCCAAATTGGGTTTCCACGTAAACCACTGTGTCATGTGTTGATCTTGCATGTTTTATCCCTGCATATTGATTTGCTGTAATTTGCTAAAATGATTGATTTAAGTTTGGATGGATGAAAAGTTTATGGGCTCACTATAATTAGAGAAAAAGTATTATTAGGGAATTTAGACCTTGAATAACTGATTCACCCCCCCTCTCAGTTATTCTAAAGAATTCTAACAATTGGTATCGCAGCCAAACTGCTGATTCAGTTTAAAGGGACTATAAGCAGAAAAGATCAAAACGCCTAAGAGAGAAGTTCCCAAGCTCAACAAAGACAACTTTGTTGCATGGCAAAGTTTGATGAAGCTACATCTTGGATCCATAGGATATTATGCCCAAAATCCAATTGTTACTAAACATGTTGATCCAATTGGTACTCTTACTGCAGAAGATTTGAAAAACAAACAGGAACACAATCAGACAATGCTAGAGATTGCTTCTGCACTCAACTATGCTGAATTTGATGATATCAAAGGATGTGACACTACATTCAAGATGTGGAAGGCCCTATCAGACATTTATGGAGGAGATCAGAATGTCCAAAGAGCAAAGAGAGAAAGCCTCAGAGGAAAGTTTGATGATATGAAAATGGAGTAAAGTGAGAATGCTGCTCAGTATGGCGCTAGAATAAAGGAAGTGGTAAGTGCAATAAGATGTTTGAGTGGTCAATTGGATGAAGATACTGTTAATAGTAAGTTCTTAAGAACCTTGCTCCCTATCTATGCTATTAGAGTATCAGCAATACAAGAACTAAGATGTGTACCAAGAAACAATCTAAGTTTTGAAGGTATAGTGGGTAGACTGACTGCATTTGAGTTATCCAACTTTGATAACTACAAACTTGAGAATGTTGAATTTGCTTTCAAGGCCAAGCTATCACTGAAAGATGCTGAACAGGTGAAATCAAAGAAAGGAAGAAAAATGAAATACGTATCCAGTGACAGTAGTACTGATGAGGAAGATGTGGAACAATTGGAAGCATTGCTAGCTAGAAGATTTCATAGAGGCAAAGGAAAATTCAAAGGTAAGATGCCTATCATTTGTTTCAATTGCAATGAAGTAGGACATACATAGAAAAAGGATTATAAGGAAGGCAACAAGTACAAATATAGAAGAGAAGATGATAAGAGAGATTACAAAGACAAAGGCAAGAAGTGTTATATTGTTGAAGAGAATTCTGATGATCATGATGATGAAGTTGTTTATGTAGCCATGAAGGACCAATTTGATGAAGAAGAACCTACAACACTGGTAACATGTACAAACAAGAATGACAGATGGATCATAGACAATGGATGCTCACATCACATGACAGGAGACAAAAGTAAGTTTGTTAACTTTACTCAGTATGATGGAAATAGTGTTAGATTTGGTAATGATGCTCCATGTCAAATAAAAGGAAAAGACTCCGTTAAGCTCACAAAACAAATTTCATGTGATAATGCATACTATGTTGAAGGATTAAACTACAATTTGTTGAGTGTCTCACAGTTAGGCAATGTAGGATGCAAAGTAGAATTTGGAAACAAAACTGCAAAAATCTATGGTACTGATGGTAAATTGATAGGAAAAGGAGATCAAACAAGAAGTAATCTGTTTTACCTTGATATGGATGATGTTTCTTGTTTTGCTGCAAAATTTTATGATGAATGGTTATGGCATAGAAGGCTATGTCATGTCAACTTTGACAATCTGGTCAATATTAGTAAAATGAAAAAAGTCAGAGGTTTACCTAAATTGAAAAAACCTGACAATATCATGTGCAAACAATGTCAACTAAGAAAGATGACAAAATCAAGTTTCAAAAGAAAAAATTATACATCTAAAGAAGTACTTGAGTTAGTTCATACTGACTTATGTGGTCCAATGGAAGTACAGAGCTATAAAGGAGTAAATACATAATGTTGTTTGTTGATGACTATTCTAGGATGATGACTGTTATGTTCTTAAAGAAAAAATTTGATGCTTTTTGTATGGGTGAATATGTGGCCTCTACTAACGCACACACTTCAACACGATCATTGTATGCGGATTCATCTCGGAATGAACATTGGATTGTTCATCCAAAAATCAGCCTGCAAAGTGACCTGTTGCCTTCTATCTAAAGGAAATTTCTTGTTAGATATCCTCAGATTCGAGGTGTTTAAGCAACCAGACCCTATAAGAACGAAGGATTTGAAAGAAAATGCGACTAATCTATATGAGAATGCAGATTAATCTAGAATGGAGTATGCACGTTTAATCTAAGAACATGTAAAAAAAATTATACTAAATGTATGCATATTAAATCTATATGAGAATTAAACTAGAAAATGAATATGAAAGTAGGGAGCTCAAATGAATGCACAATCTAGTAGCAATTCGATGCAAATTCTCATTCAACCTCCTCTCAAAATGAAGAGATGAGGGTCTCTTAAATAGACTTTCCTGGAATCCATCAACGGTTAGGATTAAAGGTGAAGTTCAATCATAAAGGGAGATTCCCAAATTAAAAGGAGTTAACAGATTTAATTTGAGTAAAATAAGGAGTTAATTGATTCAATTTGAGTAGAAAAAGGAGTTAACTGATTTAACTCATTTTTGATCAATAGTGAGTTGAAAATTTCCCTTTTTGAACTGAAGAGAGATTTTGGTGAAATATTTAATTTAATAAAATGAGATATGCTCTCATAATTACCTTTTCTATTTAATTAAATAATCTTTTAATTAATTTAGAGGCACTTTTCTTATTTAATTAAATAACTTCATTTAATTAATTAGGAATGGCTTCCCATTTAATTAAATAATTTTGTTTAATTAATTAGAAGTAAGTTCTCCATTTAATTAAATAATTTTATTTAATTAATTAAAATAGGCACATTTATTAAATTAAATAAATTTAATTTTGTAGTACATTAGCCTTTAGGATATAATTTAATTTAATTAAAGTATAAATACTTAGTAATTAAATTAAATATTAATCAATAGGTTTAATGCGACTAACATGAGTACATACTATAGAAATTAAATAAGAAATATGATGAATGCATATTAGGGTCTTCTGCATCTGACAATTAAGTCAAGTAGTGAATAGCAGAATGAGAATTGCCTATTAGAATAGGCCTTTAGGATTGGTTAAAAATAGACTAGAATTGGTATCATGGCAATGAGCCAATTTTGGGGTATTACACTTTTCAAATGTTTAAGTAGTATGTGGCTAGAGTTGAAAAGGAAACATGAAAGAGTTTGAAATGCCTAAGATTAGACAGAGGTGGTGAATTCACATCAAAAGAATTCGAGATATTTTGTAATGACAAAGGAATCAAAAGGCAAATGTCAGCTCCTAGAACTCCCCCACAAAATGGAATTGCTGAGAGAAGAAATAGATCTATGATTGACTGTGCTAGAACATTAATGATGGAAAAGACTGTTGCTCTAAAATACTGGAGAGAAGCTGTAAGTGTAGCTGTTCATACACTAAACCGAGTACAAGTCAAGAAAGGTACTAGTGCAACACCTTTTGAATTATGGTATGGTCACTCACCCAATGTAAAACATTTCAAAGTATTTGGTTGCAAATTTTTTATCCTTAAAGATGCTAGAAATGGAAAATTTGATGCAAAAAGTGATGAAGTCATATTCCTTGGTTACTCCACTAGAAGTAAAGCATATAAGTGTTTGAATACTAATACTAACAAAATTGTGGAAAGTGCAAATGTAAACTTTGATGAGCATACAAAAGTCCAAGCTGAAGAACCAAAGAGAATAGACGAATACAGAACCTTTGTGTATTCTTATGAAGGAATGCCTATTGATGAGGATGCTGTCAATCAAATTGGGATTCAAAAAAAAATTTTAGTTTCAGCCGAGTCACAACCAATGAATGCCGAGTTACATTTAGAAGCCAAGTTGCAGAATGAAGATCTTGAAGTCAGTACACATGAAAGAGATGAAGAAAAACTTGATAGCTCAGTGCATAGTGACCCTGAATTTGAAAGATCAAACATGGAAACAAGGACAGAACTAAGATTATCCAAATATGTAAAAAGACATCACCCTGCTGAACAGATAATTGGTGACAAAGATGCAAGACCAATGACAAGGAATAGACTAAAACATGAATCATGTATGATCAACAAATCTAAACCTAAGATAGTATATGGTGCATTACAAGATGATGACTAGTATAAAGCTATGGAAGAAGAGATTGATCAAATAAAGAAGAACAAAATGTGGAGTTTAGTTCCCAGACCAGTTGACAAGAATGTGATTGGCACCAAGTGGGTATTTAGAAACAAGTTAGATGAGAATGGCGAGATTACTAGAAACAAAGCTAGACTAGTATGCAAGGGTTATGCTCAAGAAGAAGGATTAGACTATGGGGAAACATTCACCCCTGTTGCTAGAATGGAAGGAGTAAGAACTTTACTTGCATATGTTGCATATAAAGGTTTTAAAGTCTATCAGATGGATGTAAAGTCTACTTTTTAAAATGGTATATTAGAAGAAGAAGTCTATATTGAACAACTAGAGGGATTTGTTGATAAGAACAATAGGGATATGGTTTTTAAATTACATAAAGCACTCTATGGTTTGAAACAAGCACCCAAAGCATGGTATGAGAGACTTGACAAGTATCTAGTGCAAATACAATTTGAAAAAACTGATGATAACAGCAATATGTACATCAAATCAGAAGAAGGTAAGGATATTATTGTATTTGAAATCTTTGTGGATGACATAGTTTTTGGAGGAAAGGAAGTGCTTTGCTGACAAAATGAAACATGAGTTTGAGATGTCTATGTTTGGTGAGATCAAAATTTTTGTTGGATTGCAAGTACATCAACTAAAACATGGTATATTTGTGACACAATCAAAGTAAATCAAAGAGATACTTAAAACATTTGGATTGGAGGAGTCCAAACCAGTCAGCACACCAATGGCAACAGGAAATAAGCTATCCAAAAATGATGTATCAGCTGAAGTCAATCAAACAATGTACAGATCCATAATTGGAAAACTACAATATGTTGTACATAGAAGACTAGACATAGCATTAGCAGCTGGAATAGTGGCTAGATTCTCTGCTAATTTCAAAGAAAATCATCTCATAGCAATAAAAAGAATAATGAGGTATCTCAAAGAAACTGATAACTTTGGTCTATATTACAAAAAGAATGAGAAGTTTGAGCTCAATGCATATACAGATGCAGATTGGGGAGGCAACATTGATGACAAAAAAAGCACAAGTGGAGGTGCATTATTTTTAGGTAAAAGGCTAGTTACTTGGACTAGCAAGAAACAAACATGCACATCCCAGTCCACTACAAAATTAGAATATGTGGCAGCAGCAGTCAATTGCACAAACATTGTGTCACTCACACATCTATTGAAAGGAATGAAAGAAGAGGTAACTAAACCTATGATATTGTATTGTGATAATACAAGTGCTATAAACATATCCAAAAATTCAGTAATGCATGCAAAAGCCAAGCATATTGCAATCAAGTATAGCTATGTCAGAGAATTGGTAGAAGACAAATAAGTGAAGTTGGAATACATTCACACAAAGGAACAAACTGTAGATATCTTCACCAAACTATTGCCCAAGGATGCTTATGAATATCTTAGAGGCAAGTTGGGGGTAATGCCCCTAACTCAAGTAGTGTAAAACAACAAGGAAGCTGCCCTGCATCAATAGGAATAAATCATTGAAATATCTGAAAAATGATGCAGAGGATGACAGCAGGAGCAGAAACTCCAAATCAGTCACAAGCATGGTGATAGAGGGAGAAGACATCATAGGAAAAGCTTATATTGTGCATATTAAAGATGCTACATCTTTGGCATTTATGTCAAAGAGGGAGAAATATGCAGAAAAATGATCAATACAAAGCAAGAGGCAGATATATATGAAAGAGGGAGATATATGAGATTAGTAGTAAGGATGCAGTAGTCAAGAAAGTAGCAGACAACATATACAATCTTGGTGGTAACTAAGTTGATCAATTGATCAGTTTGGTTTGCCATCAATGCCAAAGAGGGAGATTGTTGGAAATGATTGAAAAGATCATGAGGGAGATTGTTGGAAATTATTGAAGAGATCATACATAAAAAGTAATGGAATTGGTAAAGAATGTTCTCAATCATTGTTTTGTCATTGATGTCAAACTTGCTACTTGCAAGAATGATAATTGCTTTAGTGATCTAAATACTATCAATTAGTTGATTGACAAGGAGGAGGCAATCAATAAGATGTAACTAGTACACCTAGAGAAAGGTTGAAGTTATGATGTTGTAATGAAGTACAAGGATCAACTAAGCCATTGATGAAAAAGTGTATTGACGACATATTCTAAGACACAGAGAATGGGCACACTGAAACATATCAAAGATATAAGGTTTTAGCTAAGTCATTTGTAAAGCTTAACTAAGTCTATTAGAGAGGGAGCCAAGCAAGCTAGTAACTGCCGAATAGATTCCTAGTTGAAGCCAAGCAAGTGATATTTAGATACCGAGTGAACTTCAGTAAGTGTCGAGTGAACTTCAGATGTCGAGTGAACTTCAGTAAGTGTCGAGTGAACTTCAAATGCCGAGTGAACTTTAGATGCCGAGTGATCTTCAGATGCCAAGTGATCTTCAGGTGCCAAGTAGGATACAAGTGCCGAGTAACACAGACGTACCAAGCATTAGTAAACCAATAATGTCGAGTTGCTACATTATTTCTAAGATCGAAGATTCGTCAGATCTAAGCCAACAAGGTTGTTATCTAGAATTCTGTGAATTAAATAGAAGATAAGAGTGATGAGCTGGTGGCACAAAACACTATGTAGAACATTTTTGGAGAATACAACTAGAATCTAGACGAAGTTTCTAGATAAGAGCAAGATATAGGGTAGATACACTGTATCCTACCTAATCCATTTGAAACCCTAGAGTTGGAGAGGGAGAATCGAGTGGCAAAGGAATTCCAAATTTCTATTTAAGGAGTAACAAGGTCATGAAGCAGAAGAGAGGAGGCCAAGCATGAAAGCATAAAGTGCTGAAGGAGGTGCTAAGGAGTAAGAAAGCACAGATACTGTGCTTCAACAGATGACCACAGATATGGTTGCATTGGTATGATGAGTAAGAAGACTTAAGGAGACAAAGCTTGAGATGACAAGCTGTCAAAGCTGAAGTGATTAAAGCCAAGCAAAAGGACTAAACTAAAATGTGATCTGAAATCTGAAAAATATGTTGTAAGTTGTATCAGATCAAAAATCTATTATTGTTACTCTCTAATAGTCGTAATAGATGGTTTAAATCCTATGAACTTAGGTTGGTTTAATAGCCATGTTATAAATCCTTTAACAGGGTGACATTCCAAGTGAATGTTCAAAAGTCCTTTGACCAGGCCCATTCCTAATAGTATGGTGAAACCCTCTAACAAGGTCACATTTAACAGTGTGTTGTAAGCCTTTAACAGGGCATCACTTTAGAAGAGTGAAAATTAAGTAGCATGTTACTAGTGGTTTTTCCCAAATTGGGTTTCCACGTAAATCACTATGTCATGTGTTGATCTTGCATGTTTTATCCTTGCATATTGATTTGCTATAATTTGCTAAAATGATTGATTTAAGTTTGGATGGATGAAAAGCTTATGGGATCACTATAATTAGAGAAAAAGTATTATTAGGGCATTTAGACCTTGAATAATTGATTCACACCCAACCCCCCCCCCCCCCCCCCCCCCCCCCCCCCTCTCAGTTATTCTAAAGAATTCTAACAAGATAAGGCAATATTGTCTAAACAATAGTGTGGCAACTTAAGAGGTTCACTAGAAAAACCCCCAACTCTGAGATACATAAATTTAGGGAACTGAATATAGAAACAACCAAATATTTTGATAGATTGCATGGATTATTTTGATAATCTATGATTCTCATGACCTTGAAGCTCAAAGACTAACCTCTGAAGAAAGACATCATTGACTCTCTTGAATTCCTTGCAAGATTTGGTTGCCTGAAGATCTTTGTAGTATTGGTAGATGGTCATTTCCTCAGTCCAAGGCATGTTTGGAAGTCCCTCCCATTCCTTGGATGCTACTAGAATATAGACTAAGAAGGAGTACATAAAGAATGGGCTCAAACTACTTACTACTATAAGACTCTTATGTAGATTTTCAGCTGTTAAATTTTCCCAGTCAATGAACTTTTCCCCTTCAACAATTTTCTAAATGAAAAGGTACATCCAACTTTCCCAATGGAAAGTGTTTTCATTGTCCTTGATCCTATTCAAAAGTAACACAATGTCTGCAATTTCCTTAACGAAATGTTCAATTGTCAAAGGCTTAGGAAATCTAGAACCCCCTTCAATCGGAATGAAAAGCCAAGTTTGAGCTATAATGTTGTCATAATTATTCTTTCTATCACAATACAAATGCTTAGACTCCTCAAAGGTCTAGGGATCATACGGTTTTTTATGAGGGATTCTCAGAGCCAAACTGAAACTTGTCCTATTTACCCTAACCAAAACCTCTCCCAAAACTTTCTTTATACACCTAGTGTTGGGGTCATAGCAATTCACACATTCAACAACCAATTCAGGGAATTCTATTGCTAGTGGAAAAGTGGCAGCTTCTAATAACCCACTACTGACTAATTTTTCATATATGGGACCAGACAGAACATTCCTTGCATGCTCAATTATATCCAATAGGCTTTTTTTTTAACAGGAAAGTATCTCAAATTTTAGGTAAGGAACTCAATAGGAAAGGTTTTTCAAGCTTAGGTATTTTGGGGTGGAAAAGTGTCATGGTTTAATTTGAAAGATACAGATTTACAGAAGTAAAACAAAACACTTCAAATGAAAACCAGGCACATAAATGATAGAGTGGGAGATAATGCAATTATAGTTTTTTGGTAGAGTTCAGATTTCCACTTTCCCTAGTTACCAGTCGGCGTTGAGAGCTCAAGATGGTTAAATGAGTACTCATGCATGATAAAAGGTAATTATAGGGGATGATTTCTTGGAAATCCAAGGGCAGATTTGAGCAGGCAGAAAGAATTTATTACAAAGATGCCATTTGTACTTTGACAAGACTTGCAATGCTATTTGCAGTTAATATCTATCACATCCATGTGAAGCTCAACCTTTCATGATGTCACAAAATCCATGTGCCACCTTTTCCCATAAAGTAACCATACTTTAGAATGATTTCTTATAATTACCATAATTATTTCCCTTCGCATCTCTGATATCACCTTGAGGTGGGACCCATTTCTTTGTCTTATAAAAATGAGTTTATAATCTCCTGATGCACATCCTGTGAGAAAACAAGCAAACGCCAACAAACCTCAAAGTTGAAGTTGAAGTTGAAATTTGAACCAAACACTACTTCAACTTCAACTTCAAGAAAATGATCTTGTGCTGACAAGAGAGAACTTTTTTGGGATGAAGGGAGACAAGTGAAATCGAACTTGAACTTGAAGTTTTCAAATTTCAAGTTCAACTTCAAGTTACAAAAGGGAGGATTGACCAACAGTATTGCACATTAGTAAAAGGTAGAGTAACATACGTATATATATATATATATATATATATATATATATATATATATATATATATATATATATATATATATATATATATATATATATATATATATATATATATATATATATGTATGTATGTATGTATGTATGTATACATACATATGTATATATCTATATGTATATATATATGTGTGTGTGTATGTATATATATATATGTATATGTATATATGTATATGTATATGTATATATATATATATGTATATGTATATATATATGTATATGTATATAGATGTGTATGTGTATGTGTATGTATATGTATATGTATATGTATATCTATATATATATATACATACATACATACATATATATATATATGTATATATATATATGTATGTATGTTATAATGTAATTTATTTTGTTGAATAATAATGATTAATCATAGAGGCATGTCTCCTAGTCTTATATTTATGAGAGATTGGGATCTACATTTGGAACATACCAATAACCATGTCAGTGTAATTACATTTGTAGAAACTAATCCATGTTTTCTAACATCAAGAACACTCTTGAGATGTTTATGAGAGCCTTAAGACAAATCATTAATGCAAATAATCCTGAAGCTTTCTTCATTAACTCAGACCCCCACCTTGAAAATAGGATTTATAATGTCTTGGGTTTTAAGGGAGGGGAAATCCCTTGTAAATATCTTGGAGTTCCCTTAGACAAGGGCACTAAGTCAAATAAGGCATTGTCCCACATAATCTTGAATATGGATAGTAATATGATAGTTGGAAATCAATATGGTTATCCAATGCAAGTTTTTTGATGATGATCAAATATGTTCTCTCAACCCTTCTTTCTTACCAAATCTCATGCCTCCCCTTGACCTCCAAAGACAATACAAAATTGGAAAAGAAGACCAAAAATTTCTTCTAGCAATGGGTCTCCTGACAAAATAAGTTGGCCCTTATCAAGTGGGATAACATATACAAACCTATTTCTTATGGGGGCTTTGGTATCAAATGACTTCTACGGCTAAGAAAATCCTTTTGTGCTAAATTAGTGTCGAGATTATTTCACTAGTACATTTGGGGGTAATTTTTGACGTTAATTTTCTTTTTGGGTTCTCAAATTCATTTAAAATTTTTTTTTGATCCTGATAACATTGAAAGTTCAATAATAGATAAGTTTGGCATTGAAATTTCAATGTTGTTAGGGATATTAAAAAAATAAAAAGAAAAGTGAAACTTCATTTCATATCACGTGGCAAAGTACAGGCGAGAGGCTTTAGGTGTGACCAATTAAGAGATTTTCAGCATCATCAAGGTAATGTTGATAGATTCATTTTCATTATTTGCATCATCTTCAGTTTGATACTTGCTTTCAAGGTAAGGTTTGGTCGACTTCTATTTGCTTGCTTAATTTCAATGTAAGGGTTGAAGGTATTTTTCATTTTTGTTGTAAGCATTTAAGGGTTTTTTTTTTTTGTATAATTTCAAGGTAAGGATTTAAGGTAATTTTTACTTTGGCCATTGATTATGGTGATTCAAACATTGTTCATATTGCCCAATTTCTCGATTGGATTCTATAAAGACCTAACCATCTAAGATTTATTAAACCAAAAAAGTGCCCTTGAGTGTGATAGTAAAATGGGTTTCATTTGTAACTCTTTTTTTGCATCTTCATTATATCTGAAAGTTTTAATTGATTGAACCTATTAGACTGTAGAGATTGGTTCTAATTTGGATGCTTCCTTAGCTATGTGTTGAACCACATGAGTACCGTCATCCTCTTTATCCTTTGCATATCTATCATTGCTTCATTTCCAACATTGGCTTGGTCTATCTCCATTCTTCTCTCTTTTTCAATTTGGTTATTGTGTTTCTATCTTCCATTAATGAGCCCTCTTCATGATAAATATTTGTATTTGGAATCACAAAGATGAATATATTTTTTGGATAATGATTTATTTTAGAATCTTCAAGGATGTTTTCTATTTAAGAATTTTTAATAGATGTATTTGAAGTTCTCTTGCTCGCATTAATAAATTAAGGAAGAAAATCATGTTGTTATAGGTTTTGATGTTGATGTGACCATATTTGAAACAACTTTTAGCCCCAAAACTCATTAATTTCATCTATTTCCTTAGTAAGATGCATATCTGATCATTTGCTTGAATCAAGTTTGAAAGTCCTCTTGGCATTCTACTATAGTATCTTTAGATTTACAATTATGAGCTATAACCACTAGGAGAAATCTAATCTTAATTTCTACCAATTCTAACTCCAAATTTTGCACATGCTATTTCATATATCATTCTAGTCTAAGCCCCAATCCATCCTCCTTGTGATTTGAGATTTGGTGTATTTTTAATAGAAGCAACAATGTGATCATTCAATGCTATAACTTTTCTTTATACTATTTTCAATCATTTCAAAATCTCTATAGAATTTAGTTCCAGCAATAAGCACATCCATATATACTGAGACAAATTTTTAGTTTAGAAATAGTTTAGGAACAACTCCTTGTATAATACATTAAGAAAGTCCTTTAGCAATTGAATTTTTTCCAACACTAGGATCGCCAGTAATAATGAATTTATTTATGTTCTTTTTGAAAGAATCTTTCCAAAGCTCCATATTCTTTCTCAAGATTCTGGACAGTATTTCTTTATGAGATCAAGTGACATCAATGATTGCCCATTTTAAATTTTCCAACATCATAAATGGAGGACCTAACTTTTGAAAAAAAAACTAGGGCTCCATCTTGCCTTAGATTATTTCATTGAATCATACAAAAATTGTTGAATGTATCTTCCCACTTATTGTGGAAAATAAATAGTATCTTCTCAAGTTTCTCATATCACTTTCTTCCATTATTGCTCTGACTCGACAGATTCCTTATTGCATGTTCATAACATTCAGACCAAAATTACAATCATGTTTTTTGTTTAGATAAAAGGTAATCATATATCTCCTTCGATAACAAACAATTATAAATAAGAATAGGCTATATATAAATTCTCAAACCATGAATGATAGTGTGAAGGTAACTGCTACTTTCCATCATGAACATAGAAATTACAAAAAAAGAACCATTAAATTTCGTATCTGTTCATGATGCTTGGTGCTTCCTATCATTAATTTCTATGCCTTCCAAAATTCATTCGCTTACCTATTTGACTTTCCTCCATGATTCCTTTGTATGATTCCAATATTTTTGTTGCTAAATTTTCATTTGAAAGTAAAGTTAGTTAAATGAGGTTTTAAAATTGCCTATGTAGATGTATGTATGTATGTCTGTATACGTATGTATGTATATATGTATATATTTATGTATATATATGTATGTATGTATATGTTATGGTGGGATGAAGACCGAATTAGCAAGAGTAAGGATTTTCCCACCAAAAGGATTTTCATTTCATTCCAAATCCATACAGTACTATTCAAACCCCATACTAGGTTGAAGTTAATAAATTTATAGGTCACAACTCTTGACCTTAAAACTTCATCCTTCCATGTTCGATCAAAATAATGATCTGACTATTATACTTCTAGATTGCAAGAAAAATTGCAAAAATTTGCATGACAGCTTTTATTAGATTTTGTAAGAATTTTCCTTAGGGAAGAATTCACCCAAGACCAAGGAACTCAAACACAATAGCAATAGTATACCAAAGAGAGTATGATCAAAATGACAATATATTCATTCAATATTCCATTGAAAAGTACACTAGGAGTGACTATATATAAAGGCCTTTGGAAAACTTCTAGAATGCATAGAAGTTAGCAACATGATAAGTCATACAACTAGGCACATGTCCACTAGATATGGGTTATCCTTCATTAAGAATAGGAGTAAGTGTAATGATGTGAGGATAAGCCTACAATGGTGTAGTACACAAATTAATGTTGTAGACAACATGTGCTAAAATGGGAGTTTGAATAACTGTGTTGTCTACATGACAACCCAGTGAATGATGCAAACTCCAATGTTGTAAACACTATGTGTTGAATTAGAGTTGCTTACTCTAGTGTTGTCAACATGAAAACTCATGAGAGTATGTAAACTCCTAAGTGTCTCACCTAAATAAATAATAAAATAATGCAATACAGCAAAATAATGCATTAACCTAAGTAAAATTAAGTAAATTGTAAATAGTAAATACTTATTTACACCAACACCCCCCCTTATGTGCAACTTAGGGGAATTCACTTAACCTTACGGAAGCTAAGATGAAATGCATAATGGGTCCTAGCTACTAGGCCATATTAGGTACCCATGTAAATAATGAAATGCAATCTCTCATAAAGTGGAGAAAGAGGGAAAACCTCATAGGAAAAATCCTCCCCCAAAAAGATATATGAAAAAACTAGATGCATGGATGGATGTAGTAATCAAGACCCCCCCATTATGACATACATCAAGTATATACAATAGAGAAATGTGAGAAGAACACTATCCCAAAAGAGGAAAAGGTCCCCCCAACAAGAGAGAAGAAGAAGAGAGACAAGGTAGTCTCCCTCCAAAATGAAGAGTGCCTAGTAGTGATAGTAGCTTTGATGTAGAAGCTGATCCAAGACTACATAATAGTGTTCCTCCCCTTTGGAAGAGAAAATACCATAGGTATGAGTAAGATGCTTCTGCTATGTGTGGAAAGAATCTAGATGATTACTAATGCCTCTAAAATCTATTCAACTGTCCCTGTGAAGGATGAATGAAGAACCTATCCCAAAGAATCTATTGTCTCCTCGAATGATAAAGAGACCTCCTGCAACTGTTGTACATAAGTATCCACAATCGCATCAACTTGTGTAGATTGATCATGTAGAGAATGGACATGAGGGTCAGAGTGAGCCCTTGCAACAACTGAAGAAGGATCTTCTCCATCAAAGAGAAGATGTATATCATTAATGATGTCCTCCAAGTCTGCTATGTGTGATTCCTCTAATGCTGGAGTTGGAAGACTAGGTGTACCCTACTTTGTTGGACCTATCACTATGGCAATATATGCATGTTGACTATATTGATGCCATGACCTCTCACTGCAA
This sequence comes from Cupressus sempervirens, assembly GCA_028749045.1. Taxonomy (NCBI): domain Eukaryota; kingdom Viridiplantae; phylum Streptophyta; class Pinopsida; order Cupressales; family Cupressaceae; genus Cupressus; species Cupressus sempervirens. The sequence continues at coordinate 151,197,501 of CM053790.1, forward strand.
CTTTCAATAGAACTCCATGTGTTTGAATCTATTGAAGCACTATCCCTAGTGTCACTATCAGTTTCCATAATGTATGATGTGCAAAGAAGATTAGAGGATAAGCTAGATGAACTTTCCTCAAAGTGTACATCCTTCTCCACAAAGATCTCTTGTGTCTCAGGATCCATAAGTCTATATGCCTTCACATTGTCTTCATATCTGATGAAAGTACAAGGCCTAAGTGATGGTGCCTTGCATTCCCCAAAAGATCTGTTTGTCCACGCTAGACAATCAAAGACTCTGAATTGTGTCACAATTGGTTTTTTGCCACACCATGCCTCAAAAGGTGTCTTGCCATGTAAGATAGGATGAGGAGACCTATTAATTATGTGATTGGCACTGCTGATTACTTTGACTTCAAGTGATTAATCTAGAGACTTGGCTTGTATCATGCAACTTTTCATGGACTTAAGAGTTTGAATCCTCAGTGCTACAACATTTTTCTTGTGCAGACTGAATGCTGGTGTATTCTGAAGATCAATTCCCTCAAGTTTGTAAAATTTTTTAAATCTTTTGTTCACATATCTACTTTTATTGGCCATCCTTAGAACTTTGATGGCTTTCCCTAATTTTTTTTCAACATGAGTCTTGAAGGCTAGAAACTTGTCCAACACTTCATTCTTGTGATAAAGGAAGTAGACCCAAGTATACCTTGAAAAGTCATCAATGAAAGTAAGTATGTAGCAACCTTGGCTGACTGATGTCACTACAAAAGGACCTGCTAGTACCATGTGAACCAACTGAAGAACAATTGGTGCTCTTGAAGACTTCCCTTTATGTAACTTCTCCTCTAGATGCATATCCACTAGACTTTTTGAACATTTACCTATGGAAAAGTTGATTGTAGGTAGACCTTTGACCATTTTTTTTGAGCAAAGTTGTTAAAGAGAGTGGAAGGCAAGATGACCAAACCACTCATGTCATAATTTGATTTGAGAATTGGATTGTGTTAAAAAGGCTTGTGAAGGAGACTTGGGCACAAAGTGGGAGAAAGAATACAACCTTTTTTCATGATTAACTGTCCCCACTACAACCACTAAATCATCTTTTAGACTGTGCACCTTTACTGAGTTAGGAAGAAACTTAACTTTATGACCATCTCCAAGGTGAGTGATTTGGTAAATTGAGAGGAGATTAGAACTTAGGTTTGGAACATAGAGAACATCTTTGAACTCTCCATTTTCCATCTCCATGTTTCCTTTCCCTTCAACATCCATTTTTGTATCATCTCCCACAAAGATGTGCAGTACCTTTGACTACTTCAATGAAGAAAAATCTCCTTTTGAAGAACCCATATGATAGGAGGCACCTGGTCAAGAATCCATTTTTTTGAAGAATTTGTATTTTCCACGAGTGCTTTCGCTTTTCCCTTTGAATCTAAAGAAGATCTTTTCTCCTTATAAGAATTAGGTAGTGGAACATTATGTTTCTTCATGATAGAGGTCAACTCATCAATCTTTTTATGATAACACTAATGTTCTTCAAGACCCAATTTCTTCCAATAAGCGCACTTTCTCTTGTCCTTAGTATTGGCTCCCTTCATATTTGAATTCAAAGACTTGCCTTGTTGATTTGATTGTGGTGTTGTCTTTTCTACATCCTCTGATTTGTTAGTCTTCCATTTCTTATTCTTGCCCTTTCCTTTATTTGAAGATTGACCAACTGGATTTTGAGAACCCTCATTATTTGCTTACAATGCCTTAGACATAGGTGAATTGAGAATCTTCGTTGATTTCAAATTCTTTTCTTCTTTATCCAAAACATAATCATTAAAAGAGACTTTCTGATATGCAGACCCTAAAGTAGTCTTTGAGGTGTTATAAGTAGAAACAAATGTGGAGTACTTAGATGGAAGCTTGTTATGAATGAGATAGATCAATCTGTCATCTTTAATAGGACTCCCACAATCATCTAGTTTCATTCTTAATTCATTCACCTTTATGATAAAATCTTGTATGGAATCAAATGCCTTAGGATATAAGGAGACAAGCTCATCTTCAATTTTGAAAACATCTTCCTCAGACACTTTACCATATAGGTTTTGGGGGGTTTCCCAAGCTTCCTTGGATGTATAAGACTTCTGAATCTGATACATGATCTTGGCATCAACCCCCAAACAAATATCACCTAGGGCTTTCCTATCCATTGTTTGCTAATTAGTGATTTCACCGGTAGATACTTGATCACCTATTGGTTTAGGAAGGGTACCATCTACATATTGAGAAACTCCTTTATGCATTAAAGGACACCACATTTTAATGGACCATGTAGCATAGCTATATGGAGTTAATTTTGGAAACTTAAAATGTCCCATGATACAAAAAATGAAAGAAAACTATAAAAAAAGAGGAACACACCACCAAGAACACCCTCCATTTCAACTAAATCAAGAAACCCCCCCAAAAAAATGCTTTGGGCACTTTATATGTAGTGCGATTACAATGGCCCCTTGCCAAATTTGGCCTTAGTGGACTTCTAATTTTGCCTGTTTACAACCTCCTTATGGAGTTCAAAACTGGAACATTACAATGTATCTCAGATATACAACAATTCTGAAGATATATCAAAGTTTACAATGCAAAAAATGACCTAATTTTGAAAGTGACACATTTGTCCACAAAACCCTATAATTTGATTGTAGATTTAGAAAGTAGAAAAAAAATAATGCACTTTCAAAAAAAATAGAACCTATTTTTGTGTCCAAATGAGCCCATACAGAGCATTTGAAGTTGCAAAATGTAGGATTGGATAGGTACAATCACCAAAAGATGCAATTTTTGACAAATCTATGCACCAAAACTAGAAAATAGCTACACCACTAACTTTTTTAGGAAATCCTACCCAATTTCAAAAATAATTGCACCTGATTTGGAGTACGGATGACTAAGATATGGCCTCCCAAAGTTGGACTGCAAAATTAAAAATCAATCCAGAGAGGGGTTGCATCAGCAAAAGATGGAGTTAAATTTTATGGTCATATGGCTATCACACTAGTTCTATTTTGCCCTAGGATGACGGTCAAATGACTATCAAATTTTGGCTAGTGAACTTGATGACGTTAGCAATTATCAGCTCTATGATGACATTAGCATGATGTCACCTTGTATAGAATTATATGAAATTGTCTAACATATTTGGTTCATGTGGAATCCTAGGTGGCGGTCATACATTGATGTGGATTTTATCGATGTGTCACTGCATAATCCACATTGGTAGGGTGACTGGGACTACGTCCACGTGTCTCAGGTTGATGTGTCAAAGTGCTGTCATGATGACTGTATTGTCCATGTGTCATTGTATGTTTTGGCTACATGGCCTGACATGGTTGGTGGGAGTGTAGGGATGTGTGGCACCTCAGTCACTGCCACGTATCAATCTTCAGCAAAAAAGTGGTGCCAGATCTTTTCTACGATCGTCGAATCTTTTCTGTGGACACAAGTTTCTTGTGTTTAGTCCCACATTCGTGGGTAAACACATGTGGCAAGGTTTAAAAATGTGAAGTAGGAGGTATTTTTAATAAAGCCTGCTAGAGGATTATGGTGTACGCCGGTTGGAAAGGCTGGCCAGTGGGGTATTGTCACCTGTTTGATTACCGCCCGTAATTTATATAGTCTGGTGTAGTTGTGTAGTATGGCCCACTGAATTTAATGTTGAAGCTCTCCGAATAAAGAGATGCTAGAGAATATAGAATATTCCTCCCAAATTGCAGGGTTGGGGTGTCACTGCTCAGTTCTACATTTTTTTTTCTCTACTAGCCTGATTGGGCAAATTTTTTTTTCCAAAAATACTGACAAATCAAAAAACATGTAGAGAACAAATTAATTCAGATCTGAAAATGAATGCACAGATCGATTAAATGACCATACCCAAATTGAAAATCGGTGCCTTTGGGTGCTATTTGCAAATTTTTTTTTTCCTCACAATCGACTTTAGCCCAGCATAGGCAAATTTATAGCCGAGTTTTATTGAATTGACATTTTAGATGCAACGAAAAAGTCTAATTTGGCTCTAGATGCTCCCAATTTTTGTAGATTCTTTAAATTTGGGTTGAGGTGTTAAAGCATGAATGATATTGAATGCTAATGTGAAGAGAATTTCCTCAAGCTCTGATACTATGTAAGAATTTTTCTTGGGGTAGAATTCACCCAAGACCAAGGAACTCAAACACAAGCACAACAATAGACCAAAGAGAGTATGATTAGAATGATGATATATTCATTCAATATTTCATTGAAAATTATAGTAGGAGTGCTTGTATATAAAGGCCTCTAGAAAGATTCTAGAATGCATAGAAGTCAGCAACATGATAAGTCATACAACTAGGCACATGTCTACCAGATATGGGTTATCCTCCATTAAGCATGGGAGTAAGTGCGATGATGTGAGGATAAGCCTACAATGGTGTAGGATGCAAATTAATGTTGTAGACAATATGTGCTAAAATGGGAGTGCAAATAACTGTGTTGTCTACATGATAACTCAGTGAATGATGCAAACTCTAGTGTTGTAGACACCATATGCTAAATTTTTGGTCAACTCAAAATGTTTGACCAATTATTGACCAACCTTTGACTTGCCTATAACCTTATTACTATATAAAAGAAACTTGCCTAAATGCATGTTTGAGTTTGTCTAAACTATCTTGTGTCAACTTGGACACTTATTGATCACCTTCTATACTATCCTACGTGGTGTTTGATCATGTTATTTAGGACCTAAGGCCCCTACACCAAGATCTAAGATTTTCTTGTCATGCCCTTTTGATCGATATGTATGTATGTATGTATGTATATATGGGATATAAACAAAAACTTCATTTCATATCACGTGGCAAAGTGTGGGTGGGAGGCTTCAGGCATGACCAATTAAGAGATTTTCAGCACCATTAAGGTAAGGTTGATGGATTCATTTTCATTATCTGCATCCTCTTCTGTTTGCTTGCTTAATTTCTCTTTTATGCGAATGCCTGCGGATGGTCCAATTTGTCATACCCTTTTGATTGATATATATTTATGTATGTATGTAAAAGTACAAAGCTATGTCACCTTTCAGGCTGACTTATTAGAATGAATGAATTTGAGAATTTCTAGATAAAATTCAATTTTGTTCAAACATATGATCTTGATAAATTTATTCTAGCTAAGTTATATATGGTCTCACACTTTTCCAATTGGAAATGTCTATTAAATGCATGACATTTTAATAAATTTTACTATTTTTTATGATATTTTTATAATAACATATAAACACCATTTTATAGAGCTCAAAGTCATGAATATTCTCATATATATTTCATAGTGTTTTAATTAGATATAGTATATTGTAATTAAAAAATTTTACAAGTATGTATTTTAACACTCGAGAAGATATCAATTTTGAGAAAGAAAAAAATATTAAATCATATCAAAAAAATTTAAAAATTATATGATGTTGTAGAGGAGAGAGTCCTCTTCCAGAATCCATAATTTTTCTTTTTGTTGGAATAGATTTATTTTAAAAAATATTGTGGGAGATGAAAACTATTGATTTAAATAAGTTGAAATTTGAATTGTTATAAAAGAGAAAATATAGGTCTAAAGCCAATTTTTATTTTTGATTGTTCTAGATACATATGTTATCTATAACATAATCTGAGATCAAAGGGATATAAGTTTATTTTCATGTCATTTTGTGGTGGGAACTAGACCCTTAATTTCTAGTGTTTTACAACAACTAAAATGTTATGTTTAAAAAATAGGAAAATATATCATTTCTTATTCCAAATAATTATTAAAAAATATAATATTAAACTTCATCCATTTCTACACATTTCATTAGTTTAATTCATTTTCAAATTCCAAATAATAATGCCAATTTTATGTTATTGAAGGTGAACAATTATACTTTTGTTAGCCTTTTCCTTTGTAAAAGGGTGATAGGTTTGTGCTTTTACCCCTTAGAAGTAGAAGTGTATGTATGTATGTATGTATGTATATAAACAATAAAACTCACTCAATAGGTAGCATGGCCACAAGATTTTAAACATAACTATGTAACTAATGAATTAGGATGTATACAAGTCAATTGGTCTAGTTGTTGATTAGTTGGGTTGATTACAAATTCCTATAGACTTGTCATCATATTAGATACAATAAAATGAACAATTAGTTGTTCCTAGCTAGCATTAACTTGACTGGTCTATTTAGACCCATTTATTATTGTCACAAGCTTTAAAACATAACTAGATAAGGAGTGAGTTAGGATGTATATAGGTTAACCTTACATTAACTATAAACTACAACACAAAGGTTGCACTAGGGTATTACAGGATTGTAGTTATAGAAAATTGCCTGATTCGCCCTAGTGGGTGCATGATGGTGAAGAGTTGTATTAGGTGAGCAAAGCTCACCAATGGTTATAGGAATACAACTACATCAAAAAAAATACAAAACAAAACTAAATATTTTTTAGAGTGAGTAGTTCAAGGGTCATGATCTTGTGTGTATGGGTATGTAGGCAGCCTGGTAGGTGGAGTATGCCTCTTGTGTTTAGACACCTTAGACATAGTTAGGTAGCATGGATCATGACAACACAGTATGCACTTTCTTTGACCTTACCTCGTGGATGTAATAGTTCAAAACCTTTCTACCAAGTTGAATGAAGTCTAGAATCAATTCTAATACTATATTGTTCAAAATCAATACCAATATTTATATTGTATATTTCATTTGATTTATTTAGATGCCATATGTACTGAACATATAGTAATATTTAATTATTTAATTATTGTTGATTATATACAACATACTACTAATGCTTGTATGTTTATATTTGTTATCATTTTATACCCTGAATATTTGCTTATGAAGAAAGTCCACGCCTAACAATATGGACCCAGAACAAAATAAGGTGACAATTGCTAGATTGTGGTCTTACTTTAAAAGAAATGGTAATGGAAAATATTATTGTCCTTGCAAAAAATTCAAGGGCTTGAAGAATCAAAGAATTCTAATCACAATAGCTTAGAGACATTGTAGGCAACATGATCACATTGAAGGGGGAAATGTTTTTCATCCTTTGGTGAATGTGAATTTCAAACTAGTGGAACATGGAGGTGTGAATAGTAGATTAGAAGGTAATGCTCCCATGGAAGAAGATGATCATGAGGTAGAGAACACAATTGAAAATGTTGGTATTGGTGCAGCTGATAATGTGCCAGAGATTAGGATTCAAGAAGATGTTGTTGGCGCAATTGATGAAGATGATGAAGAAGATGATAGTCATGCATCTAATGATGATGATGAAGAGGACCTTGATATACATGTAATTGAAAAGGCATATGAGCCCTTATACCAAGGCTCCCAAACAACACTTCTCTGCTATATTGTTGCTGGTAAACTTCAAGGTTAAGAATGGTATATGCAATGTAGCAATCTCATGTATGCTAAGGTATAGTGTCATTTTTTTCATCTTCTATGTTAGTGTACCATTAATGTTATTTATATTAATATAAGTGTTTTTCCATATGTTCATAGGTGAGTGTTTGTTACCACTATCAAAAATTCTACCTTGCTTTTACTAAGAATTATCGACCATTATGAAAGCTATTGGAATGGAGTATCAAACAATACATGCATGTCCCAATGATCATATTATATATCATAAATAGCATGAATTTGTAACAAAGTGCCCTAATTATCACATTAGTACATATCGTCAGATCAAGTAGTGAAAAAGATGCCTCACAAGGTTCTTCGATACATTCTAATTATTCCACGTCTACAACGATTATTTAAGTGTACTAGCTTGGCACAATTTATGGATTACCATGCATGCAATAGAAGTCAAGATGAAATTATGTGAATGGTTATGGATGGTTCTACATTTAAGGAAATAGAAGATAGGTGGCCAACATTTAAACAAGAACCTCGAAATTGTTGGAAAGTTTCTTCTGGACTAGATTGTGTTGAAATGTTTACCATCAACACTTTGAATCACACTACGTGATTCATCATCAGGATGAGAGAGCAAGAGGTGCAAAATAGAGTAAGTTGCAGATTGGGACTAATTCCAAAGATATAGGGGGCTATGGAGAGAGAAAAAGCACACAAACCAAGGGTTGAAATCCTAAAAACCTTAAATGTAAAAATAAAAATGAAAAAGAATAAATGAAAAACAAAAAGAATAAGACAAAAATTAAAGTAAAAATGAAATAATAAATAAAGACATAAATAAGACAAAAGTGCAAACCGAACAAAACTCCCACTCCAAGAAGCCAAAGAAGTGAGGTGCACACACACATGCACACACACACGCACACACATATGTTTGAATATAACCACACACACACACACATATATATATATATATATATATATATATATATATATATATATGAGTTGCAAAATAGAGTAAGTTGTAGATTGGGACTAATTCCAAAGATATAGGGGGGTGTAGAGAGAGAGAAAGCACACAAACCAAGGGTTGAAATCCTAAAAATCTTAAATGTCAAAATAAAAATGAAAAAGAATAAATGAAAAACAAAAAGAATAAGACAAAAATTAAAGTAAAAATGAAATAATAAATAAAGACATAAATAAGACAAAAGAGCAAACCAAACAAAACTCCCACTCCAAGAAGCCCACGAATTGAGGTGTATATATATATATATATATATATATATATATATATATATATATATGAGTTGCAAAATAGATTAACTTGTAGATTGGGACTAATTCCAAAGATATAGGGGGTTGTAGAGAGAGAAAAAGCACACAAACCAAGGGTTGAAATCCTAAAAATCTTAAATGTAAAAATAAAAATGAAAAAGAATAAATGAAAAACAAAAAGAATAAGACAAAAATTAAAGTAAAAATGAAATAATAAATAAAGACATAAATAAGACAAAAGAGCAAAACGAACAAAACTCCCAGTCCAAGAAGCCCAAGAAGTGAGGTGTGTATGTGTGTGTGTGTGTTTATATATGTATATATATACAACTATATCTATACACACACACACACACACCCACATGTATGTATATATATATATATATATATGAATATCTTAGGGAATAAGAGGCTTTAGAGCTAAATCCCCAAGAATTAATGAGAGAATAAAAACTAAACCGAAGAGAGAAGGTCAAAAAAAAAAAAAGTTGACTAAAGAAAGCTAATAAGACCAATGAGAATAACCAAATGAAAAGAAGGAATGAGTCAAACCCAAAGAAAAAAAACTTGGCTCTATGTGAATATTTGTGTGTGTGTGAGCAAATTTATTGGTAGCAGATGGTGTCAATCCCTTTGGAGAGATGAGATCTTTTTACTCGGTCTAGCCTATTTTTATTACTAACAATAACATTCCTCCTTGGATGTCTATAAAGAGGGAGCACATAATGTTGGAAATGATTGTACCATGTATTTTTCCATTTAATAGTCATGTAAATTAATTTATAAACACAATATCAAAGTGGTTGTAATAATTATGTTTTATTTATGTTCATTCAACTAGGTAAGTACCAAGTGAAAGATATGAATGTATATATTGATCCCTTGATTGATGAGTTGTTGGAGTTATGGAATGGGATCACTATGTATGACATCTCTAGACCAATTGGTGAAAATAAATTTCAATTCCATGCAATACTTGTATGGACTATACATGATGCCCCTGGACTAACACATTTTTGTGGTATGTAAAACTGTTAATGCATATTTTTCATCGTATGTTTAACTTGTGTGCGATAATTGTAAATATGAATCTTATAGTACACATGTCATCCAATTATACACAATCTTGTAGGTCTTCAGACAAAGGAAAAATTTTCACGTCCTATTTGTGGCCCAAAGATGAAATCTTGCCATTCAAAAAGTTTAGAAAAGTAGGTGTTCGATGAGCATAGACACTTTCTCCACAAAAATCATAAGTATCAAATTTTTGACAAACATAGATTCAATGGGAAAGAAGAGACAACATCAAAGCCATGAAGAATGACACCTCACATGTGGAAGTTGGAACACAATAGAATGAATCATCAAGGTAATGTCATTCCATCTAATGCAAGTTTTTGTATGAAATTTAAATTTGGATATTGTCATTTGTTTACTAATGATATAATTGATGTTCATGAAGGTCATCAAGGCATTGATGATAAACTTTCAAAAGCACTTTAAAGCTATCCTAAACAATTTAGTAGGTTTCCACACTACGAGAACCTCCCAATCATGCATTTGTTTGATGCTATGCATATTAGAAAGAATGTAACAAAGAAACTATGAAAAATATTGGATAGAAGGCATGACAAAGAAAAATTGGTCAAAATTTGCAATGACATTTATGAATCCAATCATGCATTGAAGTTTTTTGTTAAATCAAATAGAGATGGGAACCATATTAATATGAGCACCATTCCTTGGTTATTAATGCAGCAACAAACTAATGCCATATATGAAGCCATACAAAAAAAACTAAATTTCCCACAGGATTTGCTACAAACATAAGAAATCTCATAACAAAGAAAGGTGATTTTAGGTTAGGGTTGAAAATGCATGATTGGCATACCTTTATCAAGGTAAGTCACATTCTTCTCTATTTATAATAAATTTGTAAAACATCATGTACTTTTGATTGTTTTATTTTATAATATATTGAAAAGATCATTTTATTATTACTGTAGTATGTTCTATCTCTATCTCTCCCACACAACTTCAACAACATGAGTGTCAAACACATTATATATGATCTTTGGAAATACATGAGGTTAGAAGTGTTATTTGTTAGATTTTTTGTATAGAAATATTATTACTCTCATTAATATATTCTTGCATGATGAATATCTTCTAGGTGGTTCTCATCTAAAGAAATTGATAAAAATTACATAAAGAAATGGAAGAGAAGAAATCTTCAAGTTTTGTGTGAGATGCAAAAGTGTCTACCTTCAATTTTTTCAATGCACAAGAATACTACCTCATACATCTAGTTGAGGAGATTGAATTGTGTGGACTTGTACCAACTAGGTCAATGTGGATGGTTGAGAGGCACTTGAAATTTTTGAAGAGCTTGGTTTGATAGAGAGCACATCCTAAGGGTTTCATGGTCAAGGGATATATGGTCTACTAGACCATAGTTTACATTAGTGAATATCTTCCCAAGTTTACATCAAAGATCCATGTAGATCGCATTTGGGATCCCAACTCCATTAACAGATTTGAAGGGGAGTACTTGATGGGGAAAGGTAGATTGAGGAAAGTAAGAGGTAATTATAAGATGTTATTGTATTTAATTAATTTTTATCCATCATCAATATAAGTTGTTTTTAATTGGTCTATTTATTTTATACAGTTGCTCATGAGTGGGATGCACTTCATTTGTATATTGCAAATAATCTTGATTGGATGATGTTATGGATTGAATTATCTCAACAATATAAGTTGTTTTTAATTGGTTTATTTATTTTATACAATTGCTCATGAGTGGGATGCACTTCATTTGTATATTACAAATAATCTTGATTGGATGATGTTATGGATTGAACAATCTCATCAAAATAGTCACCCATTAACATGGGAAGGTGTTTCTTCATTGGTTAAAGAAGCTCATTGTAATAGACATCCCAATGTTATGCTAATGGTAATTGATCTAGCAAATGGTTTAAGATGTGGAAAGCTATGTATAAGTTAATCTATCATGACACATTTGATTAATATCAACACAAGAATGGATGCATAATTTTGACATGTTTGAAAAAGATCAAGTCAAGCACCAAAAAGCTATGTTCTATAATGACCATAAATTTTGCATAAAATAGGTGGATGAGACTAAGAGAACTTGGAATTCTAGGATAACTGCAATGTTCCAGGTCACCAATATTTTGTCTAGAAATGACATTCATCCTCAACAATCTAAAAATAGATACTATGGCATTTTGGATGATATAATTGAGTGTGACTTTAATTCTTTCAAACAAGTTCTATTTGGTGTCAAATGGTATAGGCTACAATTGAACAAAAATGATCTTGATAGAACTGTTATTGAACATGATAATGGATTTACAATGATTAATACAAAGTTATTTGAGCTAGTTGGAAATGATCCCTATGTTCTTCCAAGCCAATGTGAGCAAGTGTTTTACTTTGGCATTCCACATAAAATGGGTTGGTCATTTATCATTAGACACAATCTAAGAGGAAGACCAATAAAATATAATGTGATTGAAGAAGAAGATGAAGGAGGAGATGATGATGATGATGGCGAAGCTGAAGGAGGAGATGATGATGTTGATGATGACAAAGATGAAGAAGGAGATGATGATGATGAAGATGTTTATGATGATGGTGATGACATTGATGATAATGATGGTGGTGGAAAAGATGATGATGGTGGTGATGGTGATGGTGATGGTGATGATGATGATGATGATAACGATGATGGTCATAGTGATGCCCATGATGCTAATGATGGTCATTCTAACAATTTGAATGATGATGGTGATAATGATGATATTCATGATGATGAGATGGATGAAGAAGATGATCAATGACATGATCAATGAAAATTTATGAGGTGTTGATTACTTATAATATTTTTTTTTGTAGAGGTAACCAATTGAAAAATATACAATGTTATGCTTTTTGTGATGTATGTATATTGTTCATGTTATGTTCTATGAATAATTTGTAGCAGAAGTATCATGTAATTTGTAACTAACTTAAGACAAATGATTTACATATGCAAGAAACTATAACCCTTTAATGAGGTATAAGTTTATTACATGCTTTCTTTCTCTTTACTTTTGACATTAACTTTAGGCAAACTTTATCAATATTAGCCTCATTTTATATCCTAATATTTCATTCCTTCAACTATATCTCTCATTTGATGCACTCTGGGTACCACCAAATAGGTATCTGTCAAATTCATCTTCCTCAAGTGAGGGAAATATGGGAATAGAAGAGGACAATGAGACATGTAGTAGGTCTATGAAAGAGAGACAAACTAGAGGACAAAATATTAGAAGAAAATTCAATAAATGCATGCAATTTTTCCTTGCTCAAGTGGGTCATGTTCTTACGATGATGAGACAAAGGGTGACATCAACATTCCCTTAAGGTACACACATCTTGAGAAAGAATAGGTACCCAAGGAATTACCTCCAATTAACATTAATTTTTGTGTTAATGAGAGGATATATCACATAGCTCCATCATCCTTAAATGGTTTGGGCCTATTTTCCATGGATGGAATAAAGGTCAGTTCTAACAAGGTTTCTGAATTGATGGAGTATGTAGGACCTTGTTACAGTTACAAAAATTGGATGCAGATAGTTCAATAAAAAAAGAAGTATGTGTAGGTATGAATTGTCAACAAATTATCTACAATGGAAAGAAAATGATCAAAGTAAAAGTCTTGTTGTGTACATTGACGGAAGGCCAAAAGAAATAGGGAACATTGCATGTTTTATAAATAGTACACATCCTAGGTCAACCAATAAGGAGGCCAATTGCATTTTTGAGGCGCATGAGGGAAATCATGTTTTTGTATGTGTGATAAAATCAATAAGTTTAGCCGAAGAGTTTCTAATAGATTACAATTTTAATCGTATAGATACAAAGAAAGTTACTATCATGAGACTTGTAAGTATTATATATGTAAAATTTAAACTAATTACTTCCAATATGAACTCTAATATACATTATACCATTTTAATAATAAGTTTTTTTGCTAAGTGGACTATTCCTTTGATTATGCTGATGTTTTTATTTATATTCTTTGTCACAGGGCGACATCGTCAAGCCATCAGATGAAAGAGGTAGGGATGCTACTCCCACCCCTTCTCTGGCATAGGTAAATCTTCTATATAAAAATTAATGCAATTTTGATTTTACAAAATGTTAGATTATTATGTTACTTTTGTGAAGGTTTTGGACTTGTTTTGATTGTTTTACTGATATTTTTTTGTCATAATTCGATTCATAGGGAAAGGGAAAGGGAAAGGAACAAATTGCACAACATCAATTACTTGTTGATATGGTAGTTATTGTATTATGTGATGATGACATCACATATAGTAGTGACCCTATTAGCCTGTGTAAAAAGATCCTAAAGAACGTCAATCTACAAATTCTTGGGCTTGTGATGGATCCAAATCTAATAGAATAAAAAGAGGTCACAAGAAATGAATTGTGTCATAGAGCACGGTGTCTGGAAGTAAGAAACAATGAGTCTTTTGTTAGGAAAATAGTTCAATAAAGCTTTATGATTTATACTAATTTATGGATCATGAACCATAATATTTATGTTTTGTTACCCAATTTTTTGAGACCACACTGAGTTCTTCCACTTGATGAGGTACCAATGTACGTCCTAGAGGCATGCAATTTCAATTCTTAATCATCAGAAGGGACATTATTTTCTTCATGATTATTATTGACAATTTTATATTACTGTTGTCATGTTCACTCCTCTCCTTTACTTAACCACTTGTATTCATTCTTCGATACTTAAGATAATTGTTGTATGTGAAAAACTCATATATCTTTTCTAATTAAAAATTTGAACCTTTATGATGATATAGTCTTAAATGTATATCCTCTTCACCAATCCCATGTCCATGATCTTGTGATGATATGATTCTAGTATCTGTGTTGTACATTATAGTCAATCATTGGTCATATGGTTTATCATTTAAAGTTTTTTTCATATGACTCAGCATATGATTTATAAAGTTTCTCTTTCTCTCATTTAATGCATAGTACCCAATGTTGTCTTCTCTTCATTGCTTATGCTTTACATTTCTTGGTTAATGAATAATGAGACTCTTTAAATATAATTCCATTGTATATATACACATCACTCTTGATTTATGTACTCTTTAATGTTGACAGTTCAATCTACCAGATTATTATTAATGTCAATTGTTTCCAACTTGGCTTGCCCTATCTTATGTGTCTCTCCTTCATTTTCTATCTCCAATAGTAGTGCACTGTATTTGTTGACAAATGGATCTTATTTTTATATCTACACCTGTAGATGATGTTTCTTCTTGGTTAATGTGAGGAACATATCACTTCATATCACAATTTTGAATGCACTCTTCAATGAATTAATTTTTCCTTCAAGTTTAATTATGATTGGTCTATTCATACTTATTTGTAATGCTCAAATGCCGAGTAATGTATATGTTGGTCCTAATATAAATTGGCCCAATAAGCATACTTTTGACATCAATGAAAACTTCTAATAATCACTCAAATTCTTTTGACATCAATGACAATATTTCCATTAGCTTTCCTATTAGATTGTGATTATTTCCATTTGCATTTATTAATGTTCATATAAGAAATATGATTATTTAGTTCAAGTTTCATTAATTGCTTTATTTTCATTCAATTAGCATAGTAGAAAGGGAAGTTGAAGTAATTGTCCTTATTTCCTAACATAGCTAAATAGAGGACATTACAAGAAGGGCTTTCCATCTTCCCTCATCTCTTATTATTTATTAAGTCTGTTAAAAAAGAGTACAACTACTTTAAAAGAAAAGAGAATGTATTTCATCATGGTGAATATTGTAATAAATATAATAAATAAATATTTTGGTAGAAAAATTGGTTATGTTTTTAGTTCCTATTTTGCCAGGTTTGGTTGTGTACTAGTCATTTTCTCATGATGGGTAATTACGTTGATTGTTTGGCCTTCATTTAGAAGTGTCAATCTTATAAATAGACATTTGAAAACAAGGTTAGTAGTATATTTAATACTATTTATACAATTAAATCATTGTTCTCTTTATTTTTTGTATGATGTTCATTGGTCATATGGTTTAGTTGAAATATGAGCTTGTCATATGGTGTTGTACATATGCAACTATCTTTCAAATATTACTTATTGTGCTATTATGATCTATTTCTTTTGATATATTGCTATAGGACTAGTTTTTCTTATAGTGGTATAATACTCAACCTTGACTTGATAATGTTTATTTGGAATGACTCATGGGTGGAGAGTTTCTCCCAATAGTGATGCCATTGTTATTTATTATTTATTATTAAATTCTATTAGAGGAAAATAGGGGATATAAAAAATACATTATATATATATATATATATATATATATATATATATGATTTTTTTTAAGGTTATGATGATTTCCATATGCCTACTTCCATGAGGTCGGCCAACACTCCAGGATTGTTGACTACAAGATCGACAATAAGGAGCATGCAAACATCCACACCTACTGCAACTAGAGATGGTAAATCCTTGTTTTGCTACATTTTTTATGTGTTAAATACGATAATATTTGTATTTCTTCTTCATTTGAGTATATTATAACATTGATTAACTTTTTTATGTGACAGGTACACCTTGTCATGCTAAAGATAGAAATGATACTAATTTACCAACCTTTCTTGAAGCATCCCATGTTACTTGTACTGGATCATTGGAGGCATCATTGTTGATGGCCAGGAAAGATATGATTCCCTTAAAATTTCTTAAGCTTCTAGGTACTTTAAAATTGTAATTATTTAGAGTGTAATTGTAGTTTACTTATTCATAATTAATTTTTGACTAATGATGTGGTGATGATTTTGTAGGAAACAATATTTTTTATGAAACTTTTTTGATTTAACATTGAAGATATTTGGGCCCACATTATGTAAAAGGTATGTAGCTTGATATAATTGGTTGCTACATTTTTCTGTTCATCCTTGAAATAATTTTTTTATCTAACAATTTTATTTTTTGTTAAAAGCTAGCCTAACCAAGCCCTTAAATTAAAAGACCATCTCATAAAAACTATGGAGGAGTTCTTTGGTCAAAATATTTTGACCAAAGCCCAACTTATGAAAAAAGCTTGCAAACATCTAAAGATTGTGAGAGACTAGTATAGAAGGGCTTTAAAGCTCAACCCAAAGTACGACTGTCCTCCTATGGTGCCATAGTTGGAGTGGAATAAAATCATTCAAGATGCAAAAGAGAAGAGACTAAGGGATAAAGGAATTAACCCACCAACTGACAAAAATAGGTATGTGTCTCATAAACTTCAATCACATTTTTTTTCAAGAATGTTGATTTACTGTATTATTCATACAATGAGAATCATACAATCAATGTATTCTTCATTTTGAATTTGCACAGTATTTACTATATAATAGTGAGCAGTGAGGCCTTTTTCTATTACATTTTATTTATAAGAAGGTTAGTGCATTGTCCTAAAGAAGTGCCATGATGAACATATGAAAATACAATGGGAGGAGGTTGGAGAAAACTCCAGTGTGACACATTTTCTACCACAACTACAAATCATTTTGAAGGAATTGCATTCTCATGTTTTGTCTTTATCTTTTCAGCATACTATCAGCTCATCCCAATGTGAAGTGATGGAAGCCATTAACATATTTTTTTTAGGAAAAACTTAGAATTTCCTTCATCAATGTTTAGGAATTAGCTAAAAATTCTCTCTAATCCATACGCATCAAACTTTGCACTAACTCAGCCTGTATATATATTATCTGCATTTATCTTCATCTATGATTATATATAATCATATGCATTTATATAGACAAGATACAATTTTTCCTTGCATTTATCTCCATCTAACTGGTAGCACTTGATGTTGTGTAAAATCCATCTAATTTAATATGGTGTAATACTAGCATAGCTCCACTAAATATATCATAAATAATAATGAATGTTAGGCATAGGTAAAATCTAAAATATAAATTACATAGAATAGAAGAGTCTGATCCTCATAGCATAGTATTTAACTCATGATGTGTTGAAAGACTAGACTATAATTTCTATTGTATTTTTTTAATTTGCTTCTCTATTTTTTGTCTTGACGTTTGTAGACTTATAGGAAAGTTTAACACAAAGGTCTGAGGATTTTATTGAGTGTAAATTATTCTTATTCTTATTCTTATTATTCTTATTATATTAGTGTAATATAATAAATATTTAATAAGATGATGGATATTTGTTTCCTATAACTAAGCCAACCTATTTATGCATACTTCAGTAAAACCTATTTAAAATATTTACTTTTATTTTATAATTTGTCTTCTCAATATTAAATTTCATGTCTATGATCCTTTTTGAAAAAAAACTTGCTAAGAATTAGCAACATAAATAATTAATATTCTAAGAATAGTGATTACTATGTCTTACCATGGGTTGAACAATACATTTTTTTGGTGGTATTGAGACCTGAGCAACATACATTTTAGTATTAACAATCTAAACTTGCATACCTTTAATTGTAGATAAAAACAAATGTGGAATGTCATAGACAAGATATGCACAACAAGGTTTGTTGAAAGGGATTTTAAAACTTTCCAAGTAAATGAAAATGAATGTGTCCCTTGGAGATGTTGTCTTGTGTGTTGTAATGAGTGCACAAAATAATTGCAAGTTGAAGTCCTAATTTAATTTTTTTTAATAACCTCCAAGCCAAGTTACAAGGTAGATGCCTTGGTGCCTTTTTTCCTATGTTAAGATAGGGAATTTTGGAGTTTTGGAGGTATGAAAGCCCCATTACACAAATGTAGCTAGTGGAAGCATATACCATCCATGTTAAAAATGTGGTTTCATGGCTACCATCATTTTTGGATGAGCACCCAAAAAAATATCACTTTGCCTTCAACTCTCTTGAATATATTCAAACAACATTTTTTTGAAGACTTAAGAAACAACATGTGATGTTAAAAGATATATCCTTTTTAGACATGTAGCCCATTTCCTATTAATGGTATTTAATATGCCTCCCTCTCTTATATTCTTACCATAATTAATAACAGTAATGGATGCTCACCTCACAAATATCCCCCTTTTTTTTTCACCTTTCATTTTACCTATGCCCAACATTCATTATTATTTATAATATATTTAGTGGAGCTATGCTAGCATTACACCATATTAAATTAGATGGATTTTACACAGCATCAAGTACTATCAGTTAGATGGAGATAAATGTAAGGAATAATTGTATCTTATCTATATAAATGCATATGATTGTATATTGTCATATTTGTAACTATATTCTTTAGTATATAGAACTTGATTCATTGAATAAAACAAGACACCCCTTAATGAGTTAATCCTTATAAGTTATTAAATCTGACACATAAAAGCAATTCTAAAATGTGTTGATGTTAGCAATGTGTAAGTTGTACTTCATATACAAAATGTGTCTCATTCAAGAGTTTGTGCTTTTATTTCAAATGTTAACCTTGTAAAGAGTTTAATAGAGAAGATCAGCCACATTGATTGTGGATTTATATAATCTAACATTTTCCTAACATTTTTTAAAGTGTACATATTAATGAAGGGTGCTCCCCTTAAAACCATAAACTCATGACAGAAACAAAAATGGGAGAACAAAATATGGACTTCTTATTTGCACCAAAAATGCAGAATTAGAAAATTCACAAGTACAAAATGCTAACCCACATGGGTGCCTTCATTACAGTAATATGCAAGACTAAGTTGTGAACTACTACTCAAAGTTGTCCTAGACAATGATCAGGCCTTTCTTAAATAGGCAATTTTATGCCACCTAAGAAATTTCTAGACAATGAAACTTAATACCTAGGGCTGATATACCCTAACAATACATATAGAGTCAGCCAAATACATCTTTGACAATTATTTTAGATATTTTGGGTTGCCCAACTTTGAAAGGTCATAACTCTTGAACCGTTTCTCTAATTGGCTATTATAAACACTTTTCAGAAATGCTAGCTCCTGATCTATAGGCTTGGAATGGTGCAAGCACCCTTCCATTGAGTTTTTGGAGCTCATCCAGGTACTCTAAGGCCTCTAACAATGAGCCTAAATATTTTTCTACATATTTTTCCACCGAAAATCTGCAATAACTTCTCTAATACTTAATTTGAAGCAATAAGATTTTTATGGTAGCCTTATAATTCTAAAATGAACCTTTATGTAAAAAATGAGAACATTCCAAGTAGTAACCACCTTGTCTACTAGTCCTTATTAAAATAGAAAAGATTGAAAAGAAAATATTTTTTGGTGATGCAAGATTGCTCTTACACCTAGGATGCTCTTGCATTAGACACCCGAGGTAATTTGAGAAGTGAATCCATCATGTCTCAGATGTCTAAAGGAAAACCAAGACAATTAACCTCCTCCCTTGCTAGCCATGATGAATCCTCTATTGGTCTCCCTTTCCATTTGACAAGGTATTCCTCATAAGTTCTATTCGTGGTGCTTTTACCAACACAATTGTCTAGTATCTCCTCAATCTCCTTTGTAGCCAAACTAGCTACTGGAATACTCCACTGCACTTCTACAACTTAATCTCCATCACCTCCTTCATAATACTCTATCAAATCTAAAATGTTAAATAATAGTGAAATATTCATTTCAGCAGGCAACTCCACTTCATACAAATTTTCATAATCATGACTTTTCACTATCTTGCACGATTCAAACTTCTTCATCTTCAACTTATTATATGTACCCACTAGAAAATACTCCTTTTTCAAATGGACCATGACTTCATCCCCAATCTAAAATTCCTTATACCTCCTTTTTGCATCTACCTTAGCCTTATACTATGTATTCATCTTTATATTGCCCTTCCTCACCTCCTCATGGATCTTCAAATTTTCAGCAAATTCTTTGGCTTCAGCACTACTTATCTCTCCTTTATCCAACTACCACAATTCATAAGCATTTTTGGGACCACTCTCATATATAATGTAGAATGGTGATTTACTATTACTCCTATTGATAGAATTATTATATGCAAATTCCACCTATGGTAAAATGGGATCCCATCCTTTTGGCTTGTCTCCAAGAAAACATCTCAGCAAGTTTCCCAAGCTGTGATTCACAACTTCTATATGTCCATTTGTCTGTGGATGATGCTATGAACTAAAATTCAAATCTATCTTCAACTTCATCCACAATGTATGCTAGAAATACCCAACAAGTTTGGTATCTTGATCTGAAACTATACTCTTTGGCAGACTATGTAGTCTCACCACTTCTCTAAAAAACAACTCTACCACATGAAAAACATCACTAGTCTTCTTGTAAGGAATAAAATGTGTCATATTTGAAAACTTTTCATCCACCAAAAAAATAGAATTATGCCCATGTTGTGTCTTTGGTAATCCAAGAACAAAATCCATGCTAACATCCTCTCATAGCTTCTCTGGTACAAGTAATTGTTGATATAACCCTATATTCTGCTTTACTCCTTTTGCCATTTAACATACTCTGCAACTTTGTACAAAATTATTCACATCTTGTTGCAACTATGGCCATTAATAATTCTCAATAACCAAAGCTATGGTTTTATCTCTACCAAAATGTCTAGCCAATCCTCCACTATGCTTCTCCTTGATGAGATTCTCTCTCATTGAACTTCTAGGAATACACAACTAGCTTCCTTTGGACAACATACTATCCTTGATCATAAAATCTAACCACTTTGTTTTGTCAAGTGTAACAGGTTCTCTACAAGCCTTCCATGCTTCACCCAAATCAGGATCATTTGGATACAAAGTACCAAGTTCCTTGAACCCAACCACCTTTATGTGCATTTCTGTTAGCAAAATTTTTCTTCTACTAAGAGCATCTACAACTTTATTAGACTTCCCACTCTTGTGTTTCAAAACAAATGTATAACTCTACAAAAACTCAACCCACTTTAAATGCCTTTGGTTCAATTTTCCTTGACTATTCAAATATTGCAAAGCTTGATGATCAGTATACAAAAAAAAACTCCTTAGGAAGAAGATACTGTCTACACTTCTTCAACGCTTGAACTATAGCATAAAATTATTGATCATAAATAGAATATTTTCTTTTTGCATCATTCAATTTCTCACTGAAATAAGAAATAGGTCTATATTCACTTTCTATTTCAATAGATTAAAAATCTTATCTACTCGTAGAGTCCACTTAAATTCTTTCCTACCCCCTCTCATTGTTTCAGTCAAGGATCCACAAATACTACTAAAACCTCTTATGAACTTTCTATAAAAATTAGCCAATCCATGAAAAGATCTTACCTCTATCGCACTCTTTGGAGTAGGTCATTCAATGATAGTCTTCATTTTCTCTGGGTCCATTTTCAAACCTTCTGCTGAGACTACAAATCCTAGGTACACCAACTCCTTCTTTAAAAAACTACACTTCTTCAAGTTTATCAACAACTTTTCTTCCCTCAAATTATCAAATGCCTTTTGAATATGGGTCAAATTCTCCTCTAATGTCTTACTAAAGATCAAAATATCATCTAGGTAAGCAATGACAAACTTACCTAGAAACTCCTTTAGTACCTCATTCATGAGCCTCATGAAAGTGCTTGGTGCATTGGTTAGCCCAAAAGACATGACTAACCACTTGTGCAATCCTTCGTTGGTCTTGAAAGTAGTCTTTCATTCATCAACTTCTCTAATATGAATTTGATGGTGCCCGCTCTTCAAATCTATCTTTGTGAAATAACTAGCTCCACTCAAATAGTCCATAATATCATCCATCCTTGGTAATGGAAATCTATACTTGATTGTGATCTTGTTGATTGTGCAAGAATCTATGCACATCCTCCATTCTCCATTCTCCTTTTGTGCTAATACTACTGGTACAAGACATGAACTTAGACTCTCTTAGATCAACTCCTTCTACAACAACTCATGAACTTGTCTATTTAACTCTTCACTTTTTGTTGGTGTCATTCTGTGCACTACCTTGTTTGGCAAACTGGCTCTGAGAACCAAATCTATCTAGTGATAGATCTTAATCATTGGGGGCAATCCATCAGGTACATTATGTGATACAATATCAAAAAATTCTCCCAACATATCTATAACTTTTGCAAGTACCTCCTCTACTTCTTTACTATCTTTTGGAATTATAGCAAAATACATATGCTCACACTTCATACCTTTGAGAAACTCTTTTCCATCAATAAAACATAGTCTGGCAGTACTACATACCTTTTCTTCTTTATCCTTCAATGACTTCAACTTATGTTTCACTCCATTCTTGGTTAGAGTGTAGGTATTTACTCGTCCATCATGTACAACATGCCTGTCAAACTGCCATGACCTACCTAACAACATATGGCATATGTCAATATGTATGATATCATAAAATACATCATCTTGGTAGCTTCCAATCTTGAATTTCAGTGAGCACTACTCATTGACCATGGCCTTGTGGTCATGTTACACCCAAGCAATATAGTATGGATGTAGGTGTTTATGTCTCTTTAGCTTTAACTTGGTGACCATCATTTCTAAGACCAGATTGTTAGTACTTTCACCATCAATGATCACATCATAACACTTATCTTCACATTTGCACCTTGTGTAAAACAAGCTCCTTCTTTGATCAGGTTCATTCTTACCACTTAGAAGGACTCTTCTATTAACTAGGACTTCTCCTCTTTTAGCATCTTCAAAATGTGAGGATCTGGCATCTTCATCAACATGTGCCACTCTAGCCTAGCCTTTTGTTCTTCAATCTATCCTTCCTTGGTGTTGGGAACACTCAAATGCTCTATGCCCTTCTTCTTCGCAATGAAAACATTTTCCACGAAAGGCTCCTCTTCTAAATCCTTGTCCTCTACCTCTTCCTCTTGGATCTCTATTATTTTGATCATGGAAATGATTGGAATTATTTCCCCTTTGGTTCTGACTGTTACTTCTAGCCTCATCCTTGTTCTTCTGATCATCATTACGGCCTCCATAAGATCACCATGACCTCTTACGCTATTCTTGTTGTAAAATTTCTTGCTCAATTTCTCCTCAACTCTTAGGAAAAACTAACATGCTTCCTCAATACTATTCATTCAAACCAGACTCAACTTGTCCTAAATACTTGGCCTTAACCCATTACGATAACATGCCACTTTCTCCTTATTAGCTTCTACATGGCTAGTTCTAATGAGAACTCAGTAGAACTCTTTGGTATACTCTTGAACATATTTTCCTGCTTGCTTCAACCCTTGCATTTTCTTCAATAGGTCAAGCTCATAATCCATGAGAATGAATTGTCACTTCAATTTAACTATCATCCATTCCCATTTGGTGATTTTGTCTTTCCCTTTCTATTTCACTCCAAGTGAACCTCTTGCCACTAGATCTTTACATGTCCCTTCTATTTTACCTTCACAAACTTGACCCTATCAAGATCCTTAATATCTTCATACTCAAATTACTCCTCTAGGTCATTGATCCAATTGATCAGCTCCTTTGGGTTAAGAATTTCCAAAATATGAGAACTTCAAACTTAGGTCTTTTTCTAATCTCGGAGATGGCCTTAAAAATCCCCTCTCTTTCTCTCGGTTTAGAACTGCTTCTGCTTCAAAATTTTCTTCTACTTTGTCCTTATCATCGATTTCATCTCTTATGAGAATATTTATTTCTTTTCTCATTTGTTCTTCCAATGCTTACATTTGTCTTTGGAGGGCTCGAAACCCTCAAGTATAACATATACAAATTTTTTGCCACACTCTCTTTGAGGAGGCATTTTTCATGCTTCCACTAAAACCCTAGTACAACTACCTCACAATTGGTGATCTATTTACACTCTCAACCCAAACCATGGTCTTGGTGCAAACTGCCTCACAGTCAGCAATCTATCCACACACTCAAGAACTCTAGCTTTGATACCTCTTAATGAAGGGTGATCCCCTTTAAACCATAAAATCATAACAGAAACAAAGAAACAACTAAAAATGCAAGAACAAAATATGGACTTCTTATTTGCACCACAAATGTAGAATTATAGAATTCACAAGTATAAAATGCTAACCCACATGGACATTTTCATTACAATAATCTGCAAGACTCAGTTGTGAACTACTACCTAGTGTTGTCCTAGACAATGTTTGGGCATTTCTTAAATAGGTAATTTTATGCCACTCAAGAAGGTTTTAGAGAATGAAACTTAATGTCTAGGGCCAACAGAACCTAATAATACATATCGAGTCAACCAAATAGATATTTGGCAATTATTTTAGATATTTTAGGTAGCCCAACTTTGAAAGGTCATAATTCTCGAACCATTGCTCTAATTGGCTATTATAACCACTTTTCAAAAATGCTAGCTCCTAATTATAGGCTTGGAATGATGTAAGTGCCCTTCCGTTAAGTTTGTAGACCTCATCCAGACACTCTAAGGCCTCTAATAGTGAGCTTGGAGATTTTTCTACAAATTTTTTGATCAAAAATCTACAATAACTTCTCTGATACTTAAGCTAGAGAAACGAGATTTTTATGGTAGCCTTATAATTCTAAAATGAACCTTCATGTAAAAAAATGATAACATTCTGAGCTCGTATGACAAACTTACTAAAAATAGCAAGTTCACATAAATAGTAACCACCCTATCTACTATTCCTTATTAAAATAGAAAAGACAAAAGAAAATATTTTTGGTGATACAAGATTTCTCTTACACCTAGGATGCTCCTGCATCACATATGCAGGCTACAAGACACATTGAAGGCAACACAAGCTAGGAAAGAGAAGGTTGGTCAACATCATATTGGCTCTAGTGGATATATGAAAATTCACTCATGCCTTGAAAGTAGCAGTGAATGAAATTTAATATCAATTTTTTATTTATAAAATTATAAATAAGAAATACATTAATTATTGATGATATTATGCAAAAAATGCAGGACATTGAATTTAATCTAGTGCCCAAAGAAGAGGACAAACAAATTGGCTTCAATCAAGGCTATAAAGATGTGGTTTCCTACCATTGCACAGATACCAATGGCCAAATAGGTGTAGAAGATTTTGGTGCAGGGGTTGACACATGGGTAAATAGGCCAAATGAATAATAACAATATTTAAGAACTTCATGACAAATAATCTATTTGATGTTAATTTCAAACAATGATAACAATGTGCACATGACATTTCACTGCAGCCTACTACTCTTAGCAGAGATCTTACTCATGATGACAAAGGCACGGATCCTATACAAGACGAAAACCTCAATGTGCATCACAATGATATAGGTACATATTCAATTTCTATTTCAAACTAATCATGTAATTATTAATAAAATTTAACCTCTTAAATTGCAATTGGTGTAACCTTTATGTGATATTTTTTGAGTATGCAGAGTGTGATGTTAGTGTTGAGCATGCTGAGGTTGGGGCTAAATAAAATGTGATAGTAGATGATGTGGCACTATCAGGTAAAGAAAAATCCTTGTTATGTTCTTTAGATTAATGGAATACTTATAACATTAAAAAAAGTTTAGAATTAAACACATTTATTTCTTATTGCAGGGGCGCATCAGCCTTGTCCTTGATGAAAGAAGATGAAGCCTTATGTTGTAAGATCAGAACCACAGGAGCCACAAGATGCCAAAGATAGTCAGGATGTGCCTATTAGCCTTTTTCTTCAAAAAAACAAAAAACAAGAGAAGAAATGAATGTTAAAAACCTTGTTTAATGATGAATGTTTCTTATTGATGATGAATGTTGATGGATTTTTATGAATATTGATGAATTTTATGTCATGTTTTTGAATATTGTTATGTGATTATAATGATTGACGTGTTAAAAAATTATTGATGAATTCTTATAGGTATTAATGAATTATATGTCATGTTAATGAATGTTATGTGAATATAATGATTGATGTGTTCGCAAATTATTGATGAATGTTTATATGTATTAATTAATAGTATGTTATGTGATTATAATGATTCAATGATATACTTCTAAAATGAATGAAATATTTACTTAGTTGTTAATGGGGAATTTAAAGTAATTATAGGGGTGGGGAGAGGCCAAATGAGCTTCCACCTTCATGTGGTTGGCCTTGTTAAGTAGAGAATATGAAAGGATTCTCAAAACCAAGTGAAGCTCAAACTAAACCCATTAAAAACATTGTAGTTACAACTTATTTTTGTATCATGTTATTATTGACTCTCACATGCATTATTGTCAATATTGTAGATCATGGGGATGCTCAAACTTTGAAGTCTCCAACATGGTAGTTACTTTTAGTGGGTGAACATAGAAGGTTCCAGGTTAACGCCTTAAAATGGCCTTAACATAAGTAATATGAATTACAACATGTTGCTTTCTCTATAATTTGTATGTAGATTATGATTTATTGTTGATTACCGATTGCTTCTCCAATAAGAATGAACAACATGTTTCTTTCTCTATAAGTTGTATGCAAACATGGAGCTACTCTCGCAAGAGATTGTGTATCACACTTGTCCACCAACGAGGAGAAAGTATTTGATTGTCAATATTAAGGTATATTAATATTCTAAGTTTACTACCTTCAGGTTTCTTGTATTATCTTTGTTACTGTCAATATCTAATGAGACTTTCTACAAGTACGAGCTATGAATTTGTACAAGCCAAATGAAGGTGAATGAATGTAGATCGTATGATGAAAGATGACTCTAAGATTAGAGGGGTATGAGAGCATTAGGCACCATAGACCATAGATTTTATTTAGTTGATACCGAGAGTTTCTTCCAAGTTTTAATTTATTATCATCCTTATTTTACCAAAAATAAAAAAGAAACCCCGAGATCCCTATTCTCTCCAAGCTCCTTAAAGTCTATCATAGAAAAAGTCATGTCTATATTGAGAGAGAAAGGTCAAGAATTCTATAGGTTGTGAAGACAACAACATGCCTTTGTTAGTATGCATCATTACTTTATTGTAGTGATTGTCATAACCAGTGGCAATGATATATAATGATGTTTATTTTCTATCTGCCATAATAATAATGTTGTGTGTCATGAAAAAAATTGATTATTTATCATAGAATAACCCTACAAAGTAACTTTCCATTGTCATTTTCTAAAAGTGCTCTCATATTCAAAGCCCTCCTTGATATGCTTTGACATAAATGGACTTATGTTGTCATAGTTCTCTAATTCAATCTTGTAATTTATTGCCAGTATGTACATTATTCACATATATTGATGATTGAAATTCTATATTGAAAAAGTGTTCAAAAATTGCCACTATTTAATGTATAAGAAAGTCTAAGTAATCAATGGTTCTTTAGAATGATTACCATTCTCCTTTTATAGTTTGAGATGGAGTGTGATTTTTGGTTGCAAGTCTTCTTCATGCAACCTTTTGTTTATCAATAGCAACTCTTCATAAATGAAAAAACCAATGTGCTTAAACTAAAGATACAAGCCATGCTTAACAAATAATGTCTAATATGTCATCTCCAGCAAAAATTATTTGAATATCAATTATTTTATAGAATATTTCTTGCTGCTACATTTTTTGTTTAAAAACTCTAACTATTGTCGCTATTTTGATGTTTATAGTCATTGACAGTATAAGAAACCTATCAAAACATCTCTACAAGTTGTCGATAGTTTGACACATCCTAGCATTGAGAGTATGGAAAATCCATCGAAACATATCTCCAGGTCATTGATAGTTTGATGCATCTTGTCGTTGATGATGTGGAATACCCATCAAACCATCTCTCATATTCGTCGATAGTTCAACATTTTGAACTAGTTGCCTAGCACTACCATGGGACAATGATGGTGATAATTTTCAACATTTTTTGTTGTCAATATATCAACACCTGTCTTGGTCATTGAACTTTCAACTCTAGTTTAGCAACAATAGGTTTTGACATTTTTTAGTTGCAATTTTGATGGAAAAGTGTCGAAAAATAGGTCCAAATATACTAGTGCTTAAGGAATCCAGTAGGAAATGGGCTCAAATTATCTACATAAATATCTTTCCCTTCATGACCCCCTTAGCATTTATAGAGTAACCTCCCCTCCTAAAGGATATAAAGTGTAGAATTTCATGCTAGACAATAGATCCATTATTAGCCAACATCACCTAGGATATTGGGAATGACCAATTGACTCTATTCTGGGAAGATTCTTGGGGAGAATATCCTCCCCTTAAATAAATTATACCTTCCAATATTGTCAATTCCATGGTAGCAACATGGGGGCCTTGCTTTTAGGACTATATCAATATAAATATCAATAATCAGGTTTTTTATTCAAGTTGGAAATCATGGGATAATGCACCTATCTCCCCAGAGGAAAGAGCCCTACTTATCTCTACTCTAAAGGATAGAAAAGTCTTCCCTAGAGCCTTAGAGGATTCACTAATTTTTTCAGTTGCTAAATCTAGAATATTCTATGTCAAAGATGGATATAAGGCCATATCCTCTCAAATACATTGGACTCCAACTAAGCTTCTCTTAGACCTTTTTTGGGACATATCATGTCTCCCAAAGGTTGGTATGTTTCTTTGGGTTGTAGTACAAAAAATATCCTAACAGTAGATTGGTTCAAGAAAATTGGTTTTGAAGGGCCCTCGCATTGTGTCCTTTTTAAAAAGAATGAGAAATCAATAGATCAAATGCTCCTTCATTTCCCCTTTACCCAAAAATAATGGACTTGTATTTACAAAAAGTTACATTATCTATCATCTTTCCCAGTAAATCTATTAAGCCATCTCAAAGCTTGGCCCACCAAGTTCAAAAAAAATACTTATGATGCTTTATAGAAATCAGAACCATCAATCTTATTATGGGGAATCCCCAAGACTCTACCATGGGAATTTTCTCTCTTTGTAATGATATTGAGGCTAGAATGGTGGAGAACATAAGCAATATACTACGCTCTATTACTAATCATGAAGGCAATTTTGCGTATTGGGATGCACTCATGAAGAAAGAATGACTTGGCCTTATTAACATAGTTTTTGTGAGCAAGGGTGGTTCCTCCTCAAAAGACAACTGAATGAACTATATTTTGACCCCTCCTCACCCTTCATGGTTTAAACTTAAGTTTGATGGAGCATCCAAGGGTAACCCTAGGATTGCTAGAATTGACTTCATTATCCATGATTGAAATGGTAAAGTTTGTGCTCGTAGGGCCAAACCTATATCTCCCTCCACTAATAATGTTGCTGAAACAAAGGCTGTTGTAGAA
Organism: Cupressus sempervirens; assembly: GCA_028749045.1. Classification (NCBI taxonomy): domain Eukaryota; kingdom Viridiplantae; phylum Streptophyta; class Pinopsida; order Cupressales; family Cupressaceae; genus Cupressus; species Cupressus sempervirens. The sequence goes on from CM053790.1 coordinate 151,227,473, forward strand.
AGATGAAAATATTGTAGGATCCTAAACATTGAAAATTAATTATAGAAGGGGACTCTCAAATCATTTTAAATGCCCTTCATAAATGATCTACTCCTAATTGGTCCCTTAACTCTCATTTAGAAAGAGCATTGATTTATTTAGACCTTATCAAAACTCACAAAATTATCCATATTTATCATCAAGGTAATTCTCTAATAGACTCCCTTGCCAATTTAAGGGTCGATGGCACACATCTACTTGAATTTCCCTAAACTTTAGCCCCTAAAGTTTAATTATTTTTTGACTCTTATCCTTTTCCCCTTAGTCTTATCCTTCTCCACCATTTTGTATAATTACTCTTAATTATGTATGTGAGTGGTTCTCATTACTTTTTGGAATTATGATTTATAACCCTTCTTCCAAGTGGTATAGAGATCTGATCTCTCTCTTCAGTAGTATTACCATCATTATTTGTTTTCAAAAGATGTCATGTCCCTTAGTTTTTGAGATGATTTTGACAATTCATACACTTTGTGGGAAAAATTCTTTATATAGCCCTTCTCATCATCATTATGTTCATCTCTTAAAATGGATACTAACGATGAAGATGGGTAAGCAAATCTTGCAATTATGGGGAAGAATTTCAAAGAGGAGACTTAGGATGTTGTTGAATGATTATTCCACTCATAGTTGGATTGTGAAGGTTGTAAGGAAATTTGTGGGAAATGAAATTTTCCCTACAAATGAAAAGCCTAAATCTAACACAAAAATTGTTGCAATATTTGTCTCCACCATTCTCCATGTCAATGGAGACACAAGGGAAAGTTTGGAGCTCTAAAAAAGTCTCTTTAGGCTCACTTGGTGGTTGAGTTGGACATAATCCTAAATACCATCAATGCCAACCATTGAATTCTAGACCAAAGTGACTTTGGGGTGGTGAATAGGGATAGTCAAAGTCAAACCCATCCTCATCAAGAATGAGGTAGAATTCAACTCAAGAATCCCATCCATCCACTTAAATTGGTGGTTTTTCATGGATGTTAAGAACATCCACCACCCTTTTGAGTGGCATGGAATTTCTTGGTTTCTTATCACTGACCATGTGGATAATAACGAAGTGGAGATTGGCTTGTCTTTAGTTGGTGAGTAAATGGACCTAGAAGCTTGCTTTGATTTTTTGGTTTACATATTGACAACTGTGAAATCTTTGTTAGATAATATAATTATCTTTTGAAACTATCTTAGGAACTCCTTTCAACTACTCGATGGCAGTTTTTGTGCTAATATTGAATACCAAGATATTATATGTCCACTTTGTTTTAAGCTTAAATTAAACTCACCTATTATGCTAAGTTGTTTTGCTTTATCATTTTGTCAAGAAATGGTGATTATTGTGGGTTTCTAACATTGAATGGCTTCGCATCTGATGGGTTTGTTATGTACCTATCAATCTCAACTTCATTTCCCTTACATGAAGTTGTGATGTTTTTTCCATTCTCTTAGATGACTCATCATGTTTCCCTTTCCCTACTCATGGTTAGTCTTGGGGAAGAAGATTCAGTAGTAATCTATTTGGCTTGTTCTCTACTCCAATTATTTAATAAAAAGATAATTATTATCTTCTTCCTTGGCCACTATATTTGGGATAGGATGATTTTTGTGGGAAAAAAATTTGGTTGTGGTAGTATGTATTTCTTCAGAGCTCTTCATTTTATGGATGAAGAGCCTTTATTTTCATCTATAGTGCAAATGCTTAATTTTGGATCAAAGTGTTCTATTCTATTGATATTGTGTTTACAAATATGAAGAATTAAGCTATATCTTTTTTCCTTTATTTTCCTAAGAATTGAATGTATTTTTCATGGATCCATCACAGATGAAGGGCATATGAGGCTCACTATGTATTCACTATTGTGAGAACTTGATATTTTTTTGAGGGAAATGTAGTTCCTTTCTTCAAAGCTATTATTTTAATTATTTATGCTTATTGGACCCTGCTCCCCATATCCCTCCCCCCACCCAGTACCCACCTCATTACTTAAATACATGACCCAATTAATCTACAAATTCTCTATAGCATTGTTTTAAAGGAAAAATGCTCTCATTTGTTATATCCTAGTTACAAACTAGATGATTCTAGGCTCTTTTATCCTTGGATGTTTCTTGAAGAGGATTTCTCAACCCATGAGGATTCTACTTTGTCCATATTTAATTATGAGGATCTCTCCCCCTCCCATGGTCTAGCTCTTATGCATCAATCACAAATCCTCTTTCTCTTTCTTTTGCTTCTTAGAGTCTACCTAAGGGGTAGTCATTCAACTTGTAACCATGCTTTTTTATCATTTATTTAGTGAGGGCTATGGTAAGTCTATGTACTTGGGTTCATTTATGACTATTTGAGGTTGTGGTCTCAAATTCCCTTTTATATCGCTACCACATTTGGACCTGAATTGTGGTGGTAGGTCATTGCAATTAAGATGGTCGCCCATCACCCAAGCGATAATATCAAGAATTGGATCTTGTCAAATAGGCGTCAAACTTTTGGAGTCAACATTACAATGAAAAACTTGTCTCTCCTAATTGTGATGCCAAAGTCACCTCAATTCGGAAGAACACAAGGCCAAGAGTTAATCATCACGATGTCATAATTGTGACAGGCAACTATCATATCTATGAAATCTTACAATTTCATAGGGTCATCTCACATGCAATGACATGAAACAACAATGGCATGGGTGTGACAATAGTGTTGTTGGTGCAATGACATTTCGTCAAACTAAGCCTTTGCAATTGCAATGACCAGCTGAAATGTTTTTTTTAAATGAGATTGGGAAAGTGGATGGGCATGGAGGGAGAGTCATGTATTGTAGGAGGAATAAATTCTTGCACCCATGGATTCAAATTGGTAGTCATGGCTTTCATGTCAAGTCCTCAATAAACTAATGCTACACACAAAATGTATGTTGAATCCATGGCTTCCTACATGGAGAAATAATCACGACATTGGGCTTCTTATCTATACAAATTATTGTGCCAAGAATGATTTCTAATTCTTCCTCTTACATTTATTATTCTACCTCTATTTCATCAGGGTCTCTATAGGATCTTAAGATTGATTGTTCTTCTGACCTTGAAGATGTTATTGTTGCTTTGAGGATTGTTGATTTGAGTTATCGCGATGAATTCAATTATAGTGTTTATAAGTCCTCTCTGCAAAACCATGTTGGTGGGGATCAATGCAGCTTAGAGAGGTCATTGGAAATTGGGATTAACTGTGGATTCATGGGGTCGAACATGGCAAAGGAGCTGAGGGATAAGATCTTCAACAAATTTTGAAAAGACTAACTAAAGGAGTATAGTTTTTATGATAGTGCTGATCAGCCAAATCTTGTGTGGGTCAAGGAGTTGGTTGAGGAAGTATGAATCAACCTTTGTATGGATTAAAGAGGTGTGTTATTATTGAATTTTATAAGGATTCCAACTACTTAAGGATTATATTTATATGGCTAGGAATTGTAAGGATTTTCTTAAAGGGTCTTGGATGATTTTTTAATGCATCAAATTAACAACATTAATGCATGTTTGTTATGATTTGGTGACAAATACTTTAGGTTTTGAAATTTCATAAAATTTATTGCAGTTGCAAGAATTTTAATGATGGAGATTTCAATGTAATCATATTTTGCACAATAGAATAGGTTCCATGCAAGCTTCAGGTTATGGCCCCTACAGAAGACACACAAATTCAAATAATGATATGGTACATGTTTATATGTTTCTAGTGCTAATAAATCTTTGGCAAAGGAAGGTCATGAAAGATGTGATCATGATTTCTAACATATTATGAGATTTTTTTTCTCAAAATATAGTAATTTGTGATAGAAATATTAACCATTATTCTCTTTAATATGGTGTATATACTCTATGGATCATAAAAAAAAATTGTTACTATATTTCAATGTCAAACAACCAAGCAAATAGAAAAAGCCACATAAGCAAAGCTCTATTATATTAGTAAAAAGGAAGTGAATATATTGATTGCTTCTATGATATATGTTTCTTATTATTACTAGTTCTACGGGAGTTCAATAGATGCCATTGTATTGAGGAACAAATGTTTCATGATAACATTATAGAATTGTTTTCATACATATGTTTAGGAACAAGTCAATGCAATTGTTCTGATCATAACACTCTCTTGATTTCTCATAAACAATAAACTATTATCCAAAATAACATGTTTAAAAAGTTTCCTTGTTGCAAAAATATTCCATTACATGATAAAAATTCAACAAAGAACAGAGAAGTAGAGAAGTGCAGAGTCAGTTATTTCACTTAATTGAACCAAGAAAATAATGTGAATGTTATAACCAAGCAAATGTATGGTGTGATCATATTCAATTTAAACAAAGACATCATTAAATTACTAAAAATCTCTTTTATGACACATTAAAATATGATCTTGCACAAATTTTTTACAATAGATGTTGAAATCCTTCCATGTCTATATAACTCCAATGTGTTCTAAAGTAACTCTAGTCTATGAACAAGACATTTACACCATTTTTTCAATATAAGACTCAATATATCTGAGGTACTAAAAATCAATGTACTAAGAATCTAATTCAATTGAATTAATAGAAATCCCTAAAATAATGTTAATAAAAAATATTTTTCTATCATTATATTTTCCTTTTTATGTTGGGTGTGTTGCATTGTTCATCAGACATGTTTCAAGAGAAGAGATTGGATCCAATTTTAAGTTGTGAGATTTTTCAAAACTCTTTTTATAATAATTTATTTCAATAGAAAATATTTAATACATAGCATTATATAAGTATCCCCTAAAATCAATGAGTAATGAATGTGATTTTGTAGAGTATTTTCCAAGAATCATTTTCCTCTAAATAATGTATACTAACATATTGTGAGAATGATCTTAAAATCATGCTTAATAACTCACAACATTATGTAGAAGATTGCATGATTTAAGAACCTATTGTGATGGTTCCAATTGCCTTTGTCACGGTTTGAGTTTCTCTTGTTGTTGTTGATGGTGTTGCGAGAGCTCCTTTCATTGGTCCTTGCAATGTCATGTCCACTCTACCTATTGGTGTTTCAATGGGGGATGTCTATCTTCCTTGCTCATCTCTTGCTTGGAGGTTTCTCTTTCTCATATTAATCTACATAAATTTCAATGATTTTAATCTCCACATTCTTGTGATCAAGATGTTTAATGAGAATGGACAATAGTAAATAAGTAGAATGGTCTACAAATTGACCAACAAAAAATCATAAAATACCATCAAATATTAAAATGAAAAGGTGAACTTGGCATTTGGAAGCAATAACTAAAATATAAATGTTACCTGCTTTCTCCATTAAGCGTTGCATATCATATAGAACACATAGTATGAGGTCATTCTTAAGGGACTACTGTTTTCCACTATCAAAAAAATGAAACATATATTAAATTACACATCATATTGTGGTGGCCTCCTTTGCTAATTTGACCATGTTTTGAAGACAAATCTTTGACCAAACTTTAGGATCCTCTTTGTCCTCCCTATAATATCATTCAACATATTAGAACACTGATAAGAAATAATGAGAATAGTTCATGAATTAATGTATACTTTAGAATGATCTAGTATCATTTTTTTTCCACTATTCAAATTCTTCTTCATGTCTCCCAATTTATAACAAAAGTTATCAAATGCAATAAAAAATGATTGCGGATAAATAGAAACAACAGAATACCTTAGAGGAATAATTTGAGGCAATCCTAGTGAAAGTCATTCTTTTGAATACTTCATACACTGTAACTAAATTTCATAAATAAATGAGTTTGACTATGGTGTCCTTCTACATTTCCTGAAACCAAGAGATTTACATAGTTAGTTGTCATGCAATCATAGGTTAATGTTGAGCTTCACTTGGTTTCGAGAATATTTTAATATTCTATACTAATCAGGGCCAACCACATGAAGGTGGAAGCTCATTTGCCCTTGCCCCCCCAACTTCCAAATTCCCCATTAACATCTAAAATTTATTCATTCTATTAATAAAATGTAGCATTCATTAATTATCACATGATAACATTCATTAACAAATTAGTTTCATTAGAACATTCACATTAACATTGAAACATAAAATTCATTAGAAAGTTCACATGAACGTTCAATAGAACATAAATAAAACATCTATACATAAACATGAGTCATTATCAAATAAGTTACATAAATTATTCATCACATGAATCGTTTCTTTTTTCATTTTTTCTTTTTTTGTCCTTCCCTATATTGTTGCAGAGGCATATCCATGTTGTCTTCGATATTTCTTCTCACCTGTGGACATGCACTTGTCATCCTTTGCAATAACAAATAAAAGTGTTATATTTTTAAAAAATTGAGACTATAAATATTTTAGAGAACATTGTAGCACTCTTTGCCTTGTCCAACCACATCATCTTGCCCATTGGCTTGGACCTCAACACACTCATTAGGAACAACCTTTGCATCCCTCGCAATTGCAATACAAGATGTTTTCTTATTCCCAACACATATTATAGTTAAATTTGTATTACTACACCAAATTCAATTAAAAATTTTACTTGTATTAATAATTCAAAAATAAAAAATCGAATAGAAAATATATACCTTGACTACTAGGATCCACATTTGAATTGCCACCTCCACGATCCTTGGCTGATGTACCAGGATTGGCAGACTGTAATCTAATGTAAATAATTAGTGCATATACATATAAATATAAGACAAATACTAGGAAACCTTAATCATTCATTTTAATAGATATAAATATATTCACTTTAAAGTTTTAAAAAAATATAATGGCTTATAATTTTTAAACTTAATATCAAATATAGTAATTGCTAAAGTATTCAATTTGAAATAAAAATCAATTGACTTATTTACCTCATTGATAGATCCAATAGAAGATCCTTGTGCACTCATTGCTTAGAGTCGTTCATGTTAATGTTTGTGGCCTTTACAACAAAGATCAACAATAAATAATTAAACATGCAAAAGTAAGCCAAGAGTGGCTACATATTTAATGGAAATATAATAATAATAATAATAATAATAATATGAAATATATTATTTTATTATATGATAATTCAATTAAGTGGAAAGCTTAGTTGGCTCCATTTAAAGTGTCATGCCTTTTGGAAGACACACCTCTTCATCTCATATATATATTATGTGTTTAATGGTGAATATGGAACACCAAAACATAATGTGTAAGTAGTTATTCACCAGTGTTGCACTATACCTCTTCTCTACCCTAAAATATGAAAACTTTTCATGGTATCAGAGTGAGGTTCAAATGTTTGGAGGAAAATTCACATTGATGAGGATCATGGAGTTCTTTAATCATGATGTGTATTGCTTCATATTAATACTAGTGATTTCAGTAAGCTGCCATGAAAGCAAGCTTCAATATTATTTTATTGTCATGAATAGATTTGTGTAAGGAAGAATCACATCTTACCTCCAGTCATATTGGAGATTGCAGTGTAGAAAAATGAAATTAGAGGAGATAAAACATTAGTTTGGTAAAACCATTAAGGTATTGAATCCATATTTTTCTTTTAGCGTAAAGTTATAGATTGCAAATGACCATTTGTAGAAGGTTGTGGTTATAGAATGTAAACCCTAAGATCGAAGCATTGGGACATAGCCCCAATACACCAAAACTTTGTTGTGGAAGATGATTTTTTGCAAAACTACTAAAGAGTTTTGGATTGGGGACTTATAATTTATAGGCATCTACAGACAAGGTAGCTGCACTACACTTCTAGAATTAATCTATTGTCATTAACTACTAAGCATGAGTGGAATGGTGGCTATGAGGAAATACTGAGATGGGGAATTTAGTTTGACCTTTTTGGAGTTGCAGGTTGAACATACAATTATCTTCTATACCAAACATTAAGATACTTTGTGAGTAAATTATAAGAAGATGTGATCAAATTTGGAACCAAAGTTGTGACAACAAATTTCAATTCAAGCTGTGGTCTAACATGAGAATGATTTGCAAGTATAGTATCTAGGAGTATCAAATTGATGATGATGTGTGACTTTTTTTCTGCCACCAAAGATATTATATATGGTGTTGATAAGGGACAATACATTATTCACCCAGGAGATAGATCCATTCTTGGTAAGGTTATGATAGGAAATGATTTGTCGAACGTTCTTCATAGAGTATGTAATGTCACATATGAATCCAAAAAGAAAGAGATCATACTTTGCATAATAATATGGCACCTTTGAAGGAGAATATCAAATAGATGAGGGAGGATTGAAGACATCCATTGAAAGAGTTGACACATAAGTGAGGGATTTCTTGAAAATAAGGAAGGAATGATGAAGGGTGCTCCCCTTAATACCATAAACACATAACATAAACAAAGAAACAACAACAAATGCGAGAACAAAATATGGACTTCTTATTTAAGCCGCAAATGTGGAAATAAAGAATTCAAAAGTACAATATGCTAACCCACATGGGCACCTTCATTACAATAATTTGCAAGACTAAGCTGTAAACTACCACCCAGAGTTGTCCTAGACAATGTTTAGGTCCTTCTTAAATAGGCAATTTTATGCCACCCGGGAAGGTTCTAGATGCTCAAACTTAATATCTAGGACCAATAGACCCTAACAATACATATAGAGTCAGCTAAATACATCTTTGACAAATTATTTTAAAAAATTTGGTAACCCAACTTACAAAGGCCATAACTCTCAAACCATTGCTCCAATTGGCTATTCTAACCACTTTTTGGAAATGCCAGCTCCTAATCTATAGGCTTGGAACAATAATAGCACCCTTACATTGAGTTTTTGGACATCATCTAGGCACTCTAAGGCCTTCAATGGTGAGCTTGAAGATTTTTCTACAAGTTTTTCAACTGAAAATCTGCAATAACTTCTCTAATACTTAAGCTAGAGAAATGAGAAATTTATGGTAGGCTTATAACTCGAAAATGAACCTTCATGTAGAAAATGAGAACATTTTGAGCTCGTATGAGAAATTTACTAAAAATAACAAGTTCCCATTAATAATAACTACCCTATCTACTAGTCCTTATTAAAATAAAAAATATTGGAAATAAAATATTTTTGGGTGATGCAAGATTGCTCTTACACCCATGATGCTCCTACATCAAACATTCGAGGTAATTTGAGAAGTGACTCCGTCACGTCTCAGGTGTTCAGAGGAAATCCAAGATGGTTAACCTCCTCCTTTGCTAGCCATGATGAATCCTCCATTGGCCTTCCTTTCCACTTGACCAAATTTTCCTCATAAGTTCTATTCTTGGTACTTTTTCCAACACGACTGTCCAGTATCTCCTTAATCTCCTTTGTAGCCAAACTAGCTATTGAAATACTCCATTGTGCTTTTGCAACTTCATCTCCATAACGTACTTCATAATACTCTATCAAATCTAAAATGTTAAATACTGGTGAAATATTCAATTTAGTAGGAACCTCCATTTCATAAGAATTTCTAGAATCAAGTCTTTTCACTATCTTGCATGGTCCAAACTTCTTCATCTTCAGCTTATTATATGTACCTACTGGAAAATGCTCCTTTCTCAAATGAACCATGACTTTATCTCCAATCTAAAATTCCTTATACCTCCTTTTCACATTTTCCTTAGCCTTATATTGTGTATTCATCTTTATGATGTGTTTCCTCACCTCTTCATGGATGTTCTTCAAATGTTCAACAAATTCTTTTACTTCAGCACTACTTATTTTTCCTTTATCCAACTATCTCAATTCAAAAGCATTTATGGGACTATTCTCATTGACAATCTAGAATGGTGATTTACCAGTACTCTTACTGACATAATTATTATATGAAAATTCTACCTGTGGTGAAATCATATCCCATCCTTTTGACTTGTCTCCAACCAAACATCTCAGCAAGTTTCCCAAACTGCAAATCACAACTTCTGTCTATCTATTAGTCTATGGATGATGTGATAAACTGAACTCCAAATCTATCTTCAAATTCTTCCACAATGTACACCAGAAATACCCAACAAATTTGGTATCTCAATCTTAAACTATACTCTTTGAAAGACCATGTCATTTCACTACTTCTCTTAAAAACAACTCTACTACATGAACAACATCACTAGTCTTCTTGCAAGGAATAAAATGTGACATCTTTGAAAACCTGTCAACCACCACAAAAATAGAATCATGCCCACACTGAGTCCTTGGTAATCCAAGAACAAAATCCATGCTGACATCCTCCCATGACTTCTTTCGTACAGGTAATGGCTGATACAACCCTATATTTTGCTTCACTCCTTTTTCCATCTGACATACTCTACAACTTTGTACAAACTTCTTCACATCTTGTTGTAGTTGTGGCCAATAATGATTCTTAGCAACCAAAGCTATGGTTTTATCTCTACCAAAATGTCTAGCCAATCCTCCACTATGCTTCTCCTTGATGAGATTCTCTCTCATTGAACTTCTATGAATGCACAACTGACTTCCTTTGAAAAACATACTATCTTGGATCATGAAATCCAACTGCTTTTTCCTATCAAGTATAATAGGTTCTATACAGGCCTTCCACACTTCACCAAAATCAAGATCATATAGATACAAAATACTAAGTTCCTTGAACCCAACCAACTTTATCTACATTTTTGTTAGAAAAATTTATCTTCTACTAAGAACATTTGCAACTTTGTTAGACATCCCACCCCTATATTTGAAAACAAATGTATAACTCTACAAAAAATCAACCCACTTCAAATTCCTTTGGTTTAATTTTTCTTGACTATTCAAATATTGCAAATCTTGATGATCAGTATACAAAATAAACTCCTTAGGAAGAAGATAGTGTCTCCACTTCTTCAATGCTTGAACTATCATATAAAATTCTTGATCATAAACATAATATTTTCTTTTTGCATCATTCAACTTCTCACTAAAATAAGAAACAAGTATACCTTCTTGGCTCATAACAGCTCCTATTGCAGTACCACTAGCATTACGGTCTACATGTTAAAATCTGGAAGTGCTAAAACAAGATGCTCAATAACTTTCTATTTCAACATATTAAAACTCTTATCTACTCCTGAAGTCCACTTAAATTCTTTCTTATCCCTCTCATTGTTTCAATCAAGGATTCACAAATACTACTAAAACCTCTCATGAACTTTCTGTAAAAACTAGCTAGTCCATGAAAATATCTTACCTCTGTTGCACTCTTTTGAGTAGGTCATTCAAGGATAGCCTTCACTTACTCTGGGTCCATTTTTAGACCTTCTACTAAAATTACAAATCCCAGCTACACCAACTCCTTCTTTACAAAACTACACTTCTTTAGGTTTATCAACAACTTTTCTTCTCTCAACTTATCAAACACCTGGCAAATATGGATCAAATGCTCCTCCAATGTCTTACTAAAGATCAAAATATAATCTAGGTAAACATTAACAAACTTACCTAAAAACTCCTTTAGTACCTCATTCATGAGCTTCATGAAAGTTCTTGGTGCATTGGTTAGCCCAAAAGGCATGACTAACCACTCATACAGTCCCTTTGTCTTGAAAGCAATCTTCCACTTACCACCTTCTCGGATACGAATTTCCTAATACAATATCAAAAAATTCTCTCAATATATTTGTAACATCTGCAAGTACCTCCTCTATTTCTTCTTTACTATCTTTTGGAATAATAGAAAAATACCTATGCTCATGCTTCATACCATTGAGAAACTCTTTTCCATCAAAAAACATATTCTAGTAGCATGACATACCTTTTCTTTTTTCTCCTTTAATAAAATCAACTTATGTTTCACTTCATCCTTGGTCAAAGTGTAGGTATTTCCTCACCAATCATGTATAGTATGTCTGTCAAAATTCCATGGCTTACCAAACAACATACGGCATATGTCCATAGGTATGATATCACAAAGTACCTTATCCTGGTAGCTTCCAATCTTTAACTTCACTAAGCACTACTCATTGACCATGACCTTGTGGTCATCTTGCACCCAAGCAATATGGTATGGACATAGGTGTTTTTGTCTCTTCAACATCAACTTGGTGACAATCATTTCTAACACCAGATTGTAGGTACTTCCACCATAAATGATCATATCACAACACTTATCTTCACATCTGCACCTTGTGCGATACAAGCTCCTTCTTTGATCAAGTTCATTCTCACCACTTAGCAGGACTCTTTTGTTAACTAGGAATTCTCCTCTTTCAACATCTTTAGAATGTCAAGATTTGGCATTTTCATCAACATGATGTGCACATCTAGCCTAGCCTTTTTTTCCTTGATCTATCCTTCCTTGGCATTGGGAACATTCAAATGCTGTATACCCTTCTTCTCCATAGTGAAAACATTTCCCATAGAAGCCTCCTCTTCCAAATCCTTGTCCTCTGCCTCTTCCTCTCTAATCTTTATTGTGTTGATCATGGAAATGATTGGAATTATTTCCCCTTTGGTTATGACTACTACTTCTAGCCTCATCCTTGTTCTTTTGATCATCATTACAGACTCCATAAGATCATTTGCCAGATCTTCCACCACGACCTCTTCCGCTTTTCTTGTTGTCAAACTTCTTGCTCAATTTCTCTTTAATTCTTAAGAAAAATTGGTATGCCTCCTTAATACTATTCATTCAAACTAGACCTATCTCATCCTAAATGCTTGGACTTAACCCATAAAGATAATGGGCCACTTTCTCCTTATCAGCTTCTACGTGGCTAGTTCTAGTGAGAACTTGGTAAAACTCTTTGATATACTCTTTAACAGATTTTCCTGCTTGCTTCAACCCTTGTATTGTATTAAAAAAATCAAGCTCATAATCCACAAGAATGAATTATTGATTCAATTTAGCTACCATCCATTCCCATCTAGTGATTTTTTCCTCTCCCTTTCTATTTCACTCCAACTAAATCTCTTACCACTAGATCTTCGCATGTCCCTTCACTTTTGCCTGAGCAAACTTGACCCTATCAGGATCATCACTTCATACTCAAAGTACTCCTCTAATTCATTGATCTAATTAATTAGCTCCTCTGGGTTAAGATTTCTCAAAAATGTGGGAACTTCAAACTTAGGTCTTTTTCCAATCTTGGAGATGGACCTAAAAAGCCTCTCTTCCTCTAGGTTTAGAATTTCCTCTGCTTCAACATTTTCTTCTACTTTGTCCTCGTCCTCGCTTTCATCTCTTATGGGAAGATTTATTCCTCTATGCATTTGTTCTTCCAATGCTTGCATCTATCTTTGGAGGGCTAGGAAACCTTTAGGTGTAACACCTATATCTCTTCTGTCATGCTCTCTTCATGGAGGCATTTTCATGCTTCCACTAAAACCCTAGTGCAAACTACCTCACAATCGGTGATTTGTCTACATGCTCAGCCAAAACCATAGTCCTAGTACAAATTGTCTCACAGTTGGAAATTTCTCCTCACACTCAAGAACTTTAGCTCTAATACCACTTGATGAAAGGTGCTCCCTTAATACCATATACACATAACAGAAAAAGAGAAACAACAACAAATGTGAGAACAAAATATGGACTTCTTATTTGCACCACAAATGTAGAATTACAGATTTCACAAGTACAATATGCTAACCCACATGGGCACCTTCATTATAGTAATTTGCAAGACTAAGTTGCAAACTACCACCCAGAGTTGCCTTAGACAATGTTCGGGCCTTTCTTAAATAGGCAATTTTATGTCGCTTGAGAAGGTTCTAGATGCTCAAACTTACTACCCTAACAATACATATAGAGTCAACTAAATACATCTTTGACAATTTTCTTTGGATGACTATTATAACCACTTTTTAGAAATGCTAGCTCCTAATCTATAAGCTTGAAATGGTGCTAGTGCCCTTCCTTCAATTTTTGGACCTCATTTGGGCACTCTAAGGCCTCCAATAGTGAGCCTGAAGATTTTTCTACAAATTTTTCCACAAAAAATCTGCAATAACTTCTCTAATACTTAAGCTAGAGCAATGAGATTTTTATGGTAGGCTTATAACTCTAAAATGAACCTTTATGTAGAAAATGAGAACATTTCAGGCTCATATGAGAAACTTATTAAAAATAGCAATGTCCCATAAATAGTAACCACCCTATCTACTAGTTCTTATTAAAATAGAAAAGACTAAAGATAAAATATCTTTGGGTGATGCAAGATTTCTCTTACACCCAGGATGCTCTTGCATTAAGGAAGAAGATGGTGTGGATTGAAAACTACATTGGTGAATCACACATCGAGCACACGTACTTGTGATTTGTGATGAGCAACCATGTAAAACCTTATTGAATGGAACTCAATGATGACATGGGAATTCTTTAAAGATAACTTTGTTTATAGTTAAAGTGAGAAGTGGACCTTCACTAGCCTCAAGACTTCGGGTTGCACCTACCAAGTGTTATGTAGTATATCAATGACATCATCTACAACAAGTAATTGTGGAACCTCACATGATAGCATAGAGTCCACATTTAGTGGGAAATGTGGGCCTCACAAGAAGTTAATATATAATTATGTGCTTGTAAGATAAATCCAATCATACCTAAGCACCCCAACAAAAGTGGTTTTGGAAACAAAGTATTATCAAGTACATTGGGAATATAAAAAATAAATAAAAGCTTAAAGGAGGTTGAGCCTCTAGTACTGACCCAATACACATAAGTATCAAGGTATGTTCTATTGGTAATGATCATTTTATGATTATTCCTTCTTATAATTGATAATAATGATATATTATAATTGAAATTAGTTAAAACTAAACTTCAAAGGGAGTAGATAAGAAACTTGTAAACTCTTCACTAAGGGAGTAGATCACATTAAGTGTCATGGACCCTAGTTAAAACATTCATGGATAAATTTAGAACTTGCATACGTGGATTGAATCCACCTTAGAGATGATTAAAATTAAGAGGGAGTTTATATATGGGCCTACTTTCACCTAGTTTTGCATTATAAACTCATCATTTGGGGATTCTTATGTATAAGCATTTCTTTTACATATATTTTTATGGGCTATGTATTTAGCCAAGACTATATTTAGCCTAGGCTATATTATTGGTTGTGTTTGTTATGATCATTGGCTATGATATAGAAAAGACTAACCTCATTTATATAGTTGAGTCTATAATTGAGATATTTGGATATTTTGCATGATCATTTATTCGATATGTGAATATAACATAGACTATATTGTTTGTATGCATATGTGGCTAAATTCATCTATGTGATTATATTTTTTATGATTTGTGGATAGTGACAATCCATGGTTTGAGTCTTCTTGATTCAAGGCTTGAGTATTTGGTGGACTTAATGTTCGGATACTAGTACTTGGAGCACTTAGTGAATATCATGTATTTGATATTCAAATACCAGTGTAGGTGACATCATGGATTTGATCTCAGATTTAGTACTTGGTGGACTTAAACTCTAGTTACCAGTATGGGTGACATCATGGGTTTGATGTTAGATTTAGTACTTGATGGAATTAATGTTTGGATACCAGTATAGGTAACATCATGGATTTGATGTTGGATTTAGTACTTGATGGATTTAATGTTCGGATACCAGTATGGATGACATCATGGATTTGATGTCAAATTTAGTGCTTGGTGGACTTAATGTCTGGATACTAGTATGGGTGACATCATGGATTTGATTTCAAATTTAGTGCTTGGTGGACTTAATGTCCAGATATTAGTACGGGTGACATCATGGATTTGATGTCAAATTTAGTACTTGGTGGACTTAATGTCCAGATACTAGTACGGGTGACATCATGGATTTGATGTTGGATTTAGGCTTGATAGACTTAATGTCCAAATAATAGTACAGGTGACATGATGGATTTGATGTCAATTGAGTCCTTGTGAATCATGGATCTTGAATCCATAAGTTGAGTACATGGTGACATCATGGACCTGATGTCAGAAAGCCATTACTCAGGGCATTTAGTGAATATCATGGACTTGATATTTGTCCAATGCTTTTGATATCATGGATTTGATATTGGTTGAGTCAATTAGACTCAAGGTTGGAGTATGTGATATCAGGGATTTGATGTTTGGATGAGTTAGTTAGACTCAAGAGACTAATACTTAAGAGCATATGATGATTACTTTGAGATCTTTTGAGATCTGTATGAGTTTTACATCATGAGATGATGTATGGGATATATAATAGATTTGAGATCCATTGAAATTATTTTTTGGGTACCTCTACTAATTTTGAAGATAGAGAAGTTGAGGTCTTTTATAGACTTGAGATTTATCGGTTGATCTTCTTCTAAAGTCTAAGAGGGAGTGTTAATGTTTGTGGTCTTTATGGCAAAGATCAACAATAAATAATTAAATATGTAAAAGTAAGCTAAGAGTGACTACATATTTAATGGAAATATAATAATAATATGAAATATATTATTTTATCATATGATAATTCAATTAAGCGAGAAATCATAATTCGCTCCATTTAAAGTGTCATGCCTTTTAGAAGATGCACCTCTTCATCTCATATATTTGTGTGTGTGTGTGTGTGTGTGTGTTGGGTGGTGAATATGGAACACAAAAAAACATAATGTGCAAGTAATTATTCACCACTGTTGCACTATACCTCTTCTCTTCCCTAAAATCTAAAAACTTGACAGTTCAGCCACAACTGTATAGCCTTTTGTGTAGCCTAATTTTGTGTCCTCTTCAGAGATTGTTTTCTTAAACTCCATGGCCTACATTTTTGCTTGGTATCATGAATTTTTTTTTAAATCAATTTCATCAAAGACCAAATTTTTTCCAATTATAAATAATTTCATATAAGTTTTCATTTACTAATACTTACAACTTGTGCAGTAAGTTTTGAATATCCACTCGAGTCAAGCTTGTGTTGTCCTTGCTTTTATTTTCTTGCTTTGGTTGCCTTTGATGTGTTGGGAAATGTATGTGAAGTTTGAAATATGTTAGATCACATAAGTATTAAGGGTAATAATTACTTAATTTCATTCTTAATATTATGACATACCTTCTTTCCTTGGGTGATATTGTTTCTCCATCATCTAATTCTTTTTTCTTAGTGGCATCCTTTTTAAGATTCTCCCACTCAATAATTAGAATATAGGGGGTTTGCTCATAACAATGGTTTTTTTCATTTGGATCCTATAGTTGTACCTACTATACTTCAAAGCTTGGCCCACTTTCTCAAGGAGCCTAAGTCTTTGAAAGACATTAGGTCCAAAAAGTGTTGTCATGGCATCAATGACTTGGTCCTTTAACTCTTTCATTTGGAAATTCCACCTTTTAACAAAAGAAAAAATTGTTAGATTCCTAAATGAACTGAAGCTACCCTTTAATTTACTTGAAGAAATTGATCAAATTAAGAAAACATGATCTAGTAATGAAATCAAAATATGATACCATATGTGTATGGTCAACCCAAATATACGCAAACATTCATCATTAAGTTTTTCATAAAATATATTATTCCCTACAAAATAATAATGTGATTAGTAGTTATTGAAAGGTACTACATGGGAGGTTAGTGCATTTGATTATGAGTATAAGATTGTATAGCAAAAGAAAGGATAAATCTTTAAAGTACCTAGAAGTTGGGGTGCTTTCAGGGGAGGACCATCTTCATTTCCAATGAGCAATTGATCACAATTCTTTATTGTTCTCGTACATCTAACACAGGAACACCCAGGAAGGTCCTCATTACCTCTTGCATAAAATGAATCCAATATTACAAAATGCCCCCTAAGAAATAATAGTTCAAGTGAAATAAACACATGAAAAATGAGAGAGAGAAAAAAGAATCTACTTGCCAATAGACAGTGCCACTGCATATGTCACCAAGCTATGTGTTGTCAAAATTGCAATTGGTAGCGCCTCTTTAATTTTGTTCATTGTAGCAAGCGATGTAGTGAAAAAAGGATCAATGGTAGGAGCTGAAAAATGAGATTGTTATAACACAATAAAACAATATTTTTAGAGCTATTAAAAAAATATTGTCCAAACAAAACACAAGTGTAGGAGAGAACAACATGCGATGTACTTGAACCAACTAAATTTTCATCCTCTAGGGAATTGCCCTTCAATGTCCTCAGCATCCTCTAAAAAAATAACACATGCATTTAATTGAATGACATAAATAAAAGAATATACTATAAAAACCATTATTGAACTTTTTTTATAATTAAAAACTACATTAATACTTACTGTATATGTGCGAACTAGGTTCACCGACATATCAATCTGATTTTGTAATGTAGGAGTCTGAGGTTGAGTTAATGCTAATTGTGATAAAAAAATTCCTATATCATTAATCAACTTTTTCAAAACAAAAGTAGGATCATCAGTTGAATCAAAATCAATAATAAATTCAGCCAGGTCATCGTGTGACTCCTCGTCCTCGTGGACTACTTTTTCCTCTTCCTTTTCCTAATCAGCACTCGTTTGCAAGAGCAATATTATTAGCTCTATTTTTGAAATCATTCCAAAATAGTAGTGAAGAATAAAACATAATAAAAAATACACATTAAAATATACTTGTACCTAATTTGTACAACAACAATGAGTTTTACTTGTCAAGATGAAGAACCATCATTGTTTTGTGTATCATGTGGCTATTGATCCATACTGTAGCCTTGCATTTCAAAAAAAATCATTCAGACATGTTAAAACACGTGTTATTATTCTAAGTTAGCAAAAAAAAATACAAATTTAATAGTGTGTTGGATTCATTGATTGTCATTGATTTTAAATGTGTATAGTATGTACCACCTTGCCCATGATAGTGATTTTTTTGTATCTATGTGATTCAAATTGTAATAAATAAGAAGCTCTTCTCCTCCACATATTTATTTTATTGCACATACAAATACATGATTTCCCTCATGCGTCTCATATATGCAATTGGGTCACTTCTTAGTTGATGCAGGTCATGTACTGTTTATAAAACTTACAATATTCCCTGATGCTTTTGGCCTTCCATCAATGTATATAGCTACTATTTTACTTTGTTCACTAAATTTTTGTTGTATATTATTTTCCATGAGTGCATACCTACACATACTTTTTTTTTGATCTAACAATCTACATCCAACTATTACAATCATAGCAAGGTTTGAAATAATCCATCAATTCAACAACCTTGTTGTAAGAGACCTTTATGCCATCCATGAAAAATAGGCCCAAACTATGTAATGAGGATGGTGTTATGTGATATTTCCTCTCTATAACAAAAAAATCAATGTTTATTGGAGGAAGTTCATTAGGGACCCATTGTTTCTATAGATGTTTGTATCTGAAGGGCATATTGGAGTTTCCTTCACTCTCATTATCATAAGAACATGACCCCCATTGAGAAAGGAAAAATTTCATGCACTTATTGAATTTCTTTCTGGTATTTTGACCTCAAGTCGATCTCCTTCATTTAGACACACTAAATGTCTCAGTTTCTTCTTCCATTCCTACATTTTCATCGCTCGAGGAAGAGAAATATGACAAATACCTATTTTTTGGTACATGCACTCCACGAAATAAGAGAGATAGGTGGAAAATCTCTATGGGGTGTACTGACTTATACCTGATGACCCACAAGACTATGTGAGATGCTCGTGAAAGGGCTTTGGGTTTTTGCAATAGTAAATCAATTGACTTATGTTAGCTAAAAAATTCATGATACATATACTCAAAATTACATCAAATATTAGCATCACATATGAATTATAATAAGTAAAAGGTACATGACAAGTTACTCAAATTAATCATTGATCTATCAAGAATTGAATATTGAATAGCATAGGCATTGATCACATAACTATACATTTCATTATTCTCATTGATAATCAAACCCCCCTCCAATGCTAGCTAATCAAACCCCCTTGTTATTGATATTATACTTCATCCATCTTATCATCAAGATTATTTTCATCATCGACATCATCACCACCACTATCCTAGTCATTGTCATTGTCATCATCATCATCATCGTCCTCCTCCTCCTCATTCTCCTCATCATCATGATCAATAGAAGAACCATCATCATGATCAGTAGCAACATCATTTGCATCAGGATCATCATTGAATAACTCTTGATCTTGATCCACTTCTTCCTCTTCCTCAGTATCTTCTTCTTCCATTGATTATACTTTATCAACCTTCCCCTTGGATCATGTCTAACAAAAAATGACCAACGTGGTTTATGTGGAACCTTTGAATAAAACACTTGTGCACATTGGCTTGGAAGACCATAAGGATCATCCCCAACTGACTCAAACAACCTTGTATTAATTATTGAAAATCCATTCTCATGCTCAATGACCATTCTATCAGGATCATTTTGTTTGAGTCATAGTTTGTACCATTTGACAACAAAGAGAACTAATTTGAAGGAATTAAAGTCATAGTCAAGTATATCAACCAAAATGTTATAGTATCAATTTTGAGATTCTTGAGGATGTAAGTCATTTCTAGATGAAATATTGGTCAGGTGGAAGACTACACTTGTCCCAAAATCACAAGTTCTCTTCATATCATCTAAATCTTTGATGCAAAATTTATAACAATTGCAAAATATAGCCTCGTGGTGTAAGCATAGTTATGAGGAGTTAATTTAGGAAACTTAAAGTTTCCCATCATGCAAAAAATGAAAGAAAAGTTCAGAAAAGAGAGAACACAACACCAAGAACATCCCCCCTTTTCACTAAATCAAGAAAACCCCCCCAAAATAGATGCTTTGGGCACTTTATCACTAGTGCGATAACAATGGGCCACTTGCCAATTTTGGCCTTTTTGGACTTCTAATTTTTGTTGTTACAACCTCTTAATGGAGTACAAATTTGAAACTTTACAATGTGCTACAATATTGAAGCATTACAAAGCAAAGAAAGGCCCTATTGTTGAAAGTGACAATTTTGTTCACACAACACTACAATCTGATAGAAAATCTAGAAAGTAGACAAAAAATAATGCACTTTCAAAAAAAACAAAACCTTTTTTCGACTCCAGATGTACCCGTACGGAGCGTTTGAAGGTGCAAAATGTAGGATTATCCAGTACAGTCACCAAAAAATGCAATTTCTAAACAATCGATGCACCAAAACTAGAAAATAGTTGCACCACTAAAAAATTTAGAAAATTCTCCCAATTAAAAAAAAAATTCACTTGATTTGGAGTCCGAATGTGTGAGTTATGGTCTCTAGAAGTCGGACTACAAAAGCCAAAATCAATTTGGAGAGGGGTTGCATCAACGAATTACAGGGTTAAATTTGACAGTCATACAGCCATTGCAATAGTTGTAATTTGCCCAGAAATGATGTCCAAATGATTGTCAAATTTAGGACTCGAAAATGATGATGTTAGCACAACCTTGGACTATGATGACGTCATGATGATGTCACCTGTACAGACTGTACGAACAAGGGTGGAAAAAAATTATGGGATGACATGTTCATATATGTGGTAGCTGACATGGATGATGAGTCGGATGTTGACTAGGCATGTATAGTCGGATGATGACTGGAATGATGATGCAGGCAGACTCGAATCTGTCCATGTGGGCATCTTGTGAGCTGGCGGATTACTGCAAACTGTGCTGACAGGAGTGATGACGTGTATCCACATGGACCAATGGTCGTTGCACTTCGTGTGGGCTGGAAAGTATTTTACGTCGTGTCAAAACGTAGATAGTTGCCGCCAGAAGAACTTCAGTGCGTCGGATCTTTGTTTTGAGATGCCGGATTCGAATACTGTGTGCCAATTTTTTGGAGATCCAATGCTAGATTTCTCAATGCCACGGCTGGGATTTTAAATGCCAAAATGAGTTTAGCGACATCGAAATCCTTTGGAAATATCCCACATTGGTGGGATGAGTGCTTATTGTGCTTTTTAAATACAAACTCCCACTTGACGTTAATGAAAGAGGAAGCTCGCCGAATTTTTGGCATGGTTGTCGTGAGGTGGGTTTGGTCGTAGGTTAATGGGCATTTTCGACCTTATTTTGGTATGTACGGCTCTATCCGTAGATTATTGTAGACTTGTCCGCCCAATTAATAAATAATTTCCCTGCGATAAATATAATAATCCACCACCAAAATATAGAGTCGGGTTGGGGTGTCACTGCCCGGTTCGGCCAAAAAAAATTTCTTTGCCTATGCAATTAATTAATCCAAAAATAAAATTCTGAAAAAAATGCCCAAAATTGCAGAGATGCATGTAGATCCAAAATTTAAATAATCAGATCAATAAATTGACCATACCCGAATTGCAAATCGGGGCCTCCGGGTTTCGATTTGCAAAAAAAATTTGCCTCACGATCAACTTTCACCTAGCATAGGAAAATTTATAGTCAATCTTCACCAAATCAATGCTCTGAATGCAACGGTGAGGTCAGATTTGGCTCTAGACACTCCCAATTTGTGTGGATCTTCCAGATTTGTGTCGAGGTGCTAAAGCATGAACGGTCTCGAACGACTATGTGATGAGAATCTCCCTCAGATCTAATAGCATGTAAGAATTTGGCTTAGGCCAAAATTCACCCAAGAACTAAAGAACTCAACACAAGCACACAGTAGACCAAAATAGATAGAGTATGATCAGAATGACAATATTCATTCAATAACTGGTTGAGAGTACACTAGGAGTGCCTAAATATAAAGGCCTCAGGAGAGCTTCTAGAATGCATAGAAGTTAGAATCATGATATGTCATACAACCAGGCACATGTCCACCAGATATGGGTTATCCTCCATTGAGCACAGGATTAAGTGCAATGATGTGAGGATAAGCCTACAATGGTGTAGCACGCAAATCAGTGGTGTAGACAACATGTGTTAAATGAGGAGTGCGGATAATTGTGTTGTCATCATGACAACTCAGTGAATGATGCATACTCTTGTGTTGTAGACACCATGTGCATAATTAGAGTTGCGTAACTCAATGAGAGTACACAAACTCCTAAGTGTCTCACCTAAAATAATAATAAAATAATGCAAAATAATTAAATAATGGATGTTAAACCTAAGTAAAACTTAAGTAAGTGTAATAAGTAAATACTTATTTACACCAACAATAAGTATATTAAACATGTAAAAATTATTCCATCACGAGTTCACAAACATATGGTTGATTAACAAACTTACAAGTACCTAGACATCTCTTAAACCATATGCTAAATCTATTTCATTTTGTGTAACATTGGGATCTCCATTACAATGAGCTTGTTTAACTAATGAAGAAATAGATTCCCATTTTAATCCATGACCAGAATGTTGACATCGTTCAATCCATACTATCATCCAATCTTGATTATTTGCAATAAACAAATGTATTGCATCGCACTCTTTAGCAGTTGTACAAAAGTAAATAGATGACTTACAATGGATTTATTTTGAAGATTAAGAATTAATTAACTACAATAACATCTTATAATTCATTACCTTTCACTTTCCTAAATCTACCATTCACCACCAAGTACTCCCCTTCAAATTTTTTAATGGAGTCGAGATCCCAAATGCAATTTATATGGGTCGTTGCTGCAAGATTAGGAAGATATTGAGTAATGTACACCATCATTTGGTATGTCATATATCCCTCAATCATAGAATTCTCAAGATGTTCTCTTTATCAAACCAAACCCTTTGAAATTTTCAAGTGTTTATAAACCATCCACATTGACCTAGGTTGTACAGGTCCACACAATTCAATCTCCTCAACTTGGTGTATGAGGTAGTGTTCTTGTGCATTGAAAAAAGTTGAAGGTGAACACTTTTTCATTTCACACATTAGTAGATAAATTCTTTTATTCCAATATTTCATATATATTCTTTATGGATTTTTGTAGATGACAACCACCTACAAGGGATTCAAGATACAAAAACACGTAAATACTAGACTTTACAATATATTACTTATTTGATATATTGAACAAATATCACTTCTTACCTCATGTATTTTCTAAGATTGTATATCACTTGTTCGATATTATTGTTGAAGTTGTTTGGGAGAGATAGGGGTAGCACATACTACAACAATTGTCAATTGATCATTTCATTCTTTTCTAACGTAATACAATGAAAATTGAATGTTGTTTCAAAAATATATTGTAAATACAAAAGACCATGACTTACCTTGATGAAGGTATGTCAATCATGCATTTTCATGCCTTGGGCCAAATTCATTTTTCTTTGATATGAGATTGCTTATATTTACAACAAATCCTATAGGAAATCAAACTTTTTTGTATGAATTCTTTTATGGCATTACTTTGTTGCTCCATTAATAACCAAGGAAGGGCACTTGCATTAATTTGGTCTCCATTTCTATTTGATTCAATGATATTTTCCATTGCATGATTGGAATAATAAATGTCATTACAAATTTTGGCAAGTTTTTCTTTGTCATGCTTTCCATCCAATATTTTCTACAGTGTCTCTTTTACATTCTTTCCAGTATGCATAATATCAAACAAATGCACAATTTTTAGTTTCTTATAGTAGGGTAACCTACTAAATTCTTCGAGCTAATATTTTAGTCCCTTTGGAAGGTGGTTAGTAATGATGCCTTGATGACCTCGAATTCTATTATATTCCAACTGCCATAGGTAAGGTTTCATTCTTTGTGGCTTTGATGTAGTCTCTTCTTTCTCATTGAAAAGATGTTTGGCACTTCGATACTTGTTTTTTTTGTGGAGGAAGTGCCTATTCTCATCAAAAACCTACTTTCTTAAACTTTTGGAATGATGAGATTTCATCTTTGGACCACACACTAGACATGCAAATTTTCCCTTTGTTTGAAGACTTACAAGATAACGATACGATTGGATTTAATATGCTCATTTTTGAAATTAGTATTATCATGTACAATTAGATTTCAGCATAACATACCACAAAAATGTGTCAACCCTAGGGCATCATGAATTGTCCACACAAGCATTGCATGGAATTGAAATTTTTTTTTTCAATTGGTCTAGAGATATCATACATAGTGAAACCATTCCATAACACTAGCAACTCATCAATAAGAGACACAATATATACATTCATATCTTTCACTTGGTACTTACCTAGTTGAATGAACAACATAAGATATAATTATTGTGGTCATTAACTCCAAGACTTATAATTACATGTAGGTAACAATAAAATAATAAAATACCTAGAACAATCATTGCCAACATAATGTGCTCCCTCTTTATTGACATCCATGGAGGAAGGTTAATGTTGATAACAAAAATAAGCCACACTGAGTAAATGGATATCATCTCTCCATATGGATTGACATTGTTAGTCTCCAAAGAAAGTTGGAGATTTTGAGGTTCTTCTTTGAAGTGTGGCCACTTTTCCTTTATGTCCATAAATGTTGAACCATTTGTATGCATTCAAATAATATCATATTAACTTCTATTGTGTGCATGGTAGTCCATA
Source organism: Cupressus sempervirens (assembly GCA_028749045.1). Lineage (NCBI taxonomy): Eukaryota > Viridiplantae > Streptophyta > Pinopsida > Cupressales > Cupressaceae > Cupressus > Cupressus sempervirens. The sequence continues at coordinate 151,252,923 of CM053790.1, forward strand.
AATTGTGTCAAGCTACCACACCTAAATAGTTGTTTAAGACATGGAATAATAGGGATGTAACGAAGAACCTTACGAGGCATCCTTTTTTGTCATTGATTATCTCGATATCTTCTCATATGGAATTCAAGGAATTATATTGCATTTTTGTGTTCTTTATGATAAATTACATGATCTTCGGGAGAAACATCTATTGATTGATACTCCATTCCAATATGTTTCATAGTGGCACATAATTCTTGGTATGAGCGACGAAGAACATTTGATGGAGGTAACAAATAGTCAACTATCAATCTACAACAAAAAAATATTAGTCATTAGTATAAACAATCTTAATGGTATATATTTCACCTTTTATAGACTATAATGATGTATATCAAAAACCTTAACATACGTGACATTGTTATGTTGGATAAACCATTCATAACCTTCAAATTCACTAGCAACAATACAATAGAGAGAAGAGTTGATTGGGATCCTTTGTAAAGGGTTGTGTTTTCCTTCTCAAGTAGAGGTATATAATGGGTGACCTCAATGTCATCCTCGTCATAACCATCATCATTATTAGTAGTAGTAGCAATGCCAGTAACAAATGTGTCATGGATCAATGCATTCATACCATCATCTTCAAATGTGTTTTCTGTCGCATGATCATCATCTTCCATGGGATCATGGTCTTCTCCTTCAATACTCACACCTCCATGTTCCTCCATATTCAAACCTCCATATTCCTCCAAGATGTGTTGGTCCATATCACATACTATCTTATGGAGATCGACCTATATAAAAATGATGATAATCAAACCCCCATTCTATAGTTCATATGTATATTAATTGCAAAAACAATATAACAAACAACTTACCAATAGATGATAATCAAACCCCCCTTTAGTGTGACCATTCTCCCTACAATGTCTCTTAGCTATTTTGATTTTGATTCTTCTTGTCTTTAAGCTGTTACAATGCTTGTAAGGATAATAACATTTGTCATCGCCTACTCTTTGGAAGTTAGACAATAATCTAGCAATTGTGTCCCTATTTTTATTAAACTCCCTTGTATTATTTGACATGGTCCTTCTTCACATGAATAACATATTTGTGTACACTTATTGAGTTAGTTATACTTAATGTTTATATATGCACATATGGTTTTGAAAGAAAAATTTGGTGTAGTTAATATGTATATCTACACAAATATTGGACATGTTGTACTTAATATTTATATCTACACATATGGTTATGAAAGAAACATTTGGTGTAATTAATGTGTATATCTATAAAAATATTCAACATGTTGTACTTAATGTTTATATGTGCACATATGGTTTTGAAAGAAGCATTTGGTTTAATTAATGTGTATATTTGCAAAATAATTGGACATGTTGTACTTAACGTTTATATCTGCACATATGGTTTTGAAAGAAACATTTAGTGTAATTAGTGTGTATATTTGCAAAAATATTGGACATATTGTACTTAATGTTTACATCTGCACATATGGTTTTGAAAGAAACATTTGGTTTAATTAATGTGTATATTTGCAAAATAATTGGACATGTTGTACTTAATGTTTATATTTGCACATATGGTTTTGAAAGAAACATTTAGTGTAATTAATGTGTATATCTGCAAAAATATTGGACATATTGTACTTAATGTTTACATCTGCACATATGGTTTTGAAAGAAACATTTGGTGTTGAAACACATAAAGTTTTAAAAAATTAATGTTTAAGAAAATGCACCTAAAAAATTGTTAGCTTAGAAGTAAGAACATGGTGTTGAAAAAGTACATAATGTGCTTGACATGAGAGGTCCGCAAGTGAGGGTGTTGACAAATCTTGAAAACTTGAATGTTGATATGAAAGCTATCGAGGATCAAACACCTATGCTAGAGTTACAACATAATGTGAAGTTGAATCTATCGAGGATCAAACACCTATGCCCTAAGTCCTCTATCTCCTTCCTCTTCATTCCTCTTGTTTGTAACTCCTTGTCACTCCCTCCATTCTTCTTCTTGTTTTGGACTAAGTTGTTCACACGATTCCTCATTAGTCCATATTTCAATTGAATTCCTTTTTCCTTCATCTTAGCCATCTATTAGTTTATCCATGTGCGAGTGAATGGTGTTAAACATAAGTCATTATAGTGGCAAAACTTCATCTTTGTTTTACCAAACTATAGAAGGAATTACATTCTTTCTTGTTATGTCATGATCACCTTGGAAATAGTATTTGCATTTGCTTAAACCAACATATTCTAATATCTTAAATGTTGATTTCTCAGATTTGTTCGTTTGAAACATTTTGCTAGTTTTTGTGTACGTTATTTATCTAGTTTCTCTTTTAAAAGTTTGTGTGCATGGGATCTTTAAAGAAAACACACTTCTCACAAGATTCTTACCCTCTAATTTATTACATTTAAGATATTAGGATATTAGGATTTTTCATGATCACCTTGGAAATAACATTTGATCACCTTGGAATTTGTCATGTATTGCATTTGCATTTGCTTTCTCATTGCTTATAAGAGTGTTTCAAGGTTGGCAACCACTTAAACATCCTTTGAATGGTTTAGAGGTAATGTAATTGTGGTAGAGACTTCTGTAAGGGAATGAGCCTTGCAATTATGGCATTTATACAGAAGTAAAACTTTCTTCTTCAACTCCTTTCACTCAACTCTTCATTGAAGTTATTCTTCTAGCAATGAGAATAGCTGCTAAAAATTCTTAGGAGACAGGGGACCCTCAACCTATGTTATATTTTCTTGAGATATGGGAGAAGTTACTACCAGATTCAGTACTTCATAACATTTTGGATCATATAGTGATACCCAAATTAACAACAACAATAGATACTTGGCATCCTCGCAAGGAGACTGTGCCAATACATGCATGGTTACATCCTTGGCTTCCATTGTTTGTCTAACATATGGAGCATTTATATCCAACCATTTGTTATAAGTTGGAGAATGCACTTCATGCCTGGCATGCAAGTGATGCATCTGCATATGTAATTGTATCACCTTGGAAAATTGTATTTGATCCCACTAGTTGGGAACAATTGATTGTTTAAATTATTTTCAATTGCAAAATTATTTATCCTTCTTTAAGTAACCTAAATCCTTGTTTCTCAACTATATTTTTTCTCTATTGTTATATATTCTAGAATAGATTTTCAATTTCTTTCCCCATATTTTTATGATGCATAGAAAAGCTCATATCATCTTAGGATAACACTAAGGAAAGTGGTTGCAAATACATGAATAAAGAACTCAAAAAGGAGTTCAATTAAATAAATAATTTGTGTGTTCGATGCTATTTAATGAAATACTAAACCGGCTAATCATCATATACTTATAACAATCAAAGTATGCACAGAGTACGATCTTGGTACATAAAATTTCAGCAAAAAATAGAGGGAACAAAATTCAAATAGGGAGTCATATAGTATCTAACTATAATTATGAATTAAACATAATATAAAATACAAGCCTATTTACAATGTAATATCATTCTGTGTATTTTGTTAGTCCACACCAAAATCAATAACAGGACAATTAGAAAGAGAATATCATACTATTAATTTTATATGTATCTCATTCACTCGGAAGACTAACTTGGAAAACCTATGTCTTGCATAAAGTTTTGAAAAATGAAGGGTCCCAATAGGCCATATCCAAATACATAATGATATCCAACAACTCTCAAGATATAGCCATGTATAAGAACTTTAAAAAAAGAGTTGAACAAAGAGAGTACCCATGCTTACAAACCATTACCTTCAAACCACATTTAAAAATGAAACCACCCATAATTAAAATTGGAACTAGATAATTGGGATCCTCCTAGGGAGACTCCAATACATGCATGGTTACATCCTTGGCTTCCATTGTTGGGCTAGCGTATGGATCCTTCATATCCAAGCATTCGTTATAAGTTGGGGAATGCACTTCATGCCTGGCATGCAAGTGATGCATTTGCACATGCAATTTTATCACCTTCAAAAATTGTATTTGATCCTGCTAGTTGGGAACAACTGATTGTTTATTTTATTTAACCTAATCTGATGACAGTTCTACAGGAATTTATAATCAACCCAACTAATCAACAACTAGACCAATTTAACTGGGTTATGGCTTGTCTCTTTCTAAAAATATCTGCCATGATATGTTTATATAAAATTTCTTGCAAACTCTACCCATTTTTCGTGGTCTGCATTATTTTTGTGCAGGATCTTGAGGTAAGTCACTTAGCACGAATTGAGTGAGTTTTATTGTTTTATTATTTGGATTCTGGAATATGTATACAGCTAGATCATTTTTTCTATTGTGAGATAATATGTAATAAGCACCTTAAAATAGATCTCTCTGAATATATATTTAAAGAGATACATATTTAGAAGGAAATATAAAGACATACATGTTTGGAAGGAAAATAAAAGAACATTTACATATGTACCTCTTCACGCCCTAGAAGAAAATCATAAAGCAAGTGCACATAGATCACAAGGGCACAACACGGAAATGAAATCACAGAGCAAGGACACGACAATGAAATATAGAGATCACGAGGGCACATCAACCAAATGCACTGATTAGAAGGGTATGACAACATTCATAGCTCTCCACCCTTCTTCAGAGCTCTCCACCTCTTTCACGCATAGCTCTCCACAATTAAAACAAATGCAAAAATGATTTATGTTGTGTTTTCTTTTTTTTTGTTTATTCTTGTGAGGGCATCGCAACTATGACACCAACTTTTGTATTGTGACAGCATCAGGGACATTTGCAAAAAAAAATACCACAAATTACACTGCCATCGCAATTTGACCCCAAAGGTTGTAGTGTATAATGCAATTGGATCTTCTCATTTATATTGAGCTCACTTCTTCCCTCTTGGTTAGGCTTATGGTTGTGTTTTCAAATATTGTGGTAGGTTATGTTGAAGGTTTTATCCTAGCCTATGTTACTTTGGACTGAGTTGGGCTTGGATTTATGAGTACTCAAAGGATATTTCTCTGCTTTGAAAGTTCATTAAATAGACAATACATTGGCATGAATTTCTCTCTTGTTCACTTACCCCTGTGGCTTGGGTTCTAGGGATAGGCTTCTTCTTTTTATAAAAAAAAAATAGTTGGCTTCTATGATGCGGTAATAATTGGATTTTTAGTTCTATTATATGATCATGATTGGCAGTTTAAGGGCATGTGTTTATTTGTGCATGCTAGGCATCATAGTCTTTCACCTCATGTAAAATAATATATCAAATGCCAAAACTATATGAAAATATTTTTCTTTGTATCCTTTTTTTGGTATCTTTTTTTTTTTTGGCAAAAGTGGGCTAGCCACTTAATATATTTATTAATAAAACTGGTTCAAAGAGCTCAACCAGGAAAGAACCAGAAAGAAAACCTGGAATCATTGCTTATATACAAATCTACATAAAGATATTTGTTGATATTTACAATAGATATTATATCGACAAAATTGAGGCTCATAAAACTATACCATTGAGAACTTTGTCCTGAGTCAAGCTTTACATCTAAATTTTATGAGCATGATAAACAACTTTCAGATGCAATCAATGAATGTAATTGTTTGAATTTTTCAATAAATGAGTTGGGTTGATGTGTGTTAACAATGACACCATCACACCCGAGATTAGATATGAAATCAGCCACTTTATTTCCTTCTCGCAGGGTATGTGATATGGTAACTTCTAAAAATTGATCAATCAAGTACCAAATTTGCTTGAAGATATATTGCAAATGCCACGAATAGGATTGTCGTTTAATGCAACTGTTAATAACCATTTGAGAATCACCTTCAATATAGGCTCCGTGAAAATTACCTGTTTTAAGCAGTACAAGGTCTGCCAAGAGAGCTTGTGTTTCTGCTGAATTATTAGTCCCATCTAGCAGTGGGGAGGATGAAATTGCTAGAACTATACCTTTCCTATCTCTAACACATGCCCCGAGACCTGATTTACCTAGATTTCCCCTTGAAATGCCATCAAAATTAAGTTTCACTATACCCGACTTAGGAGGCAGCCATTGCACAACTGCTCTATCTATCTTGGAATGTTGATTGTTGCTAATTCCACTCCGAATAAGAAGAGATTTCCACTCTCGAATGATGAAATTGTCCCAAAATGAGATTTTAGGGTTGATTTTGCATCTAAAAAGGCCTGCATTAGTGACTTTCGATATAGACTTTTCAATGCCTTGTAACACTATTTCTTTCTCTGCAAACTCATTTCTAAATATCCTCTTATTCCTCTCCCACCAAATAGCCCAAATAACCAAAGCTGGAGTACATATCCAAATTCCTGCAAATAAAGCTTTCGAAAAAAGAAGCGGCCAAGATTGAAAAATCTCCCAAAGGTTATTTTGAAGAGGAGTATAATAATGAAGTTTTCTAAGAACAAAAACCCAACAATCATATGCAAACGAGCAGGTGAAAAACAAGTGATCCACTAATTCATATTCTTCATTACACAAGACACATTTAAATGGAGGAGCAATATTGAACTTAGTCAATCTGTCACTTGCAAGAATTTTGTGTTTAAGTGCAAGCTATGAAAAACATCCAGCTTTTGGAAGAACAACATGGTTCCAACAAAAATTATAAGGTCTAGATGGATTCTTTTGTGCAGCCATTCTCTGTAACAACTTATACCCCTCTTTGACTAAATAGCAACCATCTTTAGCTGGAGCCCAAAACAATCTATCTTCCCCATCTAAAATGTAAACAAGTCTCTTGTCTAAATAGTCCGTAAACATTTATTTCTCTTGAATAGACAAAGGCAGGTGATCTAGATTTTTCCAAGTGACTTTCCTAGAATAGGGACAAATTTTATCTATAAAATCAATGACTCTATTACCCCAAACTGATTCTGAAATGCTCATTATGTTCTGAGAAAACTGCAAAGTGTGAAGAGGTGGAAATCCATTCCATGAGTCCCTCCAAAAGTTGACTCTATCTCCTTATTCAACTCCCAAGAAATATATTTAAGAACAATATCTCTGGAAGAGATCATAAAATCCCAAATCACAGAGCCTTTAGGGGGATCAAGAATTGAAAAAATTCTTGTGGGGTCATTATTATCTAAATACTTTTGTTGCATTATTTGACACCATGTTGATTGAGGTTTAGTGTACATATGCCAAATGAGTTTCCCACCAAAAGTTGCATTTCTCTTAGTTAAATTATGAATACCTGCTCCAACAATGGCTGGAATATGAGCCATGTCATGAAGTGATACAAGCAGAATCTCTTTATCCCCATTCATATTTCCTACCCAAAGGAAGCCTCTAGTCAAGTTTTGGATTTGTAATAAGATTGATGCCAGCGCTTTAAGGACTGCAATATAGTAATTTGGGATTTCTAAAAGTACTGATTTTATAAGTAGAATTCTTCCTGCTAAAGAAAGCCATCTAGCTTTCCAAGCTACCACTCTAGACTTAATTCTTTGAATAACCAAATTCTAGTAGCTTGTCTTATTTGATCATTTGATCCCATGAAAAATGGAATCCCAAGATATGTTGATGGAAGAAAGTCCTCTGAAAATCCCAAAATTTTAACAATTCTGTCCAATATCACTTTATTGGTGTAGAAAAGAAAGATTTTTGACTTTATTGATTTTTTTGGTATCTTATTCTATGTCTTCTTTTATTTTTTGAATTGAGAAAGGATTTCAAAACTAGTGGTTAGGGGAATCCTCTAACCCTCCCCTCCACCATGGTAGTGTTTGTTTGCTATACATTTTGTTTTGTAGTGATAAAAATATAACAAGTCTTCAAACAAGAACTCTCCATCCAGTACTCTCAAAGTATTTCTTATATTATTTTCCATTCCACCTCTTCAAACCTTTTTTGTAAGGGTCAGCTATATGTTGGCTCCAAGGCCTCACTTGGAGGCACTTGTAAATGATGGTATGTCACCTCTAGCATCTTTTTTTTGGCTATTGTAAATAGAGGGTATGCCCTCTCACATTTGTATTGGAGGAGCCTTCCCCTCCTTTTGTATACAAGGCTTCGGTCCCGTGCTATACTAGGGGTTTTCTTCCCTGTTCTTTTCCCTCTAGTGCTTGCACTTTGAACATGGCAAAAGTTATGTAATTATCTTCAATATTAATAAAATTTGACATTAGCCTTTTACTATAAAAAAAATAAATAGTATTTTTTAATTAATTATATATTAATTTTTTATTTTATTTTATTTTTAATAAATAAATAAATAAAATTAAAAATGACAAACTACAATAGAATCTACAAAATTTTCAGTCTATTCTTCTCTTAAACTTAGAATATAAAACTTATTAGGAATTTAGAATGCTTTGAAACTATGTTAGACAAAACATAAATGCGGAAGCATAACACAATTAAGAGACATTAAACACATTATGCTGAAATAGAGACTATATCATTGAAACAGGGAACAGAGAAAAGTATTCAAGTTGTTCATTATATGATTCAACAACATAATTGTATGATTACATATGATTCATCTACATAACAATCTATATCACTATATGCTTCCACTCCATTCTCTCTCTTACATTATGCATTTACAAGATATAAAATAAAGCATTCAAAGGGCACCAGATTTGGAACTCAAAACTGGGCAGGAAAATGAAATGTTTACCTACCAAAGTAAATACAAAACTAAAAGTCAAAAATTTCAAACATATGTGGGTTAACACGCTATTTCGACAAGTGCTAACATTACTCAGCATACTCTTGGTTTTGTACTTGTGCCGAGTAACTCCTTTGTTGACCGAGTGACTTAGTCTTTCATCTGCCGAGTTGTGTGGGGTTAACACAAGGGTTCACTGACGGACAGCAAACAGTAAAGTCAATAATTATATTTAACAAAACTTAGAATATAAAAGTTCTAATTGATCAAATTCTGGCCAATTCTTTAACTTAACTCTTGTAAACTTTCCTATTTGAAATATTGCTGAAAATTTTACAAAATATTGATAATAAAGAGAATGATAGTTGAATACTCTTAGAAACAAACTAATATATAGAATAACTGTTATTCATGCTCTCTTTACCCTACGACTATTTTATGCAACCATATTTTGACCCATACTGCTTTTTCTTATTATTTAGAATTGACTGTGTGGCATATGACATGTGCACCATTTTGAGAGATAGAGAGAGAGATCCTCTATTTTGTCTCTGTGGTTGCAATTTTTTTTTACAGTTTTCCCACTTTGAAAAAGGATTACAGAATATGAATCAAAATGTTGAATATAAAGAAATTGCATATAATTGAATTCAGAACCAAAATATATAATTGATTATATACTATCTAATCTAGTCCCTTTGATATATAAAGACTTTTCAGTGTTTTGGACAAAACCCAACGCAAGGATTCATAGAAATATCTGGCTGAATGCTGCTTATTTATTAAATTAGTGTCTGGTAATGACTATAAAGAAGTGTATGATTCGAGAGTCGGCAGTCGGCAGAACAAACATGAGCATGTTCCCAATTCATCAAATGTCGAACATGCAATGCAATGCCTTTAAAACGTTTCTCTGGGATTATATAATTTATGTCTTCTCTCATCAATCATTGTCTTCAACGATTGGTTTAGGGTTCACAAAACATAAAAGACGAGCTTTTTCAAAGGTTGACAGTTGGTATGATGATGGGATGAGAATACAGATTCGATATCAAATGATTGATTTCTACTATTTATTTTCTTGGAAAAGAACCATAGTGTACTAAATTAGGCATTTTAGCGGGCTGGCAGAAGGAGAAAGAGATACCCATCAAAGTCACAGATCTAGTGAATAGCATGGAAATAGATTGTTCTGTTGATGTGCTCAATTTCTTTCATAACCCAGATGGGCTTGAATTAGTTCTTGGAGTTATTTCAGTGTTTCTTACAGGAGTTATAGTTGTGGGTACTCTTTTGTTATCAATTGGGAAGGAGAAGGAGAAGAAGGAGAAGAGGGAGGTGATGGTTGAATGGTCGCCATCTCCGCCGAAGCTGCCATTGTTGGGCAATCTATGCGAACTGAACAAGGGTGGCAATGTTCTTTCGGCCTTGACAGCCATGGCAAAAACACATGGCCGTGTGATGACAGTCTGGATTGGGCCATCTCCTCTTGTAGTCCTCACTGGCCAAGCTGCAATCTGGGAGGCCTTAGTCACTCAAGCCTCCAATTTTCTGGTCGCCCCCCACTCTACTACAGATAATTTACTTCTGCTTCTTACAAGACCATCATCAGTTCTCCCTACATTGATCAAAATTGGATCAAGCTAAGGAAACTTGTGCACAACAATGTTTTCAGCCCTGCCCACATTGCACTCCAGAGCTTCTCTCACAAGGCCAGTCTCAAGAAACTCATTACCAAGCTGGAAAAAGAGATGAGAGAGAAGAATGGAGTTGTGAAGGCCTTTTATGCATTGAAGATGATGGCAATGAGCTTTATTGCCCCCTTGTGGCCCTTGTGAAAAATCAAACTATTGCAGTCACTGATTATTAATCTCCTATCACAAATGATTATTAAACTGCTGAAAACAAATTCCCAGCTAATATCGAAAAATAACACAACTGCAACTTCACTTATAAAATACGGAAAGAAATGCGCAACACAATGAACACAATATTTTCGGACAAATTGTCTTTGGAAAAACCCCTAAGGGAAAACCAGTTCTACAGATGAGGAATTATATTAAACTTCAGCAAATCAAGAAATACACAATTCCTTGCCTCTCACTGGCAGAACTCCGACAACCTCCTAATTTCTCCCGCTGATATTCCCCATTGCTATCCCCACGCTAACACTGCACCCTTGCTAACACTGCAAGACTGTTTGCTAACACTGCAAACTGCTTCACAAAAGCTTCTTCATTGTGCCCTTGCTAACACTGCAAGATTGTTTGCTAACACTACAAACTGCTTCACAAAAGCTTCTTCCTTTGCCCTTGCTAACACTGCAAGACTGTTTGCTAACACTGCAAACAGCTTCACCAAAGCTTCTCCCCATCCAAATGACCCAATGACCCCTTTCTATACTACTCCTGTTGGTAAACCAACGACCGAGATTAAATCTAACCAACGGCTGAGATTAAGACAACTCGACAGCCAATAATAGAATTGGTTGCAAAGTGTCCAAAAGGAATCACTAAAATTAGTAAATAATAACCATTTACTAATTTTTGGCAAGTGGACAAACAGCTGTCCAAACCACCCATAAATACAACCGCTATTCATAGATAAGGACGAACAGCTGTCCAAGCTACCCATAAATAGTGCTGCTATTTCTGGGTCAAAAATAACAGCTGTCCAACTAACAATAATTATCACTCCCTCTTAGCGAGGAAGCTGTTCTGCATGACACCCATCTTATCTCTGAAGAAGATAAATTTGGCCTTTCCCAAAGCCTTCGTCAGAATGTCTGCTACTTGCTCATCTGTAGGTATGTATTGTAGTCGAACAACTCCCCTTTGTACACAATCTCTGATGAAGTGATATCTGATATCTATATGTTTAGACCTATCATGAAACACTGGATTTCCAGACAACTTGATGCAACTCTGATTGTCACAATGTATCACAGTAGTCTCAACCTTCTGACCAAACAAGGCTACTAACAACTTTCGAAGCCATATAGCTTCACATGTCGCCATGCTAGCTGCTATGTATTCTGCTTCTGCTGAACTTAGAGCCACAAACTTCTGCTTCCTACTGAACCAAGATACAACTCCTGATCCCAAGCTGAAACAACACCTTGAAGTGCTCCTTTTGTCTATTGTACTTCCTGCCCAATCTGCGTCAGTATAGCCTATCAACCTGATACCTTCACCTCAAACATATCTGATCCCATACTCGACTGTACCACACAAGTAACGTAGCACATGCTTAGCCGCTATCCAATGCATTCTCTTTGGTTCAACCATGAACTAACTAAGAGAGTTTACTGCAAATGCTATATCTGGTCTAGTGTTGACCAAATACATAAGCGAACCAATCAACTGTCTATATAAAGTGGGATCTACATCTTTCTCCTTAGATGTATCTACCTTCCTCCAATTCGTGATCATGGGTGTAGACATGGCTTTGCAATCCTCCATCCCGAATTTCTTCAAGATTTCAATGCAATATTTCCCTTGACCAAGGAAAATCTCCCCATCTGTCTGCCACACTTCCATGCTTAGAAAGTAGTGCATAAGTCCTAAATCCTTCATCTCGAACTCTTCTGCAAGGTTCCTTTTGCAATCCACTATGAGCCCTAGTAAACCTGTAAGAAATAGGTCATCCACATAAAGAACAAGAATGAGAATCTCACCCCTAACCATCAAGTAGTAGAGGTTAGCATCTGCTTCACTCTTCACAAAGCCCATTTTCTGCAAGTATGTATCAATGCGCTCATACCACGCTCTAGGAGCCTGCTTGAGTCTGTACAATGCTTTCTTCAATCTGCACACGTGGGTCTCTTTGCTGTGTGCTACAAAGCCTTTTGGTTGTTCTATGTATACCTCCTCCTTCAACTCACCATTGAGGAATGTTGTCTTGACATCCATTTGATGGATCTGTCATCCCATCTGTGCTGCAAGTGAGATTACAGCTCGTATAGAAGTATACCTGGCAACTGGAACAAATGTCTCCTCATAGTCTATTCCCTCCTTCTGAGAGAACCCCTTTGCCACAAACCTAGCCTTGTATTTCTCGATGCTACCATCTGCACCGTGCTTTATCTTATAGATCCAGCGTGATCCAACTACAGCCCTATCTGTTGGTCTAGGTACTACCTCCCACACATCATTCTGCATTATTGAAAAATATTCCTCAACCATAGCATCTCGCCATACCTGATGTTCTGTAGCTTCCTGATAGCTAGAAGGCTCACTATCTACCAACTGACTAACTAATGCCACATAGTCATTGAACTTGGCTGGTTGTCTTCGTTGTCTAGTACTCTTCTTAGGAGCTCCCACAAACTCCTGAGTATCCCTTTGTGTATCTGGAACCACATGGTTCCTGCTGCCAACTGTAGAGGATGAAATGTCAACCTCCAAGTCTTCCAGATGCATTTCCTGTTGCACCTGTTGCTCCATACTCTATGAATCTTCACTAACTGAGTCTACACTCGTACTAGTAACTGTACTTGAGCTTTGATGCCCTTGACTTGGTCTTGGAGCTTCTGTTGGCTGCTCACTCTGATCATCTGCTGGCAAATCTCTGGATCTCTTCAATGCCTTGTCCTCCATGAACTTGACATCCCATCTGAGAATAACTCTTTTAGTCCCCGGAATGAAAATCCTGTATGCCTTTGAGGTCTCACTGTACCCAACAAAGTACCCCCTCTCTGCAGTCTGATCTAACTTTGTACGTGTATCTCCAGGAATATGACAATATGCCAAACTCCCGAATATCCTGAAGTGACTAACATCTGGCTTCTTCCCTGTGAAAGCCTCCTCTGGTGTCATCTTCCCTAGCACCTTGTGTGGAACTCTATTCTGAATGTAGACTGTTGTATTACACGCCTCTGTCCATAAGTAACGGGGCATGTCCTGGTCATGTAGCATAGCTCTTGCTGCCTCCAATATAGAACGGTTCTTCCTCTCAACAACTCCATTCTGCTGTGGATTGTAAGGAACAGTCCATTCTCTCTTGATTCCTTCTCTAGTGTAGAACTCCTGGAAGACATTTCCTTTGTACTCGCCTCCATTGTCTGACCGAAGAACCTTTATCTTCTTTCCTGTCGAGTTCTCCACAAGAGCCTTGAACTCTTGGAATCGACTGAAAACCTCATCTTTAGTCTTCAAGAAGTATATCCAGGTCTTTCTAGAGAAGTCATCAATAAAAGTAACATAGTACTCATATCCTCTGAGAGATTTCGTTGACATTGGTCCACAAACATCTGAATGTACTAGATCAAGAACACCCTTAGATCTGGTGTCACTCCTTGGAAAAGATGCTTTCGCAAACTTCCCCAACACACATCCCTTTCATACATCGTCATGCTCTGTGCTCACCTCTGGAACACCTGTCACGGTCTCACGAAGCAATCTAAGTGCTCCATGATGAATATGGCCCAACCTCCTATGCCATAGCTCTCCAAGATCTCTAGGATTATTGTTGCTCATAAGTGTCTTAGGAGTATCAAACTGCAATCTATAAAGACGACCACTCCTAACTCCAATAGTTATGGGTGATTTCCAATCCTTGTGCTTAATCAACACATGTGTCCCTCTAAAAAGTACATTATACCCCCTATCCTAAAGAACAGATACAGAAATCAAATTCATACCTAAGCCCGGCACATATAACACATCATGAAGAGGAATTATCTTTCCATTCTCCCTCTGAAACTGAACAGTCCCTTTCCCAACAGGGTTGAGTTTGGACAAGTTTCCCATAGAAATCTGGATGTTGGTGTCCTCCTCCTTGTAACTGGAGAAGTACTCTCTAACTCCTGTCATATGAAATGATGCCCCACTATCTATATACCAAACACACTGTGAGGTTGAGCTAACCATACAAGCTATGAGTGCAAACTCATCTTCCATTCTGCTGGAGAGTTCTTCTGCACTTGCTGAAGCTGCCACCTGCTTCTTACCCTTTTTTCTCTCTAGGCAATCACTGACATAGTGGCCAAACTCGTGACATCCAAAGCACTTGACCTTAGAAAGGTCCTTCTTCTTCTTTTCACTTTGTGAATTTGATCCTTTGCTAGATCCCTTCCTTGCTTTCCCTTTACCCGCTAGGGCAACGTTCTCTTGTTCCACCTCATTTTTCTGACTCTTGTTGGCCCCATTGACAAGACTTAGTCTAAACTCCTCCTGAGTGAAATCAGTCCATAGTCGATCCCAACTCGGTAAAGTATCTCGTCCACTAACAACTTGAACAAAGACACTCCATTGTTTAGTAAACCCATTTAGGGCTATTCTCACTAACTCATCATCACTACGGCTATCTCCAATAGCTGCTAACTCATCCTTGACAAGTCTGAGCTTGGTGAGGTAACTTGTGACGTCTTCTCCCTGATTCATCCGGGTATTCTTTAGCTTCTCTCTGAGAATCAACTTCCTGTTAGTGGTAGCATTCTGGTACAAATTTAGAATGGCGTCCCACATCTTCTTTGTTGTATCTAGCTCCGAGATATGTGGAACAATATGATCCTTGACACCATCAAGGATAATCCTCCTCGCTTTGGCATCGTCCTTCCTATATGCTGCAAGCTGTGTTGCATCCGTTGGTACAGGTACACCACTGGTAGCATAATCCTTGATACCATTCTCTTCCAACAATAAAGAAATTCTGGCCTTCCAGACACCAAAATTTGAGGCACCATCCAATCTATCCTGATCTCTCAAACCAACTGAAGCCATCTCAAGGGTTTAAAGCAATAATAAATCTAAAGAGATCAAAATTTCTTTCCTAGGGCAAAACTCTTATACCCTTAACAAGCTCTGATACCATGTGAAAAATCAAACTATTGCAGTCACTGATTATTAATCTCCTATCACAAATGATTATTAAACTGCTGAAAATAAATTCCCAGCTAATATCGAAAAATAACACAACTACAACTTCACTTATAAAATACGAAAAGAAATGCGCAACACAATGAACACAATATTTTCAGACAAATTGTCCCTGGAAAAACCCCTAAGGGAAAACCAGTTCTACAGATGAGGAATTATATTAAACTTCAGCAAATCAAGAGATACACAATTCCTTGCCTCTCACTGGCAGAACTCCGACAACCTCTTAATTTCTCCTGCTGATATTCCCCATTGCTATCCCCACGCTAACACTGCACCCTTGCTAACACTGCAAGACTGTTTGCTAACACTGCAAACTACTTCACAAAAGCTTCTTCTTGTGCCCTTGCTAACACTGCAAAACTGTTTGCTAACACTGCAAACTGCTTCACAAAAGCTTCTTCCTGTGCCCTTGCTAACACTGCAAGACTGTTTGCTAACACTGCAAACAGCTTCACCAAAGCTTCTCCCCATCCAAATGACCCAATGACCCCTTTCTATACTACTCCTGTTGGTAAACCAACGACCGAGATTAAATCTAACCAACGGCTGAGATTAAGACAACTCGACAGCCAATAATAGAATTGGTTGCAAAGTGTCCAAAAGGAATCACTAAAATTAGTAAATAATAACCATTTACTAATTTTTGGCAAGTGGACAAATAGCTGTCCAAACCACCCATAAATACAACCGCTATTCATAGATAAGGACGAACAGCTGTCCAAGCTACCCATAAATAGTGCTGCTATTTCCGGGTCAAAAATAACAGCTGTCCAACTAACAATAATTAAAAGCCCTGACTTTGAAGATGATGTTTTCTGGTCGCAACTGGAAGAATTCGTGTCCCAAGATATGAGCCTGACTAAAAGTGTAGATATGTTTCTGGATCCATTTCCTTTTTCTCGCTACCTTGTTCCTTCATCAATCAAAGCAGAAAGGAACTTCAAGTCTCTGAGAGCTAATGTTCTGCATCTAATATTGCCAATTGTTCGATCTGCTCGCAGTTATAAAGAATACTTGAAACAAAGAGCTCCCAATAGTTACTTGAATTGTTTGTTGTCTGTTGGGGAAGAGGAGGAATTAGAAATGGGGGAACCAAAGAATTCTTCATAGTTGTCCGATGAAGAAATAGCATTCAACTTGTATGAGTTATTCCTTCTTGCAGTAGACAGCACTTCTACTGCCATAGAATGGGTTCTCGCTTACCTCATAACGGATCCTCATGTCCAGGGGAAGGCCTATGAAGAGATTGTAAGGGAAGGTAAAAGTGGTTTTTTTAGTTTAGATGACCTGAAGAAGCTTCCATACATGCAAAGTGTGGTGAAGGAAACGCTGAGAAAAGAATCATCTGCACCAATTGGGGTAAGCAGGCAGACAATGAAGGAATGTAAGGTAATGGGCATCGCCATTCCTGCAAAACCAGTGGTGCTCTTTAATCTTTACGGCGTGGGCAATGATCCAGAGGTGTGGAAAGAGGCCGAGGAGTTCAGGCCAGAGAGATTTATGGGGGAGAAGAAGAATGAGATGGAGAATGTGAGGATGGCTTATCTTCCATTTGGAGCAGGGAAGCGCATTTGCCCAGCAATAGATGTGTCCAATGTGTATGTTCCCATCACTCTTGCCAATTTAGTGAAAACATTCAAGTGGGAATCTGTAGAAGAAGGGACTACTCAAGATCTTAGCAGGGATGTTCCAACTCTGTTGATGTTGATGAAGTATCCATTGGAAGCACGAATCATGCCTCGTTCATCATAGGACTATTGTTTCCTGGTTTAGAATGAATAAAGAGAAGGTATGCTGAATCTATTGTTGAGCTTTAAACTTTACTTGTAGCAGTCTAGAGATATGCTTAATCTCTGTGCTCTTCTATCATTCGTCTCTATATTGTTTTATATTGTAGTCCATTGTTTCCTATGTTGTTCTGGCTTTATCAGTTAAAGCATAGCTATTAAGGATGGTGTTTTCATGTTGCAGTCTGTAATACTAAGTCCTAATATTGTAGGATCTTGTACTAGAAGTCAGTTTATGATCTGATTCGCTTTATTATATATCCCTGTGGCAGGGGTTTACTGTACTGATCATTTTTTTCCCCTAAATTATCAATCGTCTTTATGGGGTATGCTTGCTCTTCTCTGAAGAGAAGTTGATGTTACGGGTTACAGTTTCTCCATCTCGGATAGTCAGTTCAGTGCTGGGTTTGTGTAAGTGCATGTTTTTCAATATTTTCTCAATTAACATCATCAGAACTTTAAAATTCATTTGAAATAACTTTTTTTTGTTTCTCAATTCAATTGTATTTTTTCTTTTAATATCAAGATTTCATATCACACTAAGTGATATATTATCAGAATGAGAAAACAAAGAATAAAATAGCAAAATGTAGAGACCCAGCCTCAACAAGGAGGAATAAAAGTATGGGAGGGAGAAACAAACAAACAAAACAAGGAAGGGAAGTAAAAAATAGTAAAATAAAGTAGGAAAAACAAAGAAAAATAAAGTCAACTTGGCCCCAAAAAAGAAAAAGAAAAAAACTAAAAAATAAAGCAATCAAATAAGTAAAGAGATCCAAAATATATTGTAATTGTGATATTTTTTTCTTATGGAAAACGTTTTTAAATTTTTGTGTTGAATTATTTATTTAGTTATGTTTCACTCTCTTTTGTAGGTTTTGTAATGCCCCGCCAAGGGATCCAAAGAATTAACCTAGAATTTCACTAAGTTTAGTAGCATTTTATTTATTTTTTCATAGAAGTAAACATCACATATAACTTATGCACATTAACGGAAGCAATAGCAATGTCCATCTGAAAGTAAACATAACATAAATAGCAAATTACATTCTTTAAGATCCTTTAACGTTGAATTACATACATGAATCCATCTAGCACAACATTCACATGAAATAATAATGATAAGTCCAATGTTTACACATTACATTTCAAATGCTCATTCATCCACTGTACATGTCACAGGGTATGACAAGCTCAAAAATATACATACATAGAATAAGATACATCATCCTATTCTAATCTATGATACATCAAAGTAGAGATAATCACATGATACAACATCATAGAGAACATATACATCCATCATAAAGATCAAACATAATTAACTAAGTACACAGTTCCTCCCAACCGTCAATAGCATCATTAGACCATCGTGGATCTTAGCCATCCCTCCGTGCGTAACATTCCAAATCACCGAAGAGATCATCGATATTACATAGTAGGAATGTCACTCCTAATAAATACAACATCATATGTAGAAAGTAATCTAACATGCAAATAAAAGCATAAGATAACATCATTCAACATATGCTAATCATCAATGAAAAAGGATACATATCCACCATCATGAAGGACGCAACAGCCATGATGTCTCAATGAATCTCAAAATGATAAGAGTGGAAAATACACTACCACCCGACCGCGTGGTACCTAAGTGGTCCATTCCCATCGTGCTAAGGAGATAATCTCAAGTCCCAAATAGGCTATCAAAAATCACATAGCACATATCTCTATAAGTCCAGGAATCCTAAAAGTATACTAACTCAAAGGTTCCAAACACAAAATCTGACATCTAATCCCAGAGGCACACAATGACATGTAGGAACCTACTATGCAAGCAGGAAAGTGTCATCGCAATTATCACGTACAAGTTACCCTAGCAGTTACCTAAACTCCACGGGTCCATACTGGTTTCATACGGCCACTAGTATCCTCTCATGCTGACGAGGCATACTACGGAATGCAAGGTCGCAACCATGCGTCTCACTACTCGCATCCTAGCCTGTACAAGCGCTCAAGGCATGGGTGAGAACAAAACACTTATCTTTTTAGGTTCATTCTATTAGTATTAGGTGTGAATGTTATCACTTATTAATCCAACTTACAATGAGTTACCCTGGCAGCCTCTTAGGGCCTCAGCCCCCATTGCAAGCCACTTTCCGTCACTACATGTAGATATCCTACCCTAATGCTCATGGACTCATAAATCTCAAAATCACCAAAGATAATTCATAACAAAATCATCAAATATGCATAAAAGCATCAAATTTCCATCAGCAACATCCATAGAAAATCATGAACACAACAGCTCTCTATTGGCAACTGAAGTATCACTGATAATCAAATATCCAATAGTTCTCAATAACCAAAATATATCTCAATCAAACTGATCAAAGACTCCAAAAATGGTTGAGTCAAACATGTCACATCATGACATCATCAAAATAAATCCACATAACAGTCCCATCATGGCGACTAGAAAAATAACCAAGGATAACTAATCGATGACCAAAAATAATGGTTAAGTCAAGTGTCTCATACATAAGAATCTCAACTATAACAATCAATAATCACAACCAATACATAAAGCATTCCATCACATAACCATGGTTGGGTTTATAAAGATCAAAATTAAAACATCATCATGTCACTACAATCACATAACCCCCAAGCCTCTGGTAGACGTCCTATACTGGTCAACACTAGTCAACCCAAAACCCAAAACAATAGCATAAGGAATACACAATGTAGACACATGTTTTGGTTTTACAACTTGAGTTTAAATATAGAGATCTCAGTTTATGTTTCCAAATCTGAAGAATGAATGGAGGAACACATATATTGTTTTGAATGAAAGTTTTCCTTATTAGAATTAAAAAAATTCATTTTCCAATTAATAACATTTGTTTGATACATTCCCCACCCAACTATCAATTCCTTATTCAATAATTTAAAACATTTAAATTATTAAATAGTTGAAAATTATTAAAGAGTCACCTTATGAAAATAAACCATCAATATAAGCCATTGATCAAATAATAACTTAAATTATAAATAACACATTTACATATTACATATATATATATACACATATGTATTACATTTTTATTAAATCGAATTGACAATTTCGATTTACACCATATTAGAATCGAATTGTATGTAAACGTTTTAACATAAACGTTATTGTTATCTTTTTTTTGCATATTAACATCAATTAAAACCCCCCTCCAAACTCATGCTGCGGTACGCAGTACCTGCGGTCGTAGGCACTGCGCCGACAGCGGGTACGTAGTACCCCTGTTGCCGCAGACCTGTGACAGCAGGCCTTTGCCTTCCACCGGTGCAGGGTACGAAACGTGCTCACGGCATATTATATATAAACTTTATTCCATGCGATATAAATTGTGTTGCGAATTGATAAATTTCCATTGCGATTTTATTAATCGCTCAATTCGGTGCATTATATATATATATATATATATATATATATATATATATATATATATATATATATATATATATATATATATATATATATTCGAATTTTATAATAGATTCATAATAAATGTATACATATGCATATATATAAATATATATTTATATATATGTATATGTATGCAAATCTAAATATATAACCATGTATGTTTTTCACAAAGATTATATCTACAATTAAGAATAAGATATTTGCAATATAGAATGCATATAAAGTTCCCCAATTAAATTAATCTACCCACATTGAGAATGCATATAAATATGAAACTTCTCAGAAAACATATGGAAGACACGAAGAAGACAGGGAATGCATGATGTGAAAATAGCATAAGTAAAATCACAAGAATCTACCCAAATTCTGATGCTAAATCGTTCTTCCTCAGAAAATCCGCAGAGCAAGCTTCTCCCTTCTTCAGAATTCTCGAGTCCTCCAATGCTCCAATTGCACTCTAAACGTTATCTCTATGCTTCTATGAATGCCTGAATATAAAGAGCTTTCAAGAAAAATCTAAAATGCTTCTAAAAACAGCTGAAAGGTGTCACCAACTAAGCATGGGTCTTTTCCAACCTTCAAGATAAGCCATAGGGTTGTAGACACCATGTGCTTAATTGATGCACTAACCCCCGTGTTGTTGACACTTGAGAAATAGAGAAGTGCGCTAACTCTCATGCAAGCTTATAACTCCAATTCACTTTTTATATAATTTCTATTTAAATATTTATAACTTTCATTTTAACTTTTATAACTTTTATTATTATTATTTATTTATTACTTTATTATTATTATTAATTTTAATTTCTAATTTTCTTTTATTTAATTCTTTTTCCTCAATTAATTCTCATTTAATTAATTACAATCAAAATATCAAATAACATGATATTTTATATTAATCTTCTCAAATAATTAATTTATTAATTAAATCCATTTATTAAGACTTAATTAATAGAAAATTCACCATAGACCTCCAAAATAAAATATGAAAATCCATCATAGAGCAAATCACTCAAAATTAGTCTAAAGGGTTAAAAATTATGAATTATGTCATCCGACACATTTGGTGGGTAAAATATTCAGATACTTGTCCTACCTCACTAGGACAATTGGCTTAAAGATTTGGAATTTTGGACTTGAGAATTTATCTCCCTTCTTTTATCATTAAGATAGTATAATAGGGTATGCTCATCCTGGCAATTCAGGAAAGTCGATACTCGATACCTGCAACCTGCAGAAAAACCATGCATGTACATACAATATATATAATGCTAAGCTAAACAGACAATGGTAAGAAGTGGTGCATCATGTAGATCCCGACTAAGTAGGTGACTACGACTCCCTTCCTTAACCACATCAGAAACTCCATACAATAAGAAAACACGCACACCATACACATGCAAGTATGGGGTAAGTATCTATAATAAAACACATAAGATAATAAACCATCCATCTAACATCAATAATAACTGAAAACAGTATAATAATCATCATGTATGCATGAAATGTAATATCTAAATGATCTCATCATATAACCACTGAATCCATAACATAATGTTTGATAGTGTCAAAACAATACCACTAATCCATCAACATAAAACTAGTCTATCACAGTCTGATAATAATACCAATGTCCAGAAAAGATGTGAATGAGGGTAGGCACTACAGTTTTAGATTTGAAATTTGCAATTAGACTTATGCTTTCATGGAGCTTTTGTAATTTGTTTTTTTTTTGAAAAATGTGTATATTTATCTTAAGCTAAAGTCTTGCTCAATGGTTTCATTAAAATGAAAATTTATATTTCTTTTATCGGTCCATTCAATTTTTTCCACATTTATCATTTTCCTCTTAAGTGAACTAGATTTTTTTTCATGATTATCTAGACATTTCTCCTCTATTGATGTTTCTTTGTGTGTGGGTTCTTGAAAGGGCAGGTGTCTATTCTAGAGAGAGCAGGTGTCATGAAGTTCAATCGAATAGAAGTTAAGAGAGTTTAATAAATGTTTCTAACTTTCAGGCAAAGAGTATTAGTGTTTCCTAAAAGACTAGTGTGTCATCCATGTTTACGAATTGTAAACCCTAGCCGGTTCAGAAGAAAATTTATTTCTAGAAATTATAGGAGATTGTCTTATAGATCTATGTAAGGACACTCGATATCTTTCTTTACTTTTTTCTCTACGCTAAATTTTTTCCTTAGCGTGATTCACCCACATTCTCTAAATTTCCATTCTAATGATCTCCTTGTCTGTTATTCTCATCTTCTCTTGGGATCTTCATTGGCTTCTTCCTTAGTAATAATGTTGATACTAATATTATATCATTTCTTTGTTAGTTGGAAGCCTTGATTTAGACTCTATGAGTGCAGTAAGGAGACAAATCCCTTATATCCATTTGTACATGCTTGGATGTATCTCCTTCAACAAAATACTAATACCCATTCAACCAATCTGATGGTAGGGGGATTTGATTATAAGACTTTAAAAAGGTAAAGGTGTTCTATGTACTTGTGTCCCTTTATTGAGAATTTCTATCCACCCATTGATTTTTTGGTGTTTCCCAACTATGTTTTTGCAATACCCAATTGATATACATTCTAGAATTTGGAGGGCTTGTAATAATGTGTGTTTGAAAAGCATCTAATTGTGGGTGTACTATTATAGGTGGCATCCTTCCATAAAAATTTATACATCTAGCAACTTTTACTCATGTAGGTGCTTGTGGCATGCATCTATTCAGGGTAGTCCTAGTTGTAGAGGATTAGGGCACAAAGACACACAACACATATATTATTTGTCAGATTTGAATCTTTCCTACTAGAGATGCATATTGGGTTCTCCTTTCCTTATAGTCTCAGACGATCTCTAGTAGGTTCCATAATTTAGAAAGACTTCAAGTTTAAGACAAAAGAGGGGTTAGGAAATGAGAAATTGGATGAGAATAATATGGCTAATGGGGCGAAAGGTCTTCATAAGGGTAGTGAGATATCCAAGATGATGGGTTTTTAGTGAGTATTGAGAAGTTATTTCTTTTGTTTTTTATTCTTTGGATATTTTCATTTCTCTAATGAGGGAATGGTTCAAAACTGTTGTACCTTGACTTGTAGAAAAGGATGCTTGTTTTGAGTATAATCCATGTTTATAGAAAATATTGTATATGATGGTTGTATTTTGATGACTATATCCACAATGCAATATTAGTTGAATCCTTAACAACCATGGGAAAGGCACAAGGCCTCACCATTCAAAAAATTCATTTGATACAATAGTAATAGGTCAATCTTTGAATTGACTTAAGATAAATAGAAAAAAAAAGAAACAAAATTCATGCCTTACTCCCATCATTCATAGATGTCTTGAAAGCTTAAAACACTATAAGAATTGTTTTTTCCCTTTCCTATAGAGTAGTTTTCTTCTTCAAAATGTTACATTTTTTTAATACACAAGAATCCTTTGATTCATAATCCATTTCAAGTTTCTAATACGATCACAAAAAAATCCATTAGCTACATATACTACAACCAGTGCAATCCATGAAAAAATATTTTATTTTAGGTACTTTGTTCAAAGAAGGCTTATTTGACTTCTTCTTCTTCTTCTCTTCTATTACAATTTCTGCTAGAACTTAACCAAATTTTCAGGTGAGAGGGGAAACAATTTTTTATAAGAGTGAAGGAAAAACTTAGGGGATTAAACTACATATAATGAGTATGGAACATGTGAAAGAAATGTCAGTTTTTAATTTTGTAATCTAGCCAAATACCTTTGCTACCATACCAAGACACTTGCAACTACAACATCTAATAATAAAAAATTCCTTTCTTTTTTTGCTTCGACGATGTCTTTATCTTGCTCCAAAGCTCTCATTTAAGTGCACATTGGAGTTATACTAGAAAAGGTAGATTATTGTATTATTAAGGTAGATAATTTTTTTATTATTGGCTATTAGTTGACAATGGGTGTATGTGGGTCTTAGCGTCAACATCTCTTAAACATTTTAAATAGTTTGACAAAATAGTTATAAATTTTTCTCGATAGTTTAGGATGATGCCTAAGAAAAAAGAGTTGTGCACACTATCACCTTCTGAAGCTCAATTGACTGCATGCTAAAATCCATTTATATATTGTTTTATTTAGAGTTGAGTATGAATAAACACTATTTTTGACATCAAGGTAGCATCAATAGGATTGTACTTTCCTGTTAGATACTGCTTTTTATTTAAAACAAGTTAGAATGGAAAGTTTATTGCCCCTTTGTAACATAATATCTTAGTAAAGTGGCTAGATTGCTTCCTTAATGATTTGCAAGTCGTGATGTTGGTTTCAGCCATAATGAGATGGCTATCTTCAATTCTTAAATAATATGAGCATTTTCTTAGTTATATAATGTCCAATATTGTCATTATTACAAATCAAATCTAGTAGTTGGTGTCTCTAGAGTAATAGCTTTTTGCTCTAGTTAACGATGAGATGGAACAAATTGATAAGAAATTATGTCAGTAGTTTTCCTATATGTTTGATCTCAAAAAAGTCAAGAAAGAAATTGTTCCTTCACTTCCCAACTCAATTGAAAGCCTAGTAATGGACCCCCTCCAAGTTGTCCAAAGCACATTTCTAACTCAAGTTTGTATCATAAGTGAACTGCTATTATCACCTAGTTTTAATCAAAGTAGAATCAAACATTTTTCCTATATAATACTCCATAAAAAGAAAGAAGATCAAAGGCCTCATTACAACCCTTTTTCATTGCTTGAATTTCAAAAATGCATAAGAGGATTTAAGGTACAGAATAAACAACTAAAATTGTCTAAGCATAAGCATAGTATTTTAACTAAGAGCCTCATTTTAACTCTATGTTCGACAGATAGTTTCATCTTCATGAATTTTGTCACTATGTTTTTAATGATAGATTTTGTTCATTTTGAGGAGGGTTCTTTTAAAGTTTTCATATGAAGTTACTTTTTTTATGGTTTTCATGGAACTTTTGAACATCATAGTGAGCATACTAAATAATTTTGACAAGCATATTCCTCATTTCTTGTTTGACATGAGGTATGATGAAGTTCGTATAGTTCGAGATAAGACTTTTTAAATTTTCAATGTGTCACTTACTTGTAATTTAAATGTAGATTTAACTAATGATTTGAAACTATTATTGAGTTATTTGTAATGTAATTGTGCTTGTGTTTAGAATATTTACTGGTTTCCTTGGTTACCTAGACATTGGAGGAAGAAAGATTTTGCAAAGCAACCCTTGTACACTTTCATGCTCCATAATTTTTTAGCATGCTTTCAGAAAAATTGAGAGTGGTTTTGGCATTCTGTGGTTGGGCTATGTTGGAGAATGTCACAATGAAATAAGTCGAGGCAACTATATTGTTCATTACTTCATTGTATATGTCATGAGAATCAGTTATCATTGTTCATATTTGTCAAATTATTCCATGATGTCACAGCTACTAGGAGAGGTCCAAAAAGAGCTTCCTCTATTTTTTGGTTTTCCTACTTTATAATTTTGCTTAAAATTATTTGGGTTATTTGGTTTACTAGGTTATTTTTTATGGCAAATTAAGGTGTAATTGGTCATGGTCTAGATCATCTACAAGGCAATACAAACATAGCTTCATTGTATATGTGAGGGTTAGTTATCATTGTTCATATTTTTCAGATTATTCCATGATGTCACAGCTACTAGGACATGCCCAAAATCTCATATATTTTCTAATATATAGCTTCCACCATTTTTTGGTTTTACTCCTTTATAATCTTGTTTAGAATTATTTGTGTTATTTGGTTTACTAGGTTGTGTTTATGATAAATAATGGTGTAATTGTTCATTGTTTAGATCATTTTACACGGCAATACAAGCCACTATCAAACATACCAAGATTTGGCCATGTCTATTGTAAGTCTTTTTTTATTTAGGTGTTTGAAGATGATGTTTGTGAATTTTTTTTCTTTTTCTCTTTCATAAAATCATTGTGCTACTAGTTTAATGTAATTATTAGAAAAAATAATAGATTAAATGATGTACATAATCACTGAGAAATGAAGAAAGGAATACATGATGTGTGGCTTCCATTTTACGCTACCCAAATTAAGTAATTCAATTTCATACGCTACTCCAAATTTAGGGACATGCTTCTATTTATTTACATTAGGCAAGGACTCACGTTATACATGACTTTTGTTTTTCAAAAGTTGTTAAATGTATTTATAATAATTTAAGAGTATAATAATTGTTTTACTTGAAAGGATTTGAGAAAGGGAAGTTTAGGGTGGGGTTTTTATGAAGAAGAAAACAAATTGTTATTAGATTTTAGTTGGAATCTTCCTTACAACAATGGGAATCCCTATATTTTAGCCTATATATTTGAGCATAATAAATATGTAGACTATAATTTGTCCTATCAACTTATGAAATTTAGTGCCACTTCTCAAACACAAACAAAATTTTAAAAATAAAACCAATCTTATCTATTTTGAAATTTATTTTATGTATTAACTACATTGATATTATGATTTTATTCACTAATTTATTTTAATTTTTACTTATATCTTTGTTTCAATAAAAAATTAACAGATAAATTTAATGACGGTTTCTTGCATTTACTTATAATTTGTGGCCTATACAAAAATCTATTGGGCACATTCAAATACATTGTCAAAATTTCAAATTCTGAGATCTTGATGATTTTATGTGTATTACTAGCTTCTTTAAATTTTAAAGCTTAAAATTTTAAGCTGAGTTGCATACAAAAATATATTGATACCTTTTGTAAGAAGCCCCCTCCACAGGACCCCACCCTTAGTGTAGAATACATTAATATACCTTTGTTTTGGATTTACACATTATCAAAAAATATAGGATCACAAGTGGAGTACTTTAGTTGCAAAGGTAGATTTCTAACTCTTTGTGCATTGGATTTTATTTGGATATTTTTGTTTTGTTTTTAGCCCATGATCAAAAAAATCATTCAGATTTATTGTAATGTTACAAAATGGGTATTGTGAATACATTTTTTTGAAAATTGACAAGTACATCACAAATAGAGATGGATAAAGTTGAAAGTACAAAATTTGAGCTAAACAGAATAAAGGGCTTGTTGATAGATATAGATATTTGGGAAGTTATCTTCAAGGACAAACCAAAAAGTATGAAGGATGAATATTAGGTTAAATGTTGATAGATATAGATATTTGACAAGTTGTCTTCAAGAACAAACCAACAAATATGAAGGATGAATATTAGGTTAAACATTGATAGATATAGGTATTTGGAAAGTTGTCTTCAAGAAGAAACCAACAAATATGAAGGATGGATATTAGGTTAAATGTAAGCTCAAAAATCTAGAAGCCTCATTGAGCTTTACTTGAAAAATTTAATGCTCCTAAGTGTTACTTGATGACCATTGTAAGTACTACTATATTTTTCCACTTGATGAGGTAGTTGTGTCTCTTCTCTCTACTTGGAGATGAGGAAACAAACTTTCAAATTAGCAAAAGATTCATTGGTTGCTCATGAGCAGGTAACTTAAAAAAGAAGAAAAGGTCAAGAAAGAGAAAAAAGGTTGATCTAAATTTCATAAAAAAATCGATGCTGATATATTGGAAATTTAAATTAAAGGGCCACATAAATAATGATTATATAAGGAGAAACAATAAATAAATGATTCAAATGTTAAAGCTTCTTAAGATGAATGAAATGCATTTTTCATAGTCCTTACCGCATACATGTAAAATTCTTGGATGATTAACTTTGTTGTCCCTTTCCATGTGAATCACCATAGGGAGCGATTATTTTACCATGAGAAATTTGATGGTGGGAATCTCTTTTTTCATGAAAATATTTTATGATTATTATTGGTTATGGTTGAGTCAAGATCTTGAATTCCTTGATTGTAGGAAGAAAGATATTTCAAGGGTTCTCCACATCTTAAGTTTGACACAAAACTTATTGGTTGTTAGAAAAATGAATATTTTGTCTAGATATAGGTAGCCTTCAAAGGTGGTGGGTGTTAGATGTTTTATGACGCCATGGTGTTACAAAAGGAAAATAAAGTTAAACTCTCTTCTTTCCTCATGTGAGTGCCTTCATTCAATGTAATTTTTTATTGTTACAGTCTCTTGCATCTATAACTATAAGAACAATATATTTTAGAAAATAGATTAGTTGAATGAGACTTGTGCAAAGAAACAATTGACTAATACATCTATGTAAAGGGGAAATATGTTGTGGCTTGAAATATATATTCTAACTGAGCATAAAGTAAGCTACCATTTGAGAATATTTTGTTGTGGCACGTACATGTGTGTCACAACGGTAAGAAATATCTTAGGACGTTGAAAGGAAAAATAATATTATATAGGAGCTAATTTATTACTCTCTTAATCTCTACTTCTGTGTGCAAGTACATGTGTGTGTGTGTGTGTGTGTGTGTGTGTGTGTGTGTGTGTGTGTGTGTGTGTGTGTGTGTGTGTGTGTGTGTGTGTGTGTGTGTGTGTGTGTGTGTGTGTTCAATTTTAAATTCAATTATGAAAATTCTCATGGGGTCTTAGATCGTGTTCATAGTGATGTGTTGTCATGCAAATGTACCTTGATTAGCAAAATCTATCTAATATGTTTTCTTTTCTAATTATTTCTCTAAATTGACATGTATATTTCTTAGGCATAAATATGGGGTTTTACTTAATGTAAAGAGAGTGAGGCTTTTGAAAAAATAAAATTATACAAGTGAGAATAAAGAATAATATAAATATTATTTGATTAATTTTAAAATAGTCTATAAAGAGAATGGTAAGTATTTCATAACATAAGATCACTCCATATAATTTTCAATAAAATAGAGTTGCAGAACACATGGGTAAGTCATTGATAGAGAATGCAAGGAGTGTGCTCAATGCAGCTAACTTGGAATTATTTTGGGGATGGTACAATGACTATATGCTAATTAATAAGTCCCCTTCATTACTGCCCATTGAGAAAGTTCCACATTCATTTTTTGGATAGGAAGAAAGAACTAACTTTGACATCTTTGAGTATTTAGTTGTAAGTAATATGATCATGTGCCCAAGAAGAAGATGTAAAAGTTGGATTAAAATGTATTTCAGCAGTTGTTGTGGTAACATAAAACAATACAAGTCATTGGATCCTATGATTCCAAATGTAATGTGTAGTTAAAATGCAACAAATGGGAAGTCCATGCAACACTTATAACAAAAGCTAAGATAGTTATGCCTATGGGTAAACTAGATATTTCTAGGAAGCATCTAATCATTATGCTAGTATAGAGAGTCCAAAGAATTTAAAAGAATAACCTCTGTCTCAACCTTTGAGGATATATCAATTTAGTATTTATGAGAAAACCACAGAGGTAGGATTCACAAGATTTTAAATGTACTTTTTCCCTTCATTAAAAATACTAATGAGCTTAAAATTTTGACTAATATAATGTAGATAGACGAAAGAGAGTCATAGAAGTTGGTCATGGATAATGAGATAAATTCTATAAATAATAATGACACTTGTCTCATGCCCAAACTAGGAGGGAAAAACACACAAATTTTTATTTTTACTTATTTTATTTTTTTACTCAAACACCAATTTTATTGGCAAGCCTGATTCAAAGGCTCAGCCAAGAAAGAACCAAGAAGAAAACTCGGCTTCGTTGCCATTTACAACAAAGTTTAAAATATAATTTACAATAGGATCTCAATCCCAAATTTCAACAATTTAATTGAATTTTCTTCATGACCCTCATCAAGGGATTCATAACAATTTTTGCAACACATTTCTAGAACCATGGATGGAATCTGAATTCTGATCAGGTGACAACAAGCAGGACCAAGAGCACTTCAAACACATGCATGTTCATACAAGGTTTTCACAAAAAGATCCACAATGAATCAACACTAGGGAAAGGTGGATTCTTCCAACTAGGAGAAGTCAAGTACAACACCCATTCAGATGCCCAATCGGGGCTAATAACCAAGAACTTTTGTTCTTCCATTTAAAAATGCCATACTCATACTAGGTTTGTGTTGAGGGGTAGGGGCCCATAACACCCTACCCTTTCTCCCTCTTCTCATCCCGAGAAGAGACTCTACACTGGTTGGAGTCCAATTAAACAGACCTTTCCCAAAATTGGTCACTTCTGCCCTCTCCAAGAGTGAGTAATACCAAAACACCCATGCAAGGAAAAATTCAAAAAAAAGCAAACATAAACATGAAAGGAAAACAACCAAAAAACATAGTTTTCAAATCTTCCCAACATACGCACAACCATACAAACAATGAAAAAACAACAAGGTAGCATAAACATGAAACAAAACATAAAAATGGAATAAGGGAGATGAGAATTTCCTACCTTCACAAAGAGGTAATGGCAATGAACAAGTTTGAGTAGAGTATCCCTTTCCTTCCTTCAACCTTCAAGAATTCCTCTCTAAATGTAGAGATTAGGTAACCACCTCCACTAGTCCAAGAAAGGCCTCTAAATAAACCTCAAACTCAACCACCCAAAAGGACCAATAACTTCTCCCACCCACTTGCCATTCTAGAAACTCCTAACTCAACCCACACTATGGTTAAACCCTAAATGGAGGTGAGGTAAGTCAACTCAAGATAACCACTTGCAATTTTCGCACAAAGGCAAAAAGGGACTTTTTGAGTGACCTCAAAAGTCAACAAAAGGGGCTTAGGGGTTGGAAAAGACCCCTAACCCATACCCATACCCTTTGGGTATAAATATTTCATGATTTGAAGCCTTGGGAAAAGGTTTAGAGCCAAACAAAGTTAGGAATAAAATTAAGACCAACTAACAATTCTAACAAGGCAGATTAAGCACTAATCTGAATTAGGGATGACTAACCTCGATTAAGAACTCAATAAGCAAACTGACACTAACTTAAACCGACTTAGGTCCATGGGTTACACAACTAACCCTAAACAGCATACAGAAGAACATAACCAATTTACGAGTGTCAAGTGACACTAAAAGAACATAATTACGAACATTAACATTTACTGAACAAAGAAGATTCATACATATATCTCACAATACAACACGTGAATTATGAACAATAAGGCTTCCAAAATTAGCACAAAGAGATCAGTTATGTTCCTCTATAGGGTTTCTCGGCTAAATATCTGCACACTCATTGCACACATCAATAGTCCTGAAAAATCACATGTACATAAATGTATACGTATCAAAAATTCACATAAATTAAAACATACATCAATAAGGGTTTCTTCATCCTGCTTAATTCTTAAAAATTTAAAATCTCTTAAATCAAAGTCTCAATATTACATTTACTGATTTCATCAATATACATATACATGAAACATTAAATGACAATCATCAAATATATCCGAAAGTAACATCACACAACATGAAATAATAAAGTATGTTCTAAGCATCAGATAATGTCTCGACATCTCGAGTCATGAATATCAAAATAATAGTAATGTATCACTATGCTACAATGGGTCAGGGTGAGGCCTCACATCCTCCCCCACTAGGCATGAACTTCCTCCTGGAGTTCATCAAAAAGGTACGGGTACTGAGATCGCATATGCGCTGCATCCTCCCATGAAGTCGTGACCTCATCGTAACAATCCCATTGGACCCTAACCTGGTCCAGCTCTCAGCCTCGAAGTGCTAGGGTCCGTCGAGAAATAATGCGGATAGGCTCCAGTGCTAGCTGTCCGTCCGACTCCACCTGTAAAGCATCCCAATCTATAATATGAGACTCATCATAAATGTATCCTCTAAGTACTGAAATATGAAACACATTGTGGATGCGTGACTAGCTAGGTGGCAAAGCTAAACAGTATGCAACAGGTCCTATCCTCTCAAGGATCTCGAACAGCCCAACAAAATGGGGTGCCAACTTAGAGCCCTTTCCAAACTGAATCGGACTCTTGTCTGATCGCACCCTCAAGAACACTCTATCACCAACCTGATACTCTCGATCTATCCTCTTCGCATCAGCATACTTCTTCTGCCTATCTTGTGCCTCTCTCAGGCGTTGTCTAATCAGGGTCACCTGTTGCTCCATCTCCTTTACTAACTGGGGACCAATAGATACTCGATCCTCGATCCTATCCCAACTGAAGGGTGTCCTGCACGGTCTCCCGTACAAAGCCTCATAAGGTGGCATACCTATGGAAGAATGATGCCCATTGTTATAGGCAAACTTGACAAGATGTAGGTATTCCTCCCATTTGACCTGATGATCCATCATGTACATACGTAGCATGTCCTCCAAAACTTGGTTCACTCACTCGATCTAGCCATCGATCTGAGGATGGTACGTTGTACTAAAATTGAGCCTAGTGCCCAAAGCTAACTGCAACTCTCTCCAAAATGAAGAGGTGAACAAAGAGTCTTTATCGGAGATGATCTTACGGGGAACACCATGAAGTCTAACAATGTCCCGCAAGAACACCTGAGCTATGTCTCGTGCTGTGAATGTGGTATGTACGGGTGAGAAATGGGAAACCTTGGTCAATGTGTCAACTATCATCAAAATGGCATCATGGCGACGAGATGACATAGGAAGACCAACAATAAAATCCATAGATACAGTGTCCCATTTCCACACTAAAATCTCATGTGGCTGGAGAAGCTCGCCAGGATGACGGTGCTCTGCCTTCACCCTCTGGCACTCAAGGCATCTCGCAACAAAGCTAGCAATCTACACTCTCATGCCTAGCCAATGATACAACTGCCTCAAATCTACATGTAACTTCTTAACACCAGGGTGCGCTGCATAAGGTGTTCTGTGAGCCTCAAGTACAATGAGCTCGCACAAACCCCCAATGGAAGGTACATACATACGTCCCCTATGCCGCAAAAGTCCATCGGACTCCAAGGAATACTCTGCAAACTTCCCTTCCAAGGGTCTCTGAGAATGTACTAATTGACTAACTTTTGCATAAAGCTCATCAACTGGTAAGTGCTGCAAGATCCGCTCTCTCAAGTCAGTGCAAGTAGTCACAGATAAAAAATCATGGCGCCTTCTACTTAAGGCATCTGCAACCACATTCTCCTTTCCCTTGATGTAATGAACATCAAAATCATACTCACACAGGAACTCCATCCACCTTCTTTGCCTAGCATTAAGGTTCGGTTGAGAAAATATGTACTGCAAGCTCTGGTGATCGGAATGAAGCTCCAATCTATGACCTAGAAGGAAATGTCGCCATCTCACCAAGGCATGAACCACTGTCGCTAGTTCTAGGTCATGAGTAGGATAATTGAGTTCATGAGTCTTCAACTTCCTAGACTCAAAGTAAATACGTCATCCTTCCTACATAAGGACTGCCCCTAAACCATCTAAAGATGCATCGGTGCACACCACAAAATCTGCAATAGGATCTGGTACTGCAAGAATCGGTGCACTCATGAGGGCTCTCTTGAGCTCTTCAAAATCTCTACCACACTTCTCTATCCACTCGTACTTCTTCCCCTTCCTCTGAAGAGAAGTGATGGGGTGTGCCAATCTAGAGAATCCTGAAATGAAGCGTCGGTAATAACCTGCTAGCCCCATAAAGCTCCTCACTTCAGTAACACTGGTGGGTGCTGGCCAATCCATGATAGCCCTGATCTTTGATGGGTCTACTGAGACACCACCACCTGATATGACATGACCCAAATAATGTATCTCAGGTCTGAAGAATGCACACTTTGACAAGTTGCCAAACAACTGATTCTCTCTCAGCCTCTGCAATACCTGTCTCAGGTGCTCTTCATGCTCTCTCTCATCATGAGAATAAATCAAAATGTCATCAAGAAACACAACCATGAACTTATCCAAAAAAGTATGAAATACTCCATTCATGAGGCTCATGAATACAGCTGGAGCATTTGTAAGGCCAAAAGGTACTACAGTGAACTCGTAGTGGCCATACCTAGTACGAAAAGTTGTTTTGGGGATATCACTATCCACAATCCTCAACTGATGGTAACTCGACTTCAGGTCAATCTTTGAAAATACTCGAGCACCCTCCAACTGATCAAAAAGATCATCGATTCTGGGAAGAGGATATCGATTCTTGATGGTCACCTTGTTCAATTGTCGATAATCAATACACAACCTAAGTGATCCATCCTTCTTCTTGACAAAGATCACCGGTGCACCCCAAGGTAACACACTAGGTCGAATATGCCCCTTCTCCAGGAGTTCCTCCAACTGAGCCTTTAGCTCACTAAGCTCATGAGTAGTCATCCTGTATGGTGCTCTCGAAACTGGCTCGGCTCCTAGCACTAGGTCTATGTGAAAATCCACTGCTCGAGGTGGAGGCATACTAGGAAGCTCTGAAGGAAACACATCTGCAAACTCCTGAAGGATTGGAAAATCATCAAGGGATGGCTCCCTTTCTGAATCTTCCTCTCTGTCACTAATAGTGATAGCAAACAACTGACAACCCTTTCGCATGCACCGTCTAAGCTGCATAGCAGAAATCATACGAAGGGACACTGGCCTCTTCACTCCGAAGATCTCCCTAGAGATACCATCATCATCCACACATTCCACCCTCTTCTGTCGACAATCCATCTTGGCGATGTGGGCATAAAGCCAATCCATGCCAAGAACATCATAAGAACCTAGAGGGGTAATACGTAGATCAGTCCTAGTGGACATGTCTCCAATCTACATCTGACAACTCCGCACCATGGAACTAACTGACACTCTGGCTCCCGAGGCTAACTCTACCTCCCAACTAACATTCTGTCTAACTACCACTAACCCGCAACGCTCTACCAAAAATGGAGATATAAAAGAGTCAATAGCCCTGAAATCAAATAAAATTGCAACCATATGGCCTTGTATAATACCTGTAGCCTCAATAACTGTGGCCTGATGCTCAGCTTGGCGATTGTCAACCGCTGCAAAAACTCTATGGGATCTACCCATGTCACCAACTGTCGGCTCCGAAAAAACCCTGCTCTGACCACTGGATGCCTGTCCCTACGGACACTCCCTAGCTATATGACCCATGCCGCCACAAGTGTAACATGGTCTGCGAGTATAAGATCATGCACCCTGTGACCCAGACTGCTGTGGGCCTCCTGACCTACTAGATCCACTATATCCACCCCTAGAAGACTGATGAGTCTTCACTAACTGTGACTGTGGGGCCTGTACTTTTTGATCCTGCCTAGGACCTTGTGACTGCCACTGCTTGGGCTTGGAGCCCTGATAACCCTGAGAAGGTTTCTGCTGCTGCTACTGGGGTTTTGGCTGCTGAGACTGCTGGCCCCTAGAGGACCCTGCTGTATAGTTCTAATTCCCTTTCCAAGGGGGTGTTTGCTGGGAGGAGTTTCGGTTCTGAGACCAATCTCGTGACTCCTGCCTACCTTGAGTATCCTCTGCCACTAGTGTTATCTCCACTACTTGTCTGAAGGTGGTAGGGAAGACCATCCGAACTGGACCTTGAAGTGATAAATTCAGCCCCATGATAAAATGATGTACCCATAGTTTCTCGTCCTTCATGTATTCCACATAAGGAAGGAGCTCAAGAAACCTGCTCTCATACTGTACCACTGTAAGACCTCTCTGATAAAGAGAATGGAACTCCTCTATCTATTTTTGTCGGAAATGCTCTGACAAGTACCTCTCTCGAAATCTTTCTAGGAATGATTCCCATGTGAGGGTATCCATCCTCACTCCACCTATGATCTCCTCCTGATGCCACCAATTGGAGGCATCCCCTCTCAACTGATGAACTGCTAGGCGTGCCTTTAGATTACTCCCATAAGGTCGTAATCCAAAGCACCATTGTAAGCTCTGCAACCATGCCTCTGCTACTGTCCCCTCAGTGGAACCTGTAAATAATGATGGCCCAAGTCGAATCAATTCCCTGATATCATCTCTTACATGTCTAGGAGGTCTGTCAAGTGGTGGTCTTCTCTGGTGTATTAACTCACCTTCATTCTCATCCTACCCCTCTAACTGTCTCGGTGGGGGACTCCTAGTCCTCTCTCTGCCTCTGGGCCCGCCTCCTCCAAGTCCCTCTGCTTCCACTACTAGAATCTCCTGAACTGGTTGAACTATCGGTACTACCCTCTACTGAACTACATCGATCAAAGTCTGAAGTGCATCAATAATGTCTTGATTCAGGTAAGGTGGTGGTGGAGGTGGAGGTGGTGGTGGTGGAGGTGGTCCATCCCCCTATCCCGCTCTACCACCTCTCGCCCTACGACCTCTGCCTCGTGGGTTGCTTCGAGTAACAAGAGGCATCCTACACAAATTTAATGTTTAGATTTAAGTTTTAGAAGCGTAAGGGTTTAAGGTTCCTAGTGTTGAAACACGAGCTCTGATACCAAAATGTCATGCCCAAACTACGAGGGAAAAACACACAAATTTTATTTTTTTATTTTTATTTTTTAACTCAAACACCAATTTTATTGGCAAACCTAATTCAAAGGCTTAGCCGGGAAAGAACCAGGAAGAAAACTCGGCTTTGGTTCCATTTACAACAAAGTTTAAAATATAATTTACAATAGGATCTCAATCCCAAATTTCAACAATTTAATTGAATTTTCTTCATGACCCTCATCAAGGGATTCATAACAATTTTTGCAACACATTTCTAGAACCATGGATGGAATCTGAATTCTGATCAGGTGACAACAAGCAGGACCAAGAGCACTTCAAACACATGCATGTTCATACAAGGTTTTCACAAAAAGATCCACAATGAATCAACACTAGGGAAAGGTGGATTCTTCCAACTAGGAGAAGTCAAGTACAACACCCATTCAAATGCCCAATCGGGGCTAATAACCAAGAACTTCCGTTCTTCCATTTAAAAATGCCCTACTCATACTAGGTTTGTGCTGACGGGTAGGGGCCCATAACACCCTACCCTTTCTCCCTCTTCTCATCCCGAGAAGAGACTTTACACTGGTTGGAGTCCAATTAAACAGACCTTTCCCAAAATTGGTCACTTTTGCCCTCTCCAAGGGTGAGTAATACCAAAACACCCATGGAAGGAAAAACTCAAAAAAAAGCAAACATAAACATGAAAGGAAAACAACCAAAAAACATAGTTTTCAAATTTTCCCAACATACCCACAACCATACAAACAATGAAACAACAACAAGGTAGCATGAACATGAAACAAAACATAAAAACGGAATAAGGGAGATGAGAATTTCCTACCTTCACAAAGAGGTAATGGCAATGAACAAGTTTGAGTAGAGTATCCCTTTCCTTCCTTCAACCTTCAAGAATTCCTCTCTAAATGTAGAGATTAGGTAACCACCTCCACTAGTCCAAGAAAGGCCTCTAAATAAACCTCAAACTCAACCACCCAAAAGGACCAATAAATTCTCCCACCCACTTGCCATTCTAGAAACTCCTAACTCAACCCACACTATGGTTAAACCCTAAATGGAGGTGAGGTAAGGCAACTCAAGATAACCACTTGCAATTTTCGCACAAAGGCAAAAAGGGACTTTTTGAGTGACCTCAAAAGTCAAAAAAAGGGGCTTAGGGGTTGGAAAAGACCCCTAACCCATACCCATACCCTTTGAGTATAAATATTTCATGATTTGAAGCCTTGGGAAAAAGGTTTAGAGACAAACAAAGTTAGGAATAAAATTAAGACCAACAAAAAATTCTAACAAGGCAGATTAAGCACTAATCTGAATTAGGGATGACTAACCTCGATTAAGAACTCAATAAGCAAACTGACACTAACTTAAACCGACTTAGGTCCATGGGTTACACAACTAACCCTAAACAGCATACAGAAGAACATAACCAATTTACGAGTGTCAAGTGACACTAAAAGAACATAATTATGAACATTAACATTTACTGAACAAAGAAGATACATACATATATCTCACAATACAACACGTGAATTACGAACAACAAGGCTTCCAAAATTAGCACAAAGAGATCAGTTATGTTCCTCTGTAGGGTTTCTTGGCTAAATATCTGCACACTCATTGCACACATCAGTAGTCTCAAAAAATCACATGTACATAAATGTATACATATCAAAAATTCACATAAATTAAAACATACATCAATAAGGGTTTCTTCATCCTGCTTAATTCTTAAACATTTAAAATCTCTTAAATCAAAGTCTCAATCCTACATTTACTGATTTCATCAATATACATATACATGAAACATTAAATGACAATCATCAAATATATCTGAAAGTAACATCACACAACATGAAATAATAAAGTATGTTCTAAGCATCAGATAATGTCTTGACATCTCGAGTTGTGAATATCAAAATAATAGTAATGTATCACTATGCTACGATGGGTCGGGGCGAGGCCTCACAACTTGGGACTTGGTTCAATTTATAAAGTGTAGGAAGCATATTTTTTACAATAAATTTTGAAAGATAAATTTAGTTCACATAATATAGTGTTGAAAAGAACAAGGATATATTAATTGTGAATTGTTTCCTTCAAGGAAATTGTTTACAATATGATGTTTTATCCAATTACAACACAACAGATCCATTTAGATTTCATTGTCTTAAATGTAATTTTTTAAAATCTTGAGATTAAGTATATGGACATGCAAATATATAGTAAAAGATATCGATTCATAGTTTGTAGGTCTCAAATAGTCTCCTAGAATCAAGATCCAAAATTCAGATTCATGTGCTTTGATGTTGATATTTGTAATATACAAATCAAATTTCTATGTATACTTTGAATATAAAAAAAAGAATTATTTCCTTTCAATCACTTTGTGTGTGGATAATATATTGATATTTGGTAGAAATAAATCCATTATCTAAAGT
Organism: Cupressus sempervirens; assembly: GCA_028749045.1. Taxonomy (NCBI): domain Eukaryota; kingdom Viridiplantae; phylum Streptophyta; class Pinopsida; order Cupressales; family Cupressaceae; genus Cupressus; species Cupressus sempervirens. Next base: position 151,292,496 of record CM053790.1, read on the forward strand.
CTAATGTTTTGTTCCAATTTGACATGAAGAACTTATGGCTACTAATTTCATCTTGGCATAGAGATTAGAAGATATATAGATAGTATGGAGTTTCACTTTTTCCCTAGAAAAAGTGTGTTTAATCAATTTTACAAAATATTAGCATATAAAATGGTAATGCAATGAATATTCCAATTTTAGTAGGGAATAAGTTAATAGTTATGGATTTCCCATATTTAACTACAAAGATGGAGGATATGTTCCTTATGCTAATATAATGTATGTTGTAGTCTATACCAAACCAAATATCTCCCATGTAGTAGGAGCCTTGACTCCTTACATTGATAATCCTAGTAGAGGACACTAGGAAATAGTGAAGAGAGTATTAATATATTTGCAAGGTACTACATAATATTCAATTTGTATCAAACATGTCACTTACAACACATAAAGATCTATGCTTTTTATCTAATAAGAAGAAGATGTTAGATTGTGGTGACTGTCAGGAAAGTACTGTACATACTTCATAAAAAAAATTGGGCCCTATTTTATCTAGATTTTGGGCCAACATGTAATTATTAATTATAACCCTAAAGTAGTAAAAATACTTCTATAAAAGATCTTAGGGTTAGGGATTGTTTTATAGTTGTGATGCGAAATTGGTTCTTGTGGTGGTATTGAGCTATAAGAGTTTATGGATTGTAATCAAGTTGTAACTACTGGATCATATTAATATCAAACTTTTTGTTTGGTGGTCATAGCCCAAGGATTGGGTGAACCACATTAAATCTTGGTGTCTTGTGTTATTTTCTTTGTGATCTATTATTTTTTGATATTGGTTATATTTGGATGTAATTGTTATTTTTTCTATCTGTGGTTTAATCCTGACAAGTGGTATCAGAGTGAGGTTATTTTTTCAGTTATCCTCTATAGGAAAGTTTCATGGTTGAGTGGGATTCTCATAGTCAAGTGGGAGTGATGGCAGACGAGGGTAAGTTGAGGGTTGATAGGTTTAATGGGCAGAACTTCCAGTTATGGAAGATGTAAACGGAAGACTATCTTTATCAGAAGGATTTATGGAAGCCGTTGGAAGGAAAAGCCAAGAATCAGGCATCTATGTCAAATGACAAATGGGATCTTTTAGATAGAAAGGCACTTGGAAGAATTTGATTATTCTTGGCACCATTAGTGGCATTTAATATTACAAAAGCGAAGACAACAGAAGATTTGATCCAAACCCTAGCGAAATTGTATGAAAAGCCCTCCGCTTCAAACAAGGTATTTCTCATGAAGCATTTATTTAATATGAAAATGGCAGAAGGTGGATCTGTTATAGATCATTTAAATGAGTTTAATACTATTACTAGTCAGTTATCTTCTGTGGGTGTTAATTTTGATGAAGAAATTAGGGCTCTCTTGATTTTGTGTTCTTTGCCTGAAAGTTGGAATGGCTTGGTAATGGTTGTGAGTAATTCTGTTCTTGGATCTAGTACCCTAAAATACAATGATGTGGTTAGTGTTGTTTTGAGTGAGGTAACTCGTAGGAAAACCTCAGGTGGATCTACATCAGGAAGTGCTTTGAATGCACAAAGCAGGGCCAGAACGATTGAGAGACAAAGTAATTCTAAAAATTGTGGGAAATCAAGAGGAAAGTCTAAGGGGAGGAGGTATCAATTGAGAGGACCAAATGACTGTCGGTACTGTGGGAAACTAGGACACAAAAAGAAAGATTTTTGGAATCGAAAGAAAATTGAAGGAGATAAACTAGATGGAGACAAGGAGGCAAATCTGGTAAGTAACAAATTTGAAGAGGATGCTTTTCTTCTATCTTTAGAAAGTGTTGATGATTCCTAGGTTTTAGATTCTAGTGCTTCATTTCATGCTACACCTCATAGAGGTTATTTTATTGATTATGTCCAAGGGGATTTTGGACTTGTTTATTTGGGAGATAATGAACCCTAAAAGTTAAGATTAAGTTGCAGAATGGGAATCATTGGCTACTACATGAGGTAAGACATGTTCCAAGGCTGAGTAGGAATTTAATTTCAGTAGGGCAACTCAGTGATGAGGGTTGTGTAGTTTCTTTTAATGATAAAAATTGGAAGGTTTCAAAAGGTTCCCTTGTAGTAGCAAAAGGTGTGAAAGTAGGCACCTTATATCTTTGTACAGGTCATATTGTTCCTTCTACTCTAGTTGTTTCAAAGAAAAATGAATGTTCAGGAACAATTGCTACAGTTGAGTAGGGAGAACAAATAGCTATTGTAGATTCTGATATAGCGTTGTGGCATAACAGACTTGGGCACATGAGTGAGAAAGGTATGAAACTACTTCATTCAAAGAAAGTTTTACCAGGTTTGAAATGTGTTAATATGGATTTCTATGAAAGTTGTGTGTATGGAAAACAAAAGAGAGTGAGTTTTGTGAAGACTGGGAAGGAAAACAAAAAGAAGAAATTAGAGCTTGTGCATACAGATGTATGGGGACCGGCTCAATTATCTTCCCTTGGTGACTCTCATTATTATGTTACATTCATTGATGACGCAACTAGAAAGGTATGGATTTATTTCCTTAGACAGAAATCTAATGTATTTCAAACTTTTAAGAAATGGAAATGCTTGGTTAAAAATGAGACTAGTAAGAAATTAAAATGTCTCAGATCTGATAATGGTGGTGCATATTGTAGTCATGAATTTGAAGATTATTGCTCCACTAATGGCATTCATAGATAGAAAACTATTCCAAGGACTCCATAGGAAAATGGAGTGGCTGAACACATGAATAGGACTATAATGGAGCGTGCAAGGAGCATGAGGTTGCATGCTAGGTTGCCCTTACACATGTAGGTAGAGTCTATCAATATTGCTATATATTTGATTAATAGAGGTCCCTCTACTCCTTTGGGTTGTGATATTCCAAAGGAAGCATGGACTGGTAAGAAGGCAAGTTATTCTTTTCTCAAGACCTTCAGTTGTGAAGCTTTTGCTCATATAGATTCTAAAAATAGAACCAAGCTGGAAGCTAAGTCAAAGAAATGTGTATTTATTGGATATGGCATCAATGAATTTTTTTATAGGCTTTGGGATTTTTAAAATCATAAAATTGTAAGAAGTAGGGATGTCATATTCAATGAGAAAGTGTTGTACAAAGATCCATTGCAGCAACATGAGAAGAAAGAAGATGATTATGTAGTGTTGGATGATACTCCAAAAGTTGATGTTCCAACCATTCTTCATGATGTGCAACAACCGCAACAATAAATACCACACACACCGGTGAATGTTAGATGGTCAACAAGGAAAATTAGACCTCTAGAAAGATTTTCTACCTATTTTACTTACCAATGCTGGTGAACCTAAATGTTATGATGAAGCTTTGCAGGTGGATACTAAGATTCAGTGGGAGTCTGCAATGAAATATGAAATGGACTCTTTGTTGAAGAATAAGACATGGGATTTATGCCAGTTGCCTACAGGTAAAAGCACTTTGCAAAATAAGTGGGTTTATGGGTTAAAAGAAGAGGAAGGAGGTAATAAAAGATTTAAATCCAAGTTAGTTGTAAAAGGATTTGCACAGAAAAAGGGCATTGATTTTGATGAGATATTTTCTTCTATTGTTAAGATGACTTCTATCTGTACTATTTTAAGTATTGTGGCTATTGAAGATTTTCATTGGAGCAGCTTGATGTTAAAACAACCTTCCTTCATGGTGATTTGGATGAAGAGATATATATGGCTCAGCCACAAGGATTTGAGGTCAAAGGTGTCATTCAGATCATTGTGTTTATTTTAAGAGGTTGGATGATGACAACTACATTATTTTATGTTTATATGTTGATGATATGCTTGTAGCTGGGTCTAACATGGATCATATTAAGGGGCTGAAATGCTAGTTAGCACATGCATTTTCTATGAAGGATTTGGGGGCAACAAAACAAATCCTTGGTATGAAGATTTTAAGAGATAGGAAGAACATAACATTGACCCTATTTGAAGCTGATTATGTGGAGAAGGTGTTGCAACGTTTCTCTATGGAGAATCCTAAAGTTGTTAGCACACCTTTACCTAGTTATTTGAAGTTGACTAAGGAGATGTGTCCCAAGACACAAGAAAAGGAGGATAATATGTCCAAGGTACCCTATGCTTCAGTTGTAGGAAGCTTGATGTATGTTATGGTATGTACAAGGCCAGATATTGCACATGTTGTGGGAGTCGTTAGTAGGTATATGAGTCATCCAAGAATTGAGCATTGGAATGCAGTCAAATGGATTCTTAGATATTTGAGAGGAACATCAAATAAGTATCTACACTTTGGGAGCTCTATAACTGATTCACAAGGCTATGTTGACTCAAATTTGGTAGGCGATATTGATACCAAGTGGGGTACTCCAAGTTAAGTCTTTACTATTAGTGGGGTAGCCATGAGCTAGGTTTCTAGGTTTCAGAAGATTAATTCTCTATGAACTACAGAGGCAGAGTATGTTGTTGCTATAGAGGTAGTCAAGGAGATGATATGGCTTCAGTTCTTCTAAGAAGAATTGGGACATCCTTAGAAGGATAATTATTTGTTCACAGATAGTCAGAGTGCCATTCATCTTGCAAAGAATTCAGCTTTGCATTCAAAGACCAAACACATACAGTTGCGGTACCATTTCATTCGGTCAGTTTTGGAGGATGGATAGTTAAAGCTAGAGAAAATACATACAAATGGAAATCCAACAGATATGTTGACAAAGGTAGTAACAAGGGAGAAGTTGAACTCCTCTTCATCTTTGGTTGGTCTTCTAGACTAAACATGAATAGAAAAACAGCAAAGTCCAGGGTGGTTTGATCCAGTGGGAGCCTCATGGAGTAGTGGCATAGCTACAAGATCAGTCTCCAAGTGGGAGATTATTATTTAGTGTGGAGCCTAATCAGTTCCCAAGTGGGAGATTGTTAGATTGTGTTGACTGATCAGGAAAGTACTGTACATACTTCATAAAAAAATTTGGGCCCTATTTTATTGGGATTTTGGGCTGACATGTAATTATTAATTATAACCCTAAAGTGGTAAAAATACTTGTATAAAAGAGCTTAGGGTTAGGGATTGTTTTATAGTTGTGATGTGAAATTGGTTCTTGTGGCAGTATTGAGCTATAAGGGGTTATGGATTGTAATCAAGTTGTAATTACTGGATTGTATTAATATCGGACTTGTTGTTTGGTGGATGTAGCCCAGGGATTGGGTGAACCACGTTAAATCTTGGTGTCTTGTGTTCTTTTTTGTATGATCTATTATTTTTTGATATTGGTTATATTTGCATGTAATTGTTATTTTTTCTGCCCATGGTTTAATCCTAATAGAAGATGGATAGAAAAAGATCCATTAATAGTGATGGGCACAAATTGAATAAACAAGGAAAAATTCAAACTAATTTAGTTTGTGAAGGCAACATGAATGCAAAATCCTAATAGTAATCATTGAAGTTCTTGAAAATCTATTATTTTGGTGCCAAAAAAATTTAAAAATATCAATGAAAGACAGACATTCAAACAATTCAATATCTCTCATTTCATTATATTGAGAATGAGAGGCCAATCAAAAATATATGAATAATTAGTTTTCATTTTTATCTATAAACAAAGATGTAAAATATCTTCAATTTTGTTTGATGAGTTATTCTACTAGTGGTTCCCGTACAAATGTATTCTTCTCCTCCCTAGTCAACCTCCTACTTTTCCTATCTATCATCCCTCTTTAAAAACTACAATCTTCTTCCTTGGGTTCTTTGAAACTGATTCTTCTTTCCTTATCTTGCAACACAGTCTTCTTCTAAAGAAAGCAAAAATTTGTTTCTTTATTTAAATACAATTCTCTATTTTATTATTCCCCAAAATGGTCTTTTCTAGTGAAGGATGACCCAATATATCACTTCCTTTGTTCTTGGAAAAAAAAAAAAAAATTTAATCTCTTCCTAAGGCCAAAATAAAATTATGAGGAACTACAAAACTAATTCAACTAACTATCAAGATTCAAATAAAAGAGAAATCTATCTAATAAATTTGAAAACAAAATAAATGAGCCAACCAAAAATTAAAAGAAAAAATTATGTTTTTGAATGAAGGTCCTTTAGAATAATCAAATTCATGATTTTCTCCTCGCAAATTCATCCACAAAATAACCCACTTTTGAGATTTGGTATTCTATAAAGTTCTAATAAGCATCTTTAAAATCTTTCTCATCAACATATAAATCTTTCCAACTATCAAAACCAACATTACTAGTCTCCTTATGCTCTTTTGGATCCAATCTATGTGTATCCATTTGGAAGACTAGCCCCCAAAATCAAATCCAAATGATGAATGATGCTTCTCATAGAAGGAAACTCATTAGACATCCTTGTATTGTAACAATTTCTTTATGCTCCTTTGGAATTTCTTGTAACTTCATACATAATTCATCTAATTTTGTTGATGTGATGTAAAATCCTTTGGCTTGAGTTATAAGGCATATTCCATCACGCCATACTTCATGGTGTGTCAAATCTCCTTCCCAATCAATGCCACTAGTAATGCTTCCCCCTTCTTGTTCTTTCATAGGTAACACGATGTTCTTTCATAAGTAACAAGGTATTCTTTCTATGCTTATTAAACCTTTGTTTATATTAGTCATGGTATGAATGTAAATTATATATTTTAGCTAATGTTATTTCAAGTCTAAATAACATGCATATGGCACAATGCATATCTTAATTTTTGATTTACAGATGAAGGATAGTCTTGGTTGCAAGGGGAAGAATATGGAGGTTAAGAAGAACACTCTAATTTTGTTTGTATTATTGTGCAACTTTTTCAATTTTTGGATTGGTAAAATGAGGTTACCATTTCCTTGCATTGATCTTGGTTGAATTGTTAATCAACTAACAATGACTTTTGGCATGTATGAGTTGCATAATGCATATAATGTTTCAAAGTTTTTAACTGATTTTAATAATATGGATAGTGATTGTTTTGAACTCTTTATAAGATGATCAATCTTTAGATATTCTAAGAGATTTTAGGAAGTTAATGTCTGAAATTTAAATAATTTATATTTTTAACAAAATATATGAGTGTTTTTATAGTTCACAATAATCAAATCAAATTCTTAGATAAAACTAATTTAATCATGTTTCAAATCACACTTAATGATTTTTATTACTAAAAAGTAAAATGATTCTAAAGATTGATCAAATAATAAACAATAATTTAACCCAAAAACTTGATTGCAATCATATATCTTTTTTCTCCATTTATGGTCAATTGTTGGACAACCTACAAGTTGAAGTTGTTTTCTATGTATTTTTTAATCAACAATTATATAGTTGTCTATATATAAACATCATTTATTTTCCTTATGCATAAAAATTAAATTAACAATCAATGTAAAAATATAAAATTGAAAACCTATTGACTCATTGTTGTATTCATAGAAGTATGCAACTTCTAGTTTAAATCTTATTACTATTCTTAACTTACACACACATTGTACTTTAAAAAATAATTAAAAACAAATAAATATTCTTTCTATTTATGAACCAAATTTACAATCAAAATATGATGCTTCAATTTTTAATTTTTTTGAATCACAAATTCCCCAAATGAACCTCATCTCTACCTTAAAAATTTATTAATTCCTCAAACTTATCAAAACATGTAAGACATCTTACCTTACCTCAACTCTAAAGAAATGTCTTCTTTAACTATATAGGAATCACCATTAGGTAATATGTTAAATGGCCTACAAAATAGTCAACCTTACAATTTTGTTTTAAGTAGTTTCATTTCATTTATATGTAGGGCATGTTGAAGTTTTGAAAAAACAACTTCACAAAACCCAAAGGACACCTACATGCAAGAAACCTATCACAAGAGAAGAATAAAGACAAAAAGTAAAATGACTATGAAAATATTCAAGATATTTTATTGCTCAAAGGGGGAATTAATAAAATACAATGAGATCAATCCTTATAAAAGGAGATCAAAGAAACCCTAAATAGGTGCATTTAATAATTTTTTAATAATGATTAAATGCCTATAAAGCATAACTTATAAGTTAATCTTAAGAGTAGAATAAAAGGTGACTTAATTAAAAAAATTAATTGAAATACCTTTTACTCTAACACCCCCCTTAAGATGAACTTAGAGAGAAGCTACAAATAAACTACATGAAGAAAAAATAAATTATAATGCTAAAAAATAAACTTGTGTCCTAACAACAAAGCCATGTTAGGTACCCAATCACAACCAAATCTTTGTAAAGGAGAAAAAGAGAAAACCACATGAAAAAAACTCTCCTCCAAAAAGAGCTAAAGAAATAGGTATAAATGTAACATCTCAAGAGACTCTCTCAAAACCATAAGTACAACCAAACCTACCGTAAAAGAGGATCAAGACTCCAAAGCCCCTCAAGAATGATATAACACATGTTCTAGAGATGTCTAACAAATGATGCAAAAGTAGATACAAGAACAACGAATAAGATATAAAATTTTCTAGAGATATAAAATCTCTTCCCATGTAAGAAGATATAAAATTGAATAAAAAATAGCCAAGAAAAGTGAAGACAACAATGTCTCCTCATATTGCTTGATGATATCCAAGCCAAAGCTTTTATGTAATGAAGATTCTGGATCCAAGACTACAGGGATCATAGATTAATGGTAATGACTTGTCCATAGTGAATTTAATTCTCCAAAGAATTCCAACATAGTAATTGCTAACTATGGCAAGACATGAGTAGAAGAAATTAGAATACAATGGAGATGAAACTTTATCAAAGATAACATCAAAGAGAAGGTGAGTCTTCAAGTGTGGAATCTAAATCCAAAACATGATATTCTACAAATAACATAGTGACATCTAGAAGAAATGAACTCAAAAAGTGTGTGATAAAATAACCAATGATGGTGATGGAATAACCACCATATTATTTTGTTGCATGGAAAAATTGAATGTGTCTAATGGTAATTGGTCGCACTCCAAGCACATGTAAAAAGTAGTGTGAGAGAAATAAGGGTAAATCTCATCCCAATGTTGAGGACTCCCATGATATGTGCATGCATGCTTTTGTAAGAAGCCATGTCTCTGATAAAAAAAAAGGAATTAAATAGATTGTATATCTAAAAATTCCTTACTAAAAGCTTTCGGACAATATCTGACTTCCACAAATTAGATGTTGGATGCTCAAGATATGGCCTTGGGAAGGCCAAAGACACCTCTGAATTCAACAGACAAAAAAAAGCAAGATGAAAAAGTTAGAAAAGATAAGCTACACCAATAGATTGGTCTCAAAATCATCTTTCTGGTCATATCTCATTTTCCTAGTTTCAAGTCTGTATGAGCAAGTTATGGAAAAAAACTAACACCCACTTTTTATGAGAAAATAATCAAAGTATGTGATGATTTAAAAGTTTCCATATTTTAGATGAAGTGTTCTAATGTGACAACTTCCAGTTGCAGGCATACCTCTTGCACATATGATGTTAGTGTACTTACAAAGTACACAACTTCTTAAAAGAATAATTAGAAAAGCTTTTCATAAAAATGAATATTTAAAAAAAAAATTATAAAAAGCTTTATAAATATTTCTTTTAGAAAACAATAAAGTTTTTAAATTTATTTTCCATGGATTTTTTGTATTTTTTCTCAAAAATTGTGCATTTGTACTTGTATGGCCTAGAAGGCAAATTTTGGTCCCAAATACTTCTTTGATAGAAATGGGTCAAATTTTATATCAAAATTCTTGGAGACAACCTCCTGAACACAACTATTAGGTATGTTTTCACTCAAAATGCACTAAATAATAGAGGAATTCCCTAGATTAATAAGAGAAAACCTCAAACCCTCAAAGCTCATTTTTTTCTAAAAACACAATTAGAAAGTAACAAGTCTGAAGCACATATACCATGTAGAAGTTGTGAAAAAATAACTTCATTAAATCCAAAGAGCGCCTACATACAAGAAACTTGTCACAAGAGAAGAATGAAGACAAAAGTTTAAATGACTCTGAAAGTATGAAAGATATTCTTCTTCGAAGAGAGAATTAATAAAATACAATGAGATCGATCCTTATATAAGGAGATTGAAGAAATGAAAAAGAGGTGCATTTAATAATTATAATAGTTATTCAATGTCTAGGAAGCATAACTAAGTTAATCTTAAGAATGGACTAAAATGTGACTTAATTAAAATAATTAAGTGAAATACCTTTTACTGTAACATGGCAATGATGAGCTCCACCAATCTTTCAAGAGACACTTGGTGAAAAGACTATACCATGCCTCAGTTGTCAAGACATCACATAATTTCTCATAATATCAACATAAGCACTACATTCCAAAATGAAGTGTCTTTTAGGTTCAACTACCCCATAAGTGTAAATAAACGTCACCCTTTCTTCCCAAATACTTTTAGTCATTTCCATCACCCAATTTCATAGCAAAGTTGATGAGAGTTAGTTGATGATAGAGCAATAATTACTTTTTCTTTCCACAAGATACAAGCTTTTTGAGAAAGATCATAAATGGGATTGAACTCCTCAATATAGTATTATTTTTTCTCACAAATACTTTACTCCAAGAATGCTTGCTAAATTTATATAAAAAGAAATATTTGATGCCTTAATTGCCAATGGGATGTGAATCTCTCTCTCTCTCTCTCTCTCTCTCTCTCTCTCTCTCTCTCTCTCTCTCTCTCTCTCTCTCTATATATATATATATATATATATATATATATATAGTTAGTTAGTTAGTTAGTTAGTTAGTTAGTTAGTTAGTTAGTTAGTTAGTTAGGATAGGGTTGTTGTTGCACCAAAATATCAACCTTTCAATGCCTGATACAACCAATAGTCTCATAGAAACATAGGAGGCGGTTAATCCATATCGTAAATCCTATGAGGGACATTGGCCCACTACCAAAAATCCCCCTCCTAGCATCACTCATCATGGCTTGCAAGATTTGAACCTGTGACCAAGCTTTGATACCAATTGTTAGAAAGTAAAGTCCGCCAAGATAACTGAGAGGGGGGGATGAATTAGTTTTTAGATCAATATAACTTTTATCAAACTTATTAAACCTTAAACATGTGAACAATATAATTAACAACCGTAAGAATATACACATACACAATAACACCAAATATGTTAACTAAGGAAACCCCTAATCAGAGGGAAAACCCTGGTGGGGATGGTACCCACAAAATGATGTACTAATATAAATATTTCTTGTAAGAGGATGGATTGTATTAGGAGCCAATGAAATACATTCAGTACATATCAATACCTATTAGGAGATTTTGAATCCCTATTAGGATAATCCAACCCTATTAAGAGTTGTATAAGGTAGATGGAACCACTATCCAAATACGTTCAGGGGCAAGAACATTGAACTTACTATCCAACTGGTCTTTGTAATATTCCCTTCAAAATAATAGAAATGCAATTGAACTCCATAGCTCAAACTCTTTCTGTATCCTCTTGTTGTGTCAATACCACACCAAATACCTTCTCAGATCTTGATACCAGATCTTCGAATTCATATCATAGTAACCCCTTCGATTACTTGCACACATTTACCAACTTTTCATATCACTTGCAAAATTCATACTTGCACACTCATACAAATGTTCACTACATGCTTCATCACAAGAAAAATAATCTTCCTTTATAATATCCTTAAAATAATTATTTGAGTCAGCCTTGAGGCTTTTCCAATTAATTATAATAGGACCTCATTAAGATAGTACAATTCATTACATCTTTTTGCAATTAAAAAACATTGTCGGCTCATAGTAATTACAAATTTTCACACGTGTGACCTTCAACCTCATTCACTCGTTGACATCATCATCAAAATTTCTAAGTTGTCACTATCTAACTTATCTCATCATGATTCTATCTCTATTAAGAGATGCAATCCAAACACCAAAAACCACTTCTCAGGTACTATGTTTACACACTGTCTTTTGTAAATCATGAATAACTCTCACATGTTTTCTATTTTCTATATGCACACTTGTCCATGCCATCAAGGCATGTTGTAGAACATATCCTCAACTGCACTTGACCTCATCATCACTACATAGTCCATATGACCTCATTCTCTTTCTACTATTATATTAATCTTTACATAAATAATATTATGTTGACATCAATGACAAACATAGTCATGAATGCAATATGTCAATCTCTCTAACTATTCTAGCAATTCTTAGGATACTCCCCCAAATGAATACCATCAACATTCATGATAACAATCTCCCCTTTTAGCATTGATGGCAACATAGATGAGAAACATCTAAGTTCCAGGAATACCAAATTCAACTCTATTACTACCAGTCTTCTCATCCTTTCAAATCTAAAACTCACAAGAACAACTCTCCATCTATGTTTCCTTATTCTTATATGGATGACATCAATTGTTCGCACTTCTCCCCCATTGATATAACTCAAAGTGCTTTGTCTTCCTTTAGTACATCTCTCCCCCATTGCACACTCTCCCCCATACATAGGAGATGTTTTTCATGTAAATCTCGCCCCCATTGACATGAATGACAAACACATCATTATGTCAATCAATTACTCAAAGTCTTCAACCATCTAAAGTGTCCAAAGACATTATTTCATACCAGCTACCAAGAGTCCTTGATGACTCTTCTCAATCATAGATATTGCCCATACAGGAAGCATCAACATTTAGTCCAAATAAATCAATAGTGCTTTGTACCACTAGGCTGATGCACTCTCTCCATCATCTACTTAGAAGTAGGAAAGGGTATCACCCTAAGCATACCTCACATATACTCAAATGTATCCTTAGGAAAAGCCTTCATAAAAATATCTACAATCTACTCTTTTGTATTCATATTCTCTAAACTAATCTCTTTCTCTGCAACTTTCTCTCTTGGAACATGATACTTAATCGATATATGATTATTCTTAGAATGTAACACAAGAGTATTAGACCTACTTACTGTACTTTTTTATCAAAATATATGATAACAGGTTTTGGAAACTCTATTCCAATATGTTTTAGCATATGTTTCATCCACATGATCGAATCATAATTGTTTGTTGTTGCTACATACTATGATTTTGTTGTACTCTATAAAATACAATATTATTTCTTGCTCAGCCAAGAAACCAATCTTCATCCAAGGAAAAATGCTCCACCACTTGAACTCGTTTTACCATCCATACTACCTTCCCAATATGCATCAGTATATGCCTATAGAGTAAAGTCATTTGATCTATCATACCACAAGCCAAAATCAGGTCTACCCTTCAAATATCTGAATATACTCTTCACTTCTGCATAGTGTGATTCCTTGGGATCTTGTTGAAATCTTTATACTATACCAATTGCACTTACTATATCTGGTCTTGTGTGAATTAGATATGCAAACCTCCAATCATGGATTTGTACTTCTTTTGCTCAATTGTAGGTGTCTCATCTTTGCTAGATAACTTGTGATCAATTATCATAGGTGTAGCAACATGCTTACAACTTCTCAAGCCAAATCTCTTTAATAAGTCTTTCAAATAATTAGTTTGTGTATCAGAGCCCAAGTTTCTACATTGGGAGCTCTGGGTATATTGGAATGCCACTAGTTGATTAACTAGTTGAACAAAAATTAGGGAAAAAAAAACTTTAAACTGTTATGTATATCTCTTTCAAACTGAAAACTTGAACTAGTTAAACTGAGATAGAACTAAAACTTTTAGTTGTATATTTTTCATACTTCAACACTTAGACTTTGAAACTGAAAATTATACTTAGACCTAAATATAGGAAAAATGAAAATTGAAAATTATTCTGTTTTCAAAACCATGTGTCTTTTATATATATGCTTACAGTAGTATGCTTTATGGTTGTTATAGTATTTCGTACCTTGGATATTATTGTAGGATGGTATCTAGGATGAGGTCTTCCGTTAGAGGCTGTGGTAGAGGCCATGGACGAGGTAGAGCTATCAATGTCCATGAGTATGTCCACAGAGGGTCTGTTCAGGAAGAGAATAGGGAAGAGCATGTTAGTGAGCACCAAGAAGAGAACCATAGAGTGTCCATGAGTCTGTCCACAGAGGGCTTGTTTAGGAAGAGAATAGGGAAGAGCATGTTAGTGAGCATTAGGAAGAGAACCATAGAGAGCAACATGCCAACTTTGAGGAGGTGGATCTGAGGCAAATGATGTGAACCATCATTGATCGCCTACCTCCTGTTCATAATTAGGATAGAGCACATCAAGAAAGACATGAGCATAGACCCAGGTTTAGGAGCCCTCAGAGCTATCATCACAGACCCATAGCATCTGCTCAGATGAAGGACCTTCAAAGGTCTAAGATCAAGCCCTTTAATGGGCATGGTTTAGGATATGTAGACGAGCAGTGGCTTATTGCTCTTGATAGGATTGTTTCTATGTAGGATTTTGATAGTAATGTTAAAGAAAGGTTTGTTATTACCAACCTGGAAAACTTTGGGGCTACTTGGTGGATAATCAAGGAAAAAAAGTTGGACATAGACATGAACAGTGTAACATAGGAGTTATTCTTGGAGAGCTTTTGTGAGCAATTCCTACTAGAGGAATGGAAGTAGCATAGAGCAGATGAGTTCCATAACTTGAGACAGTACACTATGACCATTGTAGAGTATGAGCACAAGTTCTATAAGCTCATGGCCTTTTCAGGATTGATTGACAACCCAACACAATTGGCACAACATTTCATTAGAGGCTTGAACAACCATTTAGTTGGGGATGCTAAGGTATTTGAGACTAGAACCCTCAAGGATGTGGTACATCGAACCATCCTTGTAGAGCAGAGTGTCAACCTTGCGCATGGGGGTTTTGTGGGAGCACCTACAGCATCAGGATCTAAGGGAAAACACAACTCAAGTGGGAACAAGAAGCCTCTTTTTCCTAAAGGGAATCAAAACTAGCAGTAGCCTCAGTAGTCACAATAGCAAAAGGGATCATATCCTCAAGCATAGAGTGGTGGTGGTCGTTCTAACTCTAAGAACAATTGCAATGCTTAGTGCAATAAACAAAATTAGCACACTCAGCTTGCATAGAGAAACCAGTCTTTTGCTAGTAAGAATAGCCACCAACAGTTGAATGCACCACCCATAGGGAGAGGATCTAGCAAAGGTACAAGATGGTATATGTGTGGGCAGATTGGACACATTGTAACTCACTGTCCACATTGAGCACCTCAGTATTCAAGTCCTAGGCCAACAACATCTGAGCCTACAATCGGAGACACGGGTAGAGCTCATAAGGTTTTTGCAATAGTTGACCACCGTCAGGCAGACCATTAGGGGACCGTGTTGAGACTACGAGAGCTATCTGAAGTATACCTCTCTCTATATTATTTGATTTAGGTGCCATAGATTCTTTTATTTCACCATCATTAGTTGCTAAGTGTAAGATAGAAGTGGTTGAGCAAGATCAGGGTTGGCAAGTGGAACTAGCCTCATACACTAAGGTTTCCACATATTCCATAGTCCATAAGTGTGAGCTTAGCATAGGAGGGTTTGAGACATCAGTTGACCTTCAAGTTATTCCTCTTGGCTCCTACAATGTAGTCTTAGGTATGGATTGGCTTGGCTCTCATAGAGCTAGTATAGACTACAGGAAGAAGACCATTGTGTGTCAAGATGACCAAGGGAAGGATGTGGAGATTGTGGGGATACCGCGACCTATATCTCTATAGATGATTTTTGCTATGCAATTGAAGTGTAGCTTTCATAAGGGATGCCAGGTATTTGTTGTTATGGTTAGTGAGCTAGATGAAGAAGACCCTACAAGAAAGATGTTAGACCACCCTACTCTACAGGAGTATGCAGATGTCTTTTTGAGTGATATTATGAGCATGCCCTCGAAGAGAGATATTGATTTCAGCATAGACCTCACTCTAGGAGTAGAGCCTATCTCTAGAGCTCCTTATCGTATGACCACTCAGGAATTGAGTGAGTTGTGTCTACAGCTAGAGGAACTTTTGGCTAAGGGTAGTATCCAACCTAGTGTATCACCATGGAGAGCTCCAGTGCTCTTTGTGAAGAAGAAGGATGGTTCTTTACACCTTTGTATTGATTATAGACAACTGAACAAGGTGACAATAAAGAATAGGTATCCTTTACCAAGGATTGATAACTTATTTGATCAGATCAAGGGAGCTACAGTGTTCTCCAAGATCAACCTTAAGTCAGGGTACCATCAACTTTGCATCAAGGAAGCTGTCATTCATAAGACTGCCTTTCGAACTTGCTATGGGCACTATGAGTTCATAGTGGTACCTTTTGGGCTAATGAAGGCTCGATCATTTTTTATGTGTTTGATGATTGGAATGTTTCGTTCCTATCTTGATAGATTTGTACTCATGTTCCTTGATGATATAATAATATATTCTAAGTCCCAGAAGGAGCATAAGGAACATCTATGTTTGGTTTTGTAGTGCTTGAGTGATAATCAACTTTATGCCAGTGCAATGAAGTGTGATTTCTTTCAATCAGAGATATAGTACTTCGGGAATGTCATAATAGGTGAGGGTATTTTTGTAGACCCCATGAAGATCCAGGCAATAGTAGATTGGCCTACACTCACTACTGTGTCAAAATTTTGTAGTTTCATGGCTCTAGCTGGTTATTATCGCAGATTCATCCAAAACTTCTCCAAAATAGCACATCCTATCACTTCCCTTCAGAGGAAAGCAAAGAAGTTTTTATGGATAGAGAAATGCGATGAAACATTTCAGAATCTCAAGGAACTTTTGACCAGTGCACTGATCTTAGTAGTACTAGATCCAGTAGGCGATTTCATGGAGTGTGCAGGTGCTTCCCTTGAGGGAATTGGAGTGGTTTTGATGCAAAGTGGATAGGTGATTGCGTATGAATTGTGCAAGCTCAAGGATCACAAGCTGAATTATCCTACACATGATCTTGAGTTAGCAATGGTAGTTCATGCCTTGACGAGATGGAGACAAATTTGAACTTCATAGAGATCATCACAATCTCCAGTACATTTTCACACAGCCTAATTTGAATGCTAGACAGAGGCAATGGATGGAGTTTCTATGTGAGTATGACTTTGAGGTGAAGTACATTCAGGGGAAAGAGAATGTGGTGGCAAACGCTTTGAGTCACAAGAGACATGTGATATCATCTATGACTCTTAGTGTAAATTTAAGGAGTTAGATACTTTAGGCACTCCCTATCGACTGTGTAGAGAGATAGAGTTAGGGAGACCGTTGGAGGGTAAGTTTTTAGACTATGTCCTAGAGTTGGATGGCCTTTTGAGACATTCAGGAAGGATTTACGTGCTGCTACTAGATGAGCTTCACACATTGATCCTATCAGAGACCCATCGTGCACCTTACTCAACACACCTAGGTGTCAAGAAGATGCATGCAGACTTGAGACATTTATTCTATTGGTCCAGGATGAAGCGCAACATTGTTGATTTTGTGGCTTATAGATGTCTTGAGTGCCAGAGAGTCAAGGCATAACACTAGCATCTAGTAGGACTTTTGCAACCAAATCTCATTCCTTCATGGAAGTGGGACATTATCTCTATGGACTTCATAGTAGGATTACCTATGACTGCTCGTCACCATGATGCTATCATGGTCACTGTTGATCAGTTGACTAAGGTAGCACATTTTTTATTGATAAAATCTTCGTACAATGCAGCTTCTGTAGCTAATGTCTTCATGTGTGATATCGTGAGACTACATGGTATTCCCCAAAAGATCATTTAGGATAGGGATCCTCTATTCACTTTCGCATTTTGGACATCGCTACAGCATGATCTTGGAGCGCAGTTGAATTTTAGTTCAGTATATCACCCAGAGATAGATGGACAAACAAAGAGAGTGAATCAGGTTTTGGAAGATATGTTTGGGATGTATCTAATGGATAGGCAAACCCTTTGGAAAGACTATCTCTACCTAGTGGAGTTTTCTTACAACAACTGGTATCATAGTTCTATTGGAATGGCACCTTTCTAGGTTTTATATGGTCATTATTGTCATACACCTTTGATTTGGGACAGTCCTGAGGATTGCATCCTGTTAGGTCCTAAGATGCTTCGAGATATGGAGCAATAGGTAGTGTACATTCGAGAGCACTTGACTATGGCATGGGATAGGCAGAAAAAGTGTGCCGATGCACATAGGATGGATAAGTAGTTTGTTATGGGAGAGAAGTTTTTCTTGAGAGTGCATTTGTAGAAGAGTCTAATCCATTATGAAAAGGGTTCGAAGCTAGCACCTCGCTTTGTGGGGCTATTTCAGATTCTTGAGAGGATTGGTCCAATTGCCTATCTTCTTGCTTTACCGGCCAGCTTAGCTTGCATGCATGATGTTTTTCATGTTTCAATACTTAGGTAGTATATCCCTGATGTGGTACATGTTCTTGATTGGAATGCATTACAGGTATAGGACAGGCAGCTGGCTTTAGAGATCATTCACATTTTGGAGCAGTGGGAGTTGACCCTCAGGGGTTGAACCATAGAGCAAATAAGGGTCCAATGGGACCCTATTGACGACTTTTCAGCTATAGGGGAGGATGCATCTAGATTACAAGATTTATATCCCTACTTGTTTATAGGCTTCCAAGATTAAGCCTAATTCTAGTGGGGGTGGATGTAGTGCCTGCCCCTAGTTCACATTTTCCTAGTTTAAATTTTGCTATCATTGCCAAACTCTTTTAGGCCAATTTTATGTTTGATGATTAGTAGCATTATTTTGGGATTATCAGATATTGTTTCAGATTCAGTTGATATATAATGAGATTACTTGGCACTCTATACTTCATGTGTGCATGATGATTGTTGCAGTGTTCTTCAGCTATTGATGATGTCTAGTTAGATGGATCATTATATGTGTTTTCTTATGAATACTTACCCCATATTGCATGTGTATGGTGTGTGTGTTTGTTTTCTTTATGTATGGTGTTTCTGATGTGGTTAAGGAAGGGAGTCATAGTCACCTGCTAGTCGGGATCTACACGATGCACCACTTCCTGCCATTGCCTGTTTAGTTTAGTATATATTGTGTTTGTACATGTGTGGATTTTATGCAAGTTGTAGGTACCAGGGATCAACTTCCCTGAATTGTCAGGATGAGCGTACCCTATGGCATTATCTCAATGGTAAGAGATTAAGTCCAAATCCTAAATCTTTAAGCCATTTGTCCTAGAAAATTAGGACAAGTATCTGAGTTGTGTACCCTCTGAATGCATCGGATGATGTTAATTCATGATTATAACCCTTTAGTTTGATTTTCTGTATGTTTTTCTATGATGGCATTTCCTATTTTACTTTATGAGTCTTTGGTGAATTTTCTATAAATTAAGTCTAATTAAAAGATTAGATTAATGATTTAATTTAATAGAAAAATTTTATGATATTTTAATATTTAATTAATTGAGAAATTAATTAAATTTGAAGATAAAAAGTGATAAGTATAAATTTAGAACGTGATAATATTTATTTAATTTAAAAATAATATATTTAGAGTCCATTTTAAATAAATGCTAAATAATATTATTATTTAAGTTATAGTTATCAAATTTAACGTTCGAAAACAAATTTAAAAGTGGGAAAAGAAATTAATTTATTAAAAGTTTCATGATTGCATGAAATGTGCATGAGATTAAGTTAAATAAATTAATTTAAAAGAGGTCAAGTGAAAATAAAATAAAGTAATATATTAATTAATGAATGTGCATGGAAAAGATAAAAGAAAGAAAAAGAAAAGTTATTAAAGAGTTAAGGGTTGTGAGCAAAGAGTTGTCTCGGGTGAACACACAATTAGTGCCTCAATTTTAGGGAGAGACCTCCTTATCACAACCTGGGGGTTCATTTTCGAAGGACCGCGAATTTTGGAGAAGAAAGGAATTTTCAAAAAAGAGAAGGTTCTGAGGGGAGGGTTTTCTCTACAGTTTTCTGAGGCATAGTGAATTAGCATCAATGTCCAGGTAGATGCTTGTGATATTCGCATATTTTAATACACTCTTTTCTTTCCTGTCTTCATCATGTTTGTTGAATGTTTTCTAAGGAATTCTTGTGACAAATGTTTTTAGTAATATGCATTCCTGTTATGAATATCAAATCTTTTGTTTATTGGAAAATCATAAGATCTGTATAACCCTCTTTCAGTAGATTAGGGAATGAGAAATTTACCAGGAAGGGTTTGAATTTAATTGGAAAGTCTTCTTAGAGAAAATTAATAATAATAAAAAAATGGGAATGTTGTATTTCCCCATCAGATTAATTCTAGGTTTTGTATAGAAAATAAAATTATGTGCTTACCTAAATTTGTTTTATTAAATTTTGTGGGTTACAAAATTGTAATAAAATAAATTTTAAAAAAATAATAAATTAGTATTAAAGGGGGGGCCGATCACATTTTGCATTTTAAAAAGGAAGTTTTTAACAAAAAAAATTTAAAAAGGAGAGGGAGGGAATTACCCCAATCCCCCCCCCCTATCGCCATCCTACGACAGTACTTGCTGTCACAAGTACTGCGAGAATAGTGTACGTTGTACCCTATCGCTGCAAGCCCTATGACAGCAGGGTACTACTCACAAGGTGTGGCCCATCATGCAAGCTGACAGGATTTAATCGCATTTTAATATTATTATTTTTATGTTTTAAAAAAAAAGGTTTTAAATTAATTAAAGTTTTAAATATTGTTTATTGTAATTTATTTTTAAGATATTATTTTATTAATAAAATTTATTAAAAGTTTTTAAATTTATAATAATTAATTAATATTATATATATATTTATTTATTTATTTATTTATTTAAAATTAATTTATGTTTTTGATTAGATAAAAAAGTTTTATAGGGATCCTGAAACCCAAGTTTGAAACAAAACAAAAGGCTAAAAATAAGCAATTAAAGCCCAGCCAAAGGACAATAGCCAAACAAAAGGCTAGAACAATAGATCACCAAACAAAAGGTGACCAAAGTGGCAACAAAACAGCCACCAACACAAGTTTTGACTAGATTCCTAAAACCTAAAGAAGAAAAGGGAAAAAGGTCCCCATCCATGATACACAACAAAATACAACAGGCCAAAAGCCAGGGGACAAAAAAAGTACAACAGGCCAAAAAGACCAGTCATGCTTTACCTTTAGATCTCTTCTTTTGAGAACGTAATGCCATATCAAAAGAGGCAGTGGATGGCTTGATCTTTTTTCCTTTTACTACGGTCCATCCATCCTCCAGCAAACCAATAGCCTTCTGCCACCGTAAATCAGCAACACTAGAGCCAAGCCCAGAAATCCCTGAGACCAGGGAAGAGGCCGCAACAGGAAAATCTGCAACCAGAGAAGAAGGCACAAGAAGGTTAGACCCTGATAAAGAAGAAGTGGAGGGCATGACCATAATTATTTTTAATGAGGTCCTTCCAATCCCCACCAAACTAGCATGCATTAGGCTCTGAGAAGCAGCAATGCCATAACCAGACCTTGAAACCCCTGAAGCCAGGGGAAAATTTGCATCAGAGGAAGATACAACAGAAACAAGAGACGGTACATCAACCTGAGAAGGAGCCAGAGAGGTGGTTTCCCCTAGGACAACAGAAGACAGAACAACTACATCCATAGAGGGAGCCAAAGGAGGATCCTCCATCAAATCACTAGAAGACGGGACAACAAAAATCAAAGACTGATTTGTTGCAACCAAAGGTGCCAAAGGATGATCCTTTATCAAAGAGCCAAGAACAATAGAAGAATCCTCCACCAAAATATCTTGAAGAGAGTCAACATCACCTGTAGAGAGGACCTTGTGGACCATGTAGTGACCCTCTAAGGCCCCTTTCCACCAAGAAGGGGGCATCTTCGGTCTAGATTTACCAGCGGAGCAGCCATAAGCCAAGTGACCAATCTTGCGGCACTTCCTACAGCAGAGGGGGATACCCTCATAGTCAAGAAGGATATTCCATGATCCTAATGTAGAAGCCACTAAAATCATTTCTAGAAGTCCCTTGGAGACATTAATTTCAACTAGTATGCGAGCATACATTGTTCGAAAAACATTGGATGAAGCCTTATCAATCAAGCAGAATGCACCAAGGGAGCTCCCCACCTCCTCTGGAACAGAATCAACCCAAAAGTGAAGGGGGAGATTCAACAACCTAACTCAGACAAGGAATGTATTAAAAGATTCTATCAATGGGTTGAAATCTTTATGCCAAGGTTTAGCCATCAAGGGAAACTTCGCTTCCCAATAGAAAACATGGTGAAGGATGGCATCTCTATTAGCAGTAGATTCAAATTTAACAATGAACAACCCCATAGGCAAAGGGTAAATATGGGTTGTCTTTGAAATTATGGGGTCCCAAAAATGGGAAATCCAGGCATGCAAGTCCGACAAGGAAGGCCAAAAACTCTTAAAATAAAAGATAGCAGCATTAGCTGAGAAGTTAGCCATACAGCTTGAGATCTCATCAATAATATCAAATTTTAAATCAATCTTTAAAGGGTTACATACCGCAATTGGATCCCCCGAACAAATGGTATCATGAAGCCCTGGCTTATCGACAAGTCCACCAAGACCAACCTCAAAGGCAACCACATCAGCATAGGAAATGGCCAAACCACCCACATCAGGCAAACAAATGCTAGAAGCTGAAGGGACCTCCATAAATTTGATCACAGGAAAAAACTCAAACCGAAGCCAGTCGTTGGAGAAAGAGCAGGATCCACATTGGAGTCGAAGCCGAATCTAGGAACAAAAGCTAAGTCAAAGTCAAATCTAGGCATAGAAGCAGGATCAAAGCCAGGGGTCGAAGCCTAAGCCTAAGCCAGGCACAGGGAACCAGGCGGGATAAAATCAAAAAGTTGTAGAGCCAAACAATGACTCCATAGCTAAGAGTCCATGAAGGTCCAGACACAGAGGCCAGAAACTCCAAGGGCCAAAGCAGAAGCTAAAGCCAAAGCCAGGCGGGAAAAAAATAAATAAAATTGTAGAGTGCATAGGAGTCCATGAAGGTCCAAACGTAGAGGCTAGAAATACCAAGGGTCGAAATAGAAGATGAAGCTGAAGTTGAAGCCGGAGCCAAGCACAAGGAGCTAGGCAGGAAAAAAAATCAAAAATTGTAGAGCGGCATTCTCCCAATGTTAATGTGACCTTGTTTAAAATTAATTTATGTTAAATAATTAGTTGCGATATAAATAGATATTAAACTTATTTGATAATGAGGGTTAATTAAGAAGGTTGAGAATTTATTTAATCTTATTGAAGAGTTATTTAAATTTTGATTTTAGTAAATTACAATTACCTTACAAAAGAAAAATTAAGGAGAATTATTTCTAGCAAGTTTTAAACAAATACATTATTATCCTTATAATATTTTAGGTAATTGACTTTAAATATAATGGGTTGATTCTATATTTTAATTGATTAAATGAATGAGTTAAATTATAGGGTAAACGATGAATCTTTTCATCGAAAAACATACACTGAAATGGAAATTGAAACCCCACATTTAACTCAATAATGTGATTTGAAATAGACCAAAACATGTACTTGCATCTTGTTTCTATATGTTGTTTGTATTTTGGGGTTTGGGGTTGACTAGATTATTGACCAGTTATAGGACGTCTACCAAAGGCTTGGGATTTTTGTGAGTGTGGTGTAATGCTAACTCAATCTTGATTACTTTGACTTAACCATGGTATGTGATGGTATGCTCTATGTTGAGTGTGTTTATATTTTTGGTTACTATGTTTCAGTGTCTTTGTGGCATAGCGAGATTTATGCTATAAGATACTTGACTTAACCATTTGAGTCATTGATCAATATTATTGGGATACTTTTTGGTTGCTTGTTAAGAACTGATGGATATTGTGATTTATCTTTGATGCTTTCCAGTTGCTCGCAGAGAACTGATGTGATTATTACGATTATCTTTATGATGCTTTCCAGTTACTTGTATAGGGCTGAGGTGATTTTACTATGATTCTGTGATTTGTGATTTCATGAGCTTAGGGTAGGTTATCTATATGTAGTGTCGAGAAGTGGCTTGCAATGGGGGTCGAGGCCCTAAGTGGTTGCTAGGGTAACTCATTGTAAGTTGTTTAATAAGTGAAAACATTACACTAAATGAGAGTAAAATGAACCTAATAAGAGTCTTTGTATGTTCTCGCCCATGCCTTGAGTGCTAGTACAGACTAGGATGGGAGTAGAGAGAATTCTTGGATGCGACCTTGCATATGTAATATGCCTTGTCAGTACGAGAGGATATTAGTGACCGCATAGGGATCACTGGGGGGTCAGGATCCTAAGAGCTTCCCAGGGTAACCTTAGTGTGATTCGTGCGATGACACTTGCTCGCTTACATAGTAGGTTTCCTACATGTCTTGTGTGCCTCTGGGTCTAGATGTCGATTTATCTTAGAACCTTTGAGTTAGAGTACTTTTAGGACTTCCTAGACTTACAGAGTACTTTTGATATTTGGATTGATATCTTGTTTGGGACTTAAGACTATCTCCTTAGCACAGTGGGAGTGGGCCTTTTTGGGTTACCACACGGTCAGGTGGTAGTGTTTTTTACTCTTACCATTGAGATTCGTTTGTCTGCTACTGTGGCTAGAGTTTCTTTGTCTACATTTCCTTCATTCTATCGTTATATCATTATGATGGATTTTATATCTTTTATGATGGATGGATGTATCATGTATGGTGGATGGTTTCATTTATTTTTATTGTACTTTGTATCATGGATCCGAGGAGGAGGATGTATCTCTATTTCTACATATGTATATTCTTTTAAACCTTTCATACCCTGTGACATGTACAGTGGATGATTGAGCATTCTGAATTTAATTTGCCAATAGGCATTCAGAACAAATGTATATTATTTAAAGGACATTGGACTTTTAATTATTCTTTCATATGGATGTTGTATTGTTAGACTTAGTATTACTTATTTTTAAATGTGATTCAACGTCTTGGGATCCTTAAGGAATGTAACCTATTATGTATTCTTATAGATGATTGTATGTTATTGCTTCTACTACTTTATGTTTGATGTGAATGTTATTCTTATTGCTAAAAAAAAAACGTTTGGCAAACTTAGTAAAACTTTAGGTTAATTCTTTTGGATCCTTTGACAGGGCATTACATTGTGATAGAAAAATACCATCAGTGTTCTACACAATTTGTAAACCTAAGAAATATGTCATCTCATCGATCATATTCATCTCAAATTCATTCTTCATTTCATCAGCAAATTTGTCACTTGCTTAATCATTACCTCTGAAGATTATGTCATCCACTAATATCACAATAATCAACAAGCCATCTTCAATTTCTTTCAAATATAAGTTACTATATTTAGTACCTTTAGAAAAGTCCAAACTTTTCCAAATACTTGTCTAACCTTGCATACCAAGTTCTAGGTGCTTTCTTTTGTCCATACAATGCTTTCTTCAACTTGCATACCATGTCTCCTTTTGTTGTCAAAGGAAATCCTTTAGGTTGCTCAATGTAGACTTCTTTTTCAAGTTCTCCATTATGAAATGCTAACTTCAAATCCATCTAATACGCAATGAATTTTTTATTTTTTGTATAAGCCAAGAACATCCTTATTGCTTCAATTCTAGTAACAAGTGCAAATGTCTCTTCATAGTCTATACCTTCTTGCTGTGAATATCCTTTACATATCAATCTTGCTTTATTTCTCACAACCTCACCTTATTGATTCATCTTGTTTATGACAACCCACTTAGTTCCTATAAAATTCTTATCTTTAGGTCTAGGAACCAATTCTCATGTCTCATTCTTCAGAATCTAAACTAGTCCTTCCTTCATTGCTTGAATACAATGATTATCCTGTCATGTTTCATATGCACTCTTTAGTTCAACTTGAGAAATCAAACAAAATTCTTCATGAGCTCTTTTTATTTTCATAACTACTTTTTCTTTGGTTCCAATAATCTGATTAGCAAGGTGATTCTTTGTCCAATTCATGTTAGGTGTAGGTGTTATTGACTCAATTCCTACTTCTTCTCTAGGTTCAAATCTTGGTTCTTCTCTCTATTCCGCAATTTGAATATCATTATGAAAATCATTGTTAGTCTCAAATAAAGTTTCAACATTTTCTATGATAGGCTTAGGATTAACTTCTTCATCATCAGAATTATAATCAAGCATTCTTTCTTTAACTCCAAACTTCTCATCCACTTTCACATTGGCACTCTCAACAATAGTCTCAATCCTCTAATTAAAACATCTATAAGCTTTACTTTTCAATGAATATCCAAGGAACATACCTTCATCGCTTCTTACATCAAACTTACCAATGTCATCATCTCTCTTGATATAACATTTACTTCCAAAGATTATGAAATAATTCACTGATGGTGCATGTCCAAACCAAAGTTCATAAGGTGTCTTGTTTGTACCTTTTCTAATTTGTATTTTGTTCATTATATATAGTGTTTTATTAACTGCTTCTCTCCAAAATGTCTTTGATACATCATTCTCAAACATCATGACTCTAGTTTCTTTTGTTATAGGCCTATTTCTTCTCTCAACAACTCCATTCTGCTCAAGAGTCTTGGGAGCTGATAACTATCTCTTAATGTCATTCACTTCACAAAAGGTGTTAAACTCATTCAAGGTGAATTATCTACCTCTATCTAATCTTAAACACTTAATATTTAATTCAGACTCATTCTCAACTCTACTCTTAAACAACTTAAACTTCTCAAATGCTTCAAAATTTTCTTTAAGGAATGCTACCCACATCATCCTAGTAAAGTCATCAACAATCATCATGAAGTACCTTTCACCAAGAATACTCTTGTCTTACTAGGACCACTTAGATCTATATTAATGATCTCCAATGTTAATGT
Source organism: Cupressus sempervirens (assembly GCA_028749045.1). NCBI lineage: Eukaryota > Viridiplantae > Streptophyta > Pinopsida > Cupressales > Cupressaceae > Cupressus > Cupressus sempervirens. The sequence goes on from CM053790.1 coordinate 151,319,353, forward strand.
TGTAGTAAACTTCTTTCTAGGAAATGAGCTTTTCTTCTACTTAGCCATAACACACAACATTAGTAGGTTTCACAGATTTTGGTAAATCTCTAACAAGAAATGTACTACTTTCCTTCACAATATTATCAAAAATTATATGACAAAAACTTCTATGCCACAACCAAATTATATCAATTTTTGCAACCAAACATTTCATCTCTATAGGGTTAAGCTGAAAAACATTACCTATGGATCTTGTACCAGTGTCAATCAACTTACCATCTTTATCCTTAATAATTCATGTATCTTTTGTGAATTTTAATTGTTATCCCTTATCAACTAACTATCCAACACTCAATAGGTTATGCTTTAATCCATCAACAAAGTAAACATCATATGTGCCAATCTTCCCATCAAGAGTAACAGATCCTATTCCTTTGATATGACAAGCCACATTGTTACCTACTCTGGCAATCCCTCCATCATGACTATTAAACTTAATAGATTTATTCATGTCACCAGCCATTTGATGCAAACAATCACTATCTATGATCAAATCATCTTTCTTTGCAACTTGTGAAACTAGTCTTCTCTGACTTCTATTTCAAGATTTTCTTCTTTTATAGCTAAAAATCCTAACTCATCACCACTTTCACTCTAAACTCTCTCATAAAACTCATCATCTTCATTTGCATACAAACAATCTCTAGGCTTTCTAGACTTGAAATTCTTTTTTTACTTTCTCTCTCTTTTATAACACTTAGAAGCATAATGACCAAATCCATTACAAGTCCAACATTTATAAGTTCTCTTATTGTTTGGTTCTCTCCTTAC